>BMAW01043970.1:708474-780972 GCA_019974015.1 Nephila pilipes
TGGTAGCTGGAACCTGATTTACGTATTTGCTGTCCCTTCAACCTCATCTTCCCTATCAATACTTCGCACGGTATATGGTTTCCACTGTTCCAAACGTCTTGCCAGGTCTTAATGTGTCACCTTCTCAGTAGCTGCCGTTTTGCACTCACCTCTTACTACTGCTACAAGTATGTTCCTTCAATGACTTTTCACTTTTGGAACGGGTAGAAGATAGGTATGGACAAGATTTTGCAGTGCGTTGAGTAGATAGCTTCAGGCACAACGTAATGCAGTTTGACCGCACTAAGAACTGTTTCTCAGAGCGTTGGAGTCGCTTTTCTTAGTACTTGATTTTTCGGAACTGTTGCAAACTCGTCTTAATCAAATCTTGGTAACTTATTTTCTTATTATCTCTCATGTCTATGTTCTAATATCTGACATCCATCCAGAACATGCCAAACGTTGAAGTCTTTATAGCCGTTCATTAATTTTCTTAATGTTTTGTATCAGTTCTTGATGTCACGAAGTCGACAGAGCATCAGCATCTTCAACAATCTCCACACCTAAAATCTTTTGTACCATTCCAAAAAATGTGACTATGAGACATCCGCAATTATCTCCAAACACCTCCTTTAACAATTAAAACAATCAATTCTAGAGTATTTTTTTTTTAATTTAAATTTATGCATGATCGATTTTTAAGCTTTTTCGCGTTGCAGCAGCTTCGACACAACAGACAGTGAAAAAGCGAAATAAACTAGATAGAGGACAGAATAACTTACCACCACCGGACGTATCAAGTATGCTCATTCCATATATATATATATAGCATACCTACATGAAATGAAGGATGAACACATCAATCATAACTCCTGAGACTAACTTGAGATTGGCGCTCTAGTAAAACCAGTAACAGGCTTTAAAGTACTAACCTTTGCGAAACGTAGTAAAATTTGCAAGTCGATCGTTGACAGAAACAGCTGATTCATCGAGGTTAAGATAAAATCTTTTGTAGTTTGTTTAAAAAATGGAAAAAAACGAGTTTCGTGTTCTGATAAAACATTGTTTTTTGTTATTGAGTAACAACAGCGTAGACAATGGATAAAAAATGTTACCCGGACTCTTGTCCATCAAAAGCAACGGTTTGTCAAGTTAGTTTGCCAGCTTCAAGATAGTCATACCGACACAATGACCCGGAACACTCCGGAGACCTGTGGAAAGCCAGTTACCCGGAAAATGTAGTGGTGAAGTGACAAAATTCACGAAGATCGTAAAATTAGAGCTCCGTAGAATTGCTGAGATAGCACAGATATCATATGGAATATTTACTACTATCGCAGAAAATTGAAGCTGAAAAGGTTTTTTCCAAGTGGTGCCGATTTTTCGATGGAACAAGAAACAGCTAGAGTCGTGATTCAAGCTGTTTACGCTATTCTCCGAACAAAAGATTTCTTGCGAGAAAAAAAAAAATTGGGGGAAGATTTGAATAGCGTAGGAACGTGCCTCACCTAAAGGTAGTTTTAAAAGGTAGTTATGTTGAATAGAATCAAAAAAATTTTGCAAAAAAATTTTGTTTTCAATGTTAGTCTCGGGGTTATTGGTTGGTAGCAGTATATATATATATATATATATAAAACATGTGAGAAAGGGACCTCCACAATAACGCATTACAAATTACCGTATTGGTATAAGAGGCAAGAAGTAATGGTGATCGTTGTCAATCGACATGATCAATACTGTGATTATAAATAGCTGGAAAAGTTGAAACGTATTAAAAAATAATCCAAAGTGTATCGAGTTCGGTTTCTATTGCAATTAGCCCTTGCCTTACTAAAGTTAAGTGGGGAAGCATTAAATGTTACTGATGCTCCAAAGGTCGACCTACGGACGATCTTCCAAAGGAGCTCTACCGGGTGATATAAAATTCGATATTATTGACCAGGTTTCATATGCAGAGAGTAAGTGAAAGTTGGGGTTCATGGAACAGGAGCCAAATCTGGCCATACTGCGCCGCCAAACCATGTGTTATTGTGATCTAGAAGTAAGAAAGATAGAAGGGAAAAAAAGAAAAGAAAAAATGGTTGACCAGAAGAGGGGTCTGAAATACAGAAGAATCGCTTGGCTATCCCGTGAGCTCGTAATCCGTGTTTACCACAGACAATAAACTCCATGAGAAAGAAAAAATAAATTATTAGGGTACCTCGGGGTCAAGATTCCCGCACTTGCCTAAAAAAGGTAAGCCTTTGAGGAGATAATAATTTGCAGAAAAAAAGCAAATTTTTACTTTTTTTACTCTTGTAATGCAGGTAAAAAAAAGTCGATATTACTTTTGTAATACAATTTATTTATGTAAGAAAACACAAAGTGTATCTGGAACCAAATTATTTTGAAATTTGTTACTCTATAAAACAGCTTGTGTATGTGTGTTTTGGGTTTTGTTTATATATTTTAAAATACTATCATCCAGGGGCGTGAACTCCCAAAATACCACATTAAAATACTATACTACTCTTTTGTTGGCTGTGACCAAATGTGTATATAAGTACCTACATATTTTTTTCTTAAACATTGTATTTGTTTTTTGTGTGCTGAATTAGCTTTAGTTATTGCATTTTAAACGCCCTTAACAAATCATTTCGAGAAAATTACGAAAATTTATTTCCTTGGCCTGTAATGGGTTAAAGATTTCTTGATAGTGTATTATTTTATTTTTTAAAACTTCATTTTTATACTAAGGTTCAAATAAAGAATCTATTTTCATTTGCACTATCTGAATGTATTTTACATTAACAAATGAAATTTTTGACAACGAAAAATAAAATAGCATAAAATGAGTTTTAAATTGTTAAGTTATTGTGGGTCAATTTATACTTTATGCAGCATACATCATTACTTATAACTGCTTGCAATTTCAGTAATTGATTTATAGGTTTCTAATCAGTCATGTTCTTAGCCTTAAAAATGAAGTTACAAAATGTTTAATTGTTCATAAAAAAAACTTGAACTAATAATACAATGTTTAACCTTTTAACTGCTGAGAATGTCGAAAAAAGTATGATACATTCTTCCAAGATTTGAAAAAAAGCATATTTCTTTAATAATATTATGCACATATTTCAATGTTTTATTGAAATAAATAAACTAACTATAGAAAAGAATTTTTTCTAACTTTTTTACCAATAAAGTATTGTATTGAAACGATCAATCAATAAAACAACGAGCAATCAAGCAATAATATTTATATCTGTTTTATTTGGTAGTGTTATCATTATCTGTAAGATTCACATGATGATCCTTCAATAATAACAAAAAAAAATTATCAGACCAGTTGTAAAAAATTCATCTTACAAAATATTGGTCATTTCCGCATTATCAAAACTATGAAATATTGATTTTATACCTGAATTTCATTTTTAAGCTTAATCTTTTGAGTTCCATTTAATCTGCTATGATCGAAGAATTATATATTTGTAGTGTCCCGCAGGTTAGATTAATTCCATTCTAGAAAAAACAATTTGTGTATATGTGTGCTAAACTTATACGAATAACGTAATTTCTGTAATTAAAAAAAGATTAAATTATAAAATATTTTGCCCTTCTCAATCACAAGTTATGCATAAAAAATTATATCCGAATGATTCAAATGGAAGCATTTTGTAATGAGATTTGTGATTCTAAAAATGTGCGGGAATGGTAAATTTTTAATCATTTTATTGGTGATACCTTCGCTTCCAATCGATTTTTTAAATTTTAATTTTCTTAATAATTTGAATTATTTCAAAAAGTTGACAAGTAACTAAGATATCAATGACCCCCAATGTCCAGTGATAGACAATTCAGAGACTGTCGTTAGCTCACGGTGGCCTCTGAATGAACTTCCCTTCACCTACGCACATTGCTATGTACATTAGCAATGATGCTGACATTGTTCTGCGTAGATTCTCTATGATTGTAGTAGAGTTGTATAGCGATGGGTCACGTCTCAAACTGAATACTGGTGATTAGCTAAGATGTGTCTGAACACACGTCCAAGACAGCGGTGGGATACTAGTTTGATTGTCGAGTGCCATACAGTATAACAACTGGGAGTTAACCGTTTCATTTAATCGAATCCTTTGGTTATCATTCATGACGCTCTTACAGAACGGTCGTACGTTAATGATATCTTACGACTCGTTAGGTTGCTTTTTCTTTCATGATTTTCCGAGTTCACATTTCAACAGAACTACGCTCTGTTGAAATGCTAACTCAAACGATAACATGGAAATTCTTTCTATAACTGACTTCGTTCTTATCAAGCACTTCCCTAGCTACCAGATGCATCAGAAGTTTAGCACGTTTGAGGTTTCATGAAATGATGTCTAATTATCTCATCGATCAAGTACTACAATTGAACAAAGTTCGTTAAAAAGTTCTTTAGAAATAAAAGAAATCCATGAAATCTACGAATCCATTCCAATTGAAATGACAGCTTACATAAGTATCAAAGGTGCACCATTGACTTATTGATTGGTTTGATATAAATCTTCTGAATCTCATCCTTATCTCGTTTTTCCCTTTAAGGATTTCTTTTTCTGCATAAAAACATTACATCTACCGGATATCGTACCATTTAGGTAACTCCTTCTTGATATGTTAGCTTTTTTTGGAGGAACGGGCGCTTAGATTCCATTATGTATTATATTTAAATATTAACTACTATATTCGAATTATTTATATATATGCTTTGCTCCTAGGAAATGAATATCCATTCTATCTTAAATACGAGCTATTCAAATAATTTTTCTACGTTCTAAGGAAATGAATATTTATTTCTTCTTACGCTTGTACTCTGCTTTTCACTCTTTTTTTTTTTTCGAAAAAAACTGTATCAGATTTTTACGTGAAAAGTACAAAAACTACGAAACACTTGCAGTATTTATGTGAAAATCTATAGCTTTTAATTACAAACTAATTATTCAAAATATTTTTAGCTTTCATGTGAAATAATTAGAAACAAGTAAAACATTATAGAAAAATTTATGTTGCTTTTAGAAAAGAAAAACCTTAACTCCAATAATGAAGACTGTAATCTTAGAATCTTTAATATGGGTCGCAAAAAAGTGACATTATACTTATAATCTCCTCACTTCAGAATAGATTTAATGAGAAACATATTAGAGTAGAGGAACTCGAAAAGATAAAGAAAAGGCTTTTGGATTTGAAAAATAATATTCGTCAGAATTAGTTAACTGAAGATTATAGAGGGAATTTTAATTTCACTGAAATAAAGGAATAAAATAAAGGTCGTGTGTTGAATTTAATTGAAAATTCTCTAAGAATGTGAAAGAGATTTTTAGAAATAGACAAAAATTATAAGTAATTAATATATTATCTTGTAAAAGACTGTTGAGACGCTATTCCTTTTCTGTATTTAACTTATGGTATTTAAAATAAAATTAGGAAATGCAGGTCTCGAAGTGAATGCATACTCAATGAAAATCTGTATATATATACTCAATGAAAATATCTTATGAAATAAAATGGCGTTCTGAAAAGTTAGCCTGTTACGGATGTACTTTAAAAAATACCTTTCATTTAGCTGAGATGCAAAATGTAGTTAATAAACGATTGTTTATTAACGTTGTACTAGAAGCAACAAGAGGCTGAATTCTGACGAAATTCTGAACCTCGGTCAAGTGACAAGGACAACACCTGAAGCATCAAACTCTCCAAACTTCGACATCACGTCAACGGGAGAACTTTGAACTTCGATTGAATGAACGTGCATCAGCCTCGATGCACGACGAATCTTCATCGAGTGGCATCAGGACTTGTACTTACGACTCAACGAAAGCAACGCTGGTAACGAGCTTCGACCATTACCACTCGGGTACCGTAGTCACGCAAAATATCGAAGCAAAATATTCGAATAACGTTATAAGTAATTTGTACTAATAGTATTACGTTATATATATACTATAATTTGTAAAAAAAGTGTAGTTATTTTCTCAAAAGTGATATTTAGTAAGATAATTAGATAATAAACTATTTGAAATGAACGCAGAACAAAGTAAAAACCCGCGATACTTTTATTAGAAAAACAGGCCGGGGAATTTTGTGGCCCAGAGATTTTAATAATCTCATTTTTTCAGATTGTAGTCTATTATTTATAATCGCAAACCGAAAAAAAACAACAACTTGAAGAGATAATAATATTAACAAACCTATGAGTATTTTAGTATGAAGTCTGAAAATCAGCTGTTTAGCAAACAACCACTTTCTAAATCGTACAAATAATGAAATTAACGATAGTTTCTTCTATCATTTAAATTAAAAAGAAGAATATATATATATATATATATATATATATATATTGTATTTCTGTGTAAGGTTTTTCTTTCTATTGAATTCACTATACTTTATTGTCAACTAATCTTCATAAAATTAAATGTAAGTCTAATTATATAGTAATATTTTTAAACTTAAATATTCATATAAATACTTACTCTTATTGTCTTCAGATCTTTCTTTTTTACTGTCCTGGTAGCACAAAATTTTCTTTTAAGCCAACGGAAGAGATACATGGCGCTTTTGGGAGTTGGGATGATATTGAAAGGGGGCGGAACTGTCGCCCCGTCTTCAAAGTAACTCAACCAGAGTTTGGTTCTGGCGAATTTCCATTCGACGTCAGCGTGTTCCTATCATAATATCCATTGCGAATTAGTCGCAGGGGATTAGTGCTAGCATTTATAATGGAAATATATATCACTATATAAAAAGTTATATCAAACCGAAATTATCAGAACTTACAGTAGAGCTTCTGAAATTTTTTTCACTTACAACTCTTTTACTTAAGAAAATATTTTTCAAACCATTATTATAGATGTATGTATGCTAAGAATACAAATTAAAACATTTGCTGATAATTAGTTATGAAGAAAAGATTTATTTTATAAAAATTCCGGTTTCAATTCAAGGAATTTTACCTATATATATCTTAATCAAAAAACCAATTAAAAAAGCTGCGAAAAGAATATATTGAATCGTTTATAACAAAGTATTGAAGTTGTTCATATCATATTAATAATTTTCAGCATAAGTAAAAAAATAAATACTTCCATATAAATACATTTTTTACAGTCAAATATCCAGACTTTACTCGAAAAGATGATAAAAAAATTTAAGATATTTCGCTTTTTAAATCAAATAAACACGAAAAATCTGAATTAATTGATGATAAGTAGTTAAATTATGATACTAAGAACAACAATCTAGATCGTTTCAATCAAAAAGAAAAAGAAAGAAAAGATGGAAGAAAAGCAGTCAGAAATTAAGAATAAATTAATATCATTCAATGTTTATAATAATGAGAACAAGAAGAAAAAAAGTAAATCACAATCGTTCTCAATTGTTATTTGTCCAACTTATTTTCCTAATCCACCTCATTGAAATTAGAAGAAGAAAGAACACTACAAGATTCAAGAGATTGGTCAGTGTTTAATTTTGTACAATGCATTCTAAGGAGCTCATTTACAATTATAATAAGTGGTATTAAATCAGTTTTTTTCTTTAAAAAATTAGTATTTACTAAATATTTGATGGTATATTTCAATAAAATTATTAACTATTAGAAATTTTGGTAATTTATTATAACTGGAATGTAATAAATTCATGTGAAAAGGTATTAAAAGGCTAAATTGTTTAATTTTATAAAAGCATGAGAAGTTTACATAACTTGGAAATTACCCATTAGAAAAAAAAGAGTCAGTAAAGAAATCTAAATTTCAAAGTAGACACCCGCAATTATACCAAATTCATAAGTAACACAGAAAAATAGAATTAAATATAAACATGAAATAGTGCTTATGCTATTTGTAACATATCAAATAGAATCAACTATTTTTCATACAATTAGAATAATAAAGTACAAAAAATAACTAATAAATATAACTCCTTTTGTCAACATTTTAAGACTTTTGTTCACTAATTAGCCACCCAAGAAGTTTCAGCTGGATCACTTTTAACGTACCAAATAACTTTTCAAACAATTTATAATTTGCTTTAATTTTAATTGCATTTAGCTTAAATATATTCAACTTAATAATTTATCGTTTCTTTAAATTTGATATAGGAAAGGTTTACTATTGTTCATTTCTCAATATTTTATCGTTTACTTTAATTCTTATATTTGATTGAGTAATTTAATAATAAATTTAAAAAAAAACGCATCTTGGGCGGCTGAAATTTGTTCTTTGCAAAACTTTGCATAGAACATTCGATTTTAGTTTTATAATTTTATTTTAAGCTTGCTTTTATATCTAATATTATGTTTAAAAAATTGAAACTATGGACAACTGAAATGGATGTTCAAATTATGAAGATTAATGCTTATACATTTAAAGCATTTTTAAGAAAAACACATGTCTTGGAAACAGACTTGAAATAATTTTGAAATTTGATAAAATTTCGATAATTTTTTCATGCGCTCGAAATTTCAATTTTTCTGTGGAGTTAGAAGAATAAGTAAAATTATAGAATTATGCTTCATTTCCTGAACCTACATCTGATGGATTATTAAGATTTTTGAAGTGAACTCTGATAGCATTGAAGCTAAATAGCTCAATAGAGAAACTTAAAAAAAAACAACATCAGGACACTTCATAATAATAATATAAATGTATAAAAGTTGATCCCTCAAATCTTCTATATAACTTCTCTAGTAAGTAATTTAAGTTTATTTTCGAGAAGAACATATAGAATAAAACAAAAAAGTTTGATTATTTAATGTAGGGTTCAGATAAGTAATTAAAAAAGCATGCAAAACTTATTTGAATAAATATCACTTACTTGAAATAAAAGAGAAAATTTCTTCAAAAGTTCGACATGTTTTGCATGAAAGATATATTACCCGTAAATGTATAGATCCTTGAAAATATTTTAGGTGTTTTATTTTATTTTAGTTCTTTGGTAAAAAACTTTAAAACTTGTTCAGACATAACTAATAATTAACATATAAGGGTTTATTACAATTTCCATTCATACATCTTAAATTGACGCATTCAACTCTAATCCATACCCCAAACATTTATCTACATATTACATAGTTGAGATTAATATTTCACTTACCGAAATTATTTGGTAGGAATGATTCATCATTGCGATTAGAAGGTTGAGGAGAACAACGACATTGATGACACAGTAAGATCCGAACATCAGCAGTCCCCAGAATCTGGTGTAGCTCTGAATCCCCGTTAATTCGAAATTGTCCAAGTCTATCAGACCAAAACTTGCCCAAAATAACGTTTGTGAAGATTCGAACAAGCTGAAATTTACAATTTATTTATTACTGCACAGAAACTAATTTATTGATTACGAAGTTTTCTGTGAAACGCACATTATATAGATTACTTGAAAAATAATTTGACCTATCATGATATCTAAGTGCCACATAAACTGGGGTGTTTTTTAAGTACTGTTTTCAAATATGGCAGCTGCAGCGTTACTGTCACCATTTCACTCAGGTGCAGAGTACCCATATCTATTGACTAGTCACAGACGACGCGCGGAAGCCTTCTTCAGTGTTTACATTTGTTTGTGCGCATTTAAAATGCCTCACCCAAAAGAAAATGCCACTAATCGTGAAATACAGACTGTGATTTGATTTCTGCGTGAAAAAGGCGTAAAAGTTGGTGAAATTCATCAGCAGATTATTGAAGTGAGTGGATATGTGACTCATGTGACACCGGAAACAAAACAGCGATCCATAGAATAAGAGCATTCAACATTACCCTTAAAATGAAAAACAAGCAAATAGTTTCAAAACTCAAAATCATGTGCACCATGTTTTAGGATAGGCAAGGGGTGTTACTCGTGGAATTTTTGCTAATAGGGGGTGACAGAATACATTTTGAGACATTGTGATACCTTGATTAAATTGCGTCATGCAAACCATATCTGTTCCGAACTGTATACTTTTCAAGCAGAAACCACGTGACTCCCACCAGAGAACGCTGTTGATTGGAGTGATCAGAGTAAAACACAGAACGAACTTTAATTAGAACTATAGAAGAGAGATTGCTTTTTGCTCTACTACGTAACCTGTGTTGTGTTTTATAGCGCTATGTGTAACTGTTATAACTTTGGAAGAAATATCAATACATATTTTTATTTAAAGGAAGTGCAGGTTTTTCATTTGCATGGAGGATCAATTTATCTTTATTGCAGCTAAAAGTTTAAGGCACCAGCTCCCCGGAACGACAGAAAAAGTATGTCAAATTTTGATATTCTTAACGAATAATTTCATACCTAATCTGAAATCGAGAAACTTAATTCATTTTTTGTTTCTAAACAAAATCAAAAAGCACGACATGCTCGATAAAGAGATAGTTTTGCTGTATGACCATGTTCGTCCATACGTGGCTCGTCGAGCCTCAAATTTCATCGCATTATATGGCTGAGAGAAACTTAAACATCCTCAGTTTAGCCCTGATCTGGTACACAGTGTCCACTTGTCCTTCATTTGAAAAATCATTTAAGTGGTCAGCGCTATAATGAGAATGATGATTTTATAACTACCGTGGTGCAGTGGTTAGCCCATAAGGCGGCAGATTTCTATGAGGATGGAATTCAAACACTGGTTGTACAATATAAGTGCTTTAACAGTGGATATAATTATGTTGAATAGTATATTAAAGTCTAGGTTTTAATAGTAGAACATCTTGAACTTGTTCGAAAAAATCGAAATGGTATATTTTAAAGCACGCTAATATATATATTAAGAGAATTTTCCGATTTGGTTGATTATCTCTAGAACTACTGAGCAGATATTTAAAAAGAAGCCATTCAACAGTTATAATACACACTCATGATCGTGCGTAACACTGATCAGATTTTCAAGGTATGAAGCAGCAGTTACAGAATAGAATAAAAAAATGGATTATTAGGGGGGATGGTCCCCTTTTACAGATATACAAGCCTTGCACCGTAATTTTATGCTGAAAATAAAGAAGTTTATAAGTTCCTGTGACAAATGGTTCCATTCGCTTAGCAACGCGGTTTTGAAGTCTCGGATGGTTCTCGGAGGGGGGGGGGGGCGGTTGCGAATTGCAATTGCCTTCCTCGGAGCGTTCCAGGCAAGATCTATAGGATTGGGGCCCGGAGATCTGGCTGTCCAATCCATCCGGCGAATATCTTCATTTTCCAGAAATTCGTCGACCTGATTAGCTCTATGTGGCTTTGCGTTGACATCCATTACTGCACACCTGAAAAGATGAACATAGGGCTCCAAGACCTCATCCCTATACCTCTCAGCAGTCACACTGCCTCTTTCAAAGACATAGAGGGGTGAGCAGCCATCCAACATGATGCCTGCCCAGACCATTAAGCCTCCGCTGCCGTAATGGCCAATTTCACGGACATGGGAGGGCAGGTAATGGGTCCCTGATTCTCTCCATATGAAAGTACGTAGAGAACCACTGCTTAGGCTGATCATCAGTGACGAGAATGGTCGCCCATTGATCCCTACTCCAATATTTATGATCTCTGCTCCATTTTAAGCGGTTTTTTTTGTTCGAAAAACTGAGTGGAACGCAAACAGGTTTTCTTACAAACAGCCCTCTCTCATGAAGTCTTCTGGAAACAGTCACTCTTGAAACTCTAATTTCTGAGGTCGCATACAACTCATTAGAGACATGCGAAGTTGTAGCATCCCTATTACACCTCGCTATAATGGACAAAGGGTGATCTGCTCTGGCAATCGTGGATCTTGGACGACCTTGCCTAGGTTTTCTCTCGACGGATCCAGTAAGTATCCTGAAACTGTTTCCATAAGTTGGACACAACGTTGAGCTTTAAATCAAATTATCTGCAAATCTAGATTTGAGACTGACCAACTTATAGCCTACCCACAATTCGCCACCTCATTCCATCATTTAAACGTTTGTTGTAACCCAGTTTTACTGTTTGAATTTTAATTTAAGCGATTGCTGCAAGAAAAAACTAAGGAATTCGGCGAAATGTTCCAGCGAACGAAATGCGGATTTTGGCACGCGAGCTTATAAATCCTGTTTTTCGACTAGTTCCGTTCACACACATGTATACACTTGCGTATTCAACGTACAAGATTTGAATCTTTGTTTCAAAGCAATATTTTTACATTTCGCTCAATTATTTTTTTGAAATTCTTCAAAATGTGCAAATTCTCTTATTTTTGAACACCAGTGTATGCATGTATGTATGTATATATATATATATGTGTGTGTGTGTGTGTGTGTGTGGTTTGCTTATTATATCGCTGATAGTTATTAAGGAACAGAGAAATTTTTCAAAATCATTTATAACAGTCATTAAAATTATAGCAATGGGGCCGAACATCTCTTATAATGCAAAACAGTTCAGATTTCATTACATGGAAAAACATGTCAGGAAAAAACTGCTCGCTCTTCCGAAAGAGGAGATATGATTCCTTAAGTATGGATGAACTCTTCGGAAGTTGAAACGAATTTAGAATTTATGATGCAATATCTCCACTAAGGCAATGAAGACATTTATAGAAGTTTTGTTTCATTCGTTTCTCAAAGCGTTTTTCAGTTCCTGTACTGTTCAAAGTATTAGATTTCTTTGATCAGAATGTCTGCCGAGTTCATCTTTGACGCGATTTATGGGATTTTATTCGCAGTATATGTAGCCGTCCATAAGTTCAAAATCTTCTTTCAATGCGTCGGATATTACTACTCATTTGTGAACACATACTTTGTCATCCATGACCACAAAGTCTGGAACTTCTCCGAACAGACGGGCATGATCCAGATTAATTTTTTTGCAATGTCACTGTTATGTGCTATTCACACCAAAAATAGATAATAATATTTTTACAGAAATATTTTAAACTTTTATTAAACTCTATGTAAAAATCAAATTATATTAACTCTTTTTATACAGTATTCGAAATTTCTACTATCCTTCATTAGTTATTGAAAGATATTAAGTTTTTACTACCATCCTTATTCACTAAGCTGATACGTTACACGGTTTATAACTATAGAAATTCCAAAGTCTTTCTAAATTTATTTTGATCAACAGTAAAACTTGAATGTACAAATCTTTAAGGGTGAATCAGTTTGATAACTTTGAAATAAAATAACTTGAATAAAAATTACTGATAAAATGTCTCTTTGCTTATGAATTCTGCTAATTAAATTTATTTTATAAAAAAAAACATAAAGTATTATCTGGGGTTAATGGTTTCCTTCAATAAAAATGTGAATATGATTTATAAGACATGTGTTTGTCACTTAAAGAATGAAAAGTATATCCACTTACTTAGAGAATCTCCTCCAAGTCAAACAGGCAGAGTGGTCCAACTTTGTATCCTGTCCATTTTTTCCTGAGAAACATACTTGACGTTCCATATCGGCATAATACCACAACAATTGGTTCATGCCACAAGCGAAGGCAAACAGCACTAAGGTGTAGACGAAAAAAAACTTGATAATATCGATAACCATTCGACCAAGGCATATTTGAAGAGGTCCTAGGTAGGGATTCACGGAAAAAATATACACCAGTTTCAGCGAACTGTAAGAATAAATAAAATGAGTTAAAGCATCATTTACTTTTAAAGATAAGTAAGTTACTGCAGTATATCAATTAAATATTATTTAACAATTTAATGATTTCAAATTTCATCTAAAATAATGAAGAAATACAAATAATAATTCTATATTATAAGATAACCAAAAAGCAATATCAAGTTTAAAATGGATAACGTAGTATTTCAAAAAGTAAATTCAGCTTTAGGAATAAATAGCGTTGTTAAACTAGTTAAATGGATCCACTTTCTTTCATTACTATACTAGATAAAAATCTGGATTTCTCCATAAATTAATATTTAAGAAATATGAAAACGAAATCCATTGAAAAACAATACACGATGAAGAAACATAGAAACCAGAATATTGGATGGACAACAATATATGGAGGTATCAAGTTCGCATAAAAGATCGAAAATATAACTGATTACATCAAACTAAATTAAATGAAAATAGAGTGGAAAGGAAATTATGAAAAAATTTATAAATTTTGTTGCAATTTAGTATCACAGTGATAGAATTTGTAATTATATTATAGGATTTAAAAATGACGCTATTGTCCATCATAAAATGTAACAGTTTAAGTCGAAAAATAGAATAATAGCCTAATCTATATACAAGAATAGCACTTAATGTTAAATATTTTTATGTTATATATAAATACAAATTATAGAATTTAAATTTACCTCTTACTCTCATAATTTATTTGATATAGAAAGGTTTTAAAGAAATTAATATCATAATCATGTTCTATGAGCAATATTTAAAGAATTTATTAAAATTTTTAATTTTGCTAAATTTGAGTGTAACAAAGCTATTATAGTGACGTAAATAGCTTAAAATAATATTTCTGTAAATTGATAAATGTGCATCACTGAATGGGACCTATGACGTAAAAATAAAATCCTTTTTTTCATATACATTGTTGCATAAAATGTGAGCATTAATTTGTAATTCTACATTAAAAATTTGCTTTATGGGAGTTATAACTTGTAGGAATAAAAATCAGATATTTAGAACAGAATGCAGAACAAGTTTAAATTCTTTATTTACTTTTTTTACCAGAAATGATCAGATAATCTATATAACGTCATAAATAAAAGTTTGTATCATTGAGTTACAGATGTGAAATATTCTTTTCAAATGTCAGATCTCAGTGACTTTCAAAAAGGAACAACTAAGGGTGTTCATTTAGTATGGGATTCAGTGTCTAAAACAGTCAAACTTGGTGTGAGGTTAAAGGAATTGTATCTAAAATTATGGCCAGTTATCAAAAATAATATGTTACTACTGGAGGTGGGAATTGTGGACAAAAAACGGAAGTTGTCAGACAGGGTTCAGCAAGCAATAGCACGCACAATTTACCAAAAACATTAATCCACATCTGAACAAATAACAAGAGATTTAAACACAAAAAATCCATTTAAAGCAGAACAATTCATAGGAAACTTCTCAGATAAGATTTTTCTGGTCGTGTTGCAAAGTATAAGGCATCCCCTACCCTTTTATTGACATCATGACATCAATGCCAAAAAACGCGTACAGTGGTGCAGAGAAAATCAAAACTTAAACCTTGATGACTGGTAAAATGTAATTTGGTCCGGCGCATCGTCTTTCACTTAGTTTCCCGCCTCAGAAAGCATTTATGTTTGGGAACGTTCCTAAGAAGAATTTTATTCTGACTACTTAATTCCCACTGTGAAGCATGGAGACGGATCTTTGATGAAGTAACCTTACAATTCCTTGGTTTTCCTTAGGTCTGATTGTTATTATGGAGAATCGTATAAAACAAAAACTCTATCTGAATGTACTATGTACTCAGAAATAATGTTCATCTAGTGAAGCAGACAATCTTACCTGTTGGCACTATCCATTATATTAGGCTGATAATACTCCCGTTCTTGCCTCAAAGTGCAACACAAGTTTATATAATGAAAATGAAGGAGAAATAAGGCTGTTGTTTTGATGTCCTCAGTTACCAGGCTTCATTATTATTGAACGTTTATGGGAATATCTTGAGCGACAAACGTGAGGAATTTTTCCTTCACTAGCATAACTGGGACATATTTTACAGAAAAAAGTATGTAAAATATCTTTATTTTGTGTGAGAGATCTATATACATCTATTCCACATCAAGCCGAAATGTGACTGTTCCTAATGCTCATTGCGACCAACACTATACAATAAAAAAATAATAATTTCGATTTGGATTCCAAATGTTTCTCTCTTCATTATTTTATTTACCACCTATATATATATATATATATATACATATATGTGGGAATTGTCCCGCTGCGCTACAGCAGCGCCACCTTCAACTGAGATTAGATGGTTAGATCTCGAGGTGTAAGCACGCAGAAATGCGTGTCCGTCTTTTTCTTTAATTTTTCATATGTAAATAAACATTTTTCCTCCTTAAATGAGCGTGGTTCTTGACAATATACCGACGCCAACCTCCACAATGGGGGCTCAGGCTCGGGCTCGGCAAATGAACCACTGTTTAAAGTTAAATTAAAATTTAAAATGAAATCGTGCAACTAGAACGCGAACAGGCTAACGGTTTGGCTGACGCCCAAAAAATGGACGCTAGTGTAGAGACGTAAGTTGGAAATGATTTCTTCTGAGTACAGACGGTACGCCTAAGAAGTAGAAAAGTTTTGGACTTGAGTATATGAAGTGCAGACGGCACTTACTGCCGAACATTTGTTGTTGTTGTGCCACCATTCCGTTGGACTTGTTGCAGAATTTTAAAAAATCAATTAAAAAAGAATAATAACAGACGGTTTATGTGTTTTGTGTTCCCAATTTGGATATACCATTGTTGGATATACCACTGCTGAAAAGAGGGGTAAGTACCTCCTCTCTTTACCTTTCAATTTATATGTGAAAATAAGTTTTATTCAGTGACTGTGCTACTTCAACTATATAAAGATGATCACCCTTAATGATATTCCTGTTGTGTCAAATTTTCTTAAAAGAGGAAATATTAAAACAATTAAGTTGTTAAACAGTATATTATATAACGATGCATTTGATCGTAATTCAAGAAAAAAATTGAGAAGTTTTTCTTCATTTCCCAATGATTTCAATGTTGAAGATCGTAAGAAATTAATATTCGATTCTTTTTCTTTAAATGATTTGGTTTGTGTAATAAATGTGTTAGGTCTGGATACTAACGGTTGTAAAGAAGAACTCCTTAATAGACTTTTTCAATCTTTATCGAATTTAAATGAATTGCAAGCTTTAAACTGTAAATCGTTAAACAGCGACTCTGAAATTTCTGATGACGAAGCAGAAAAAAATCCTACTTCATTCTTTCCCCCTTCTGTAATGTCTCCGGCTTTGAATCATAACATGTCTGCTAATACTTTCGACCCTTCCCTTTATTTTGTTTTGAAAGATCTCGGAAATTCACATCGAAAGTTTACTGGTTCTGATTCATATGATATAAAGTGTTTTATTCAAGACTGCGAGGAATCTTTTCTTTTTTTCCCATCGTTGAATGAACAGCAAAAAATAATATTCGCTAAAACTTTGATTGAAGGTCAGGCAAAGAGTTTTTTATATACGCAACGTAATCTTACCACATGGCTTTTATTTAAAAATGCTTTATTAGAAGAATTCCGTCATCAATTAAATTCTGCTGAGATTCATAGACAGTTAAGTAGACGTAAATTACGTCAAAACGAATCCCTTTTCGAATATTTTATTGCAATTCGAGAACTCGCTAGTACTTCCAGTGAAATTATTGATGAATCTTCATTGTTTGAATACTGTATAAACGGCATACATGATTACCCATCAAATAAAGCTATTTTATATGGTGCTAAATCTATCCCAGAATTTAAAGAGAAACTTCGTATTTATGAAAAAATAGTCAGTGATAAAAATAAAAAATCCTTTCCAAGAACAAATTCTCAATTCACTCAAGGACGCGGCATTAACACAAAACATAATTTTCATAGGTCTGAAATCCAAAATGATAATGCACATAATAAACCAAAAATTTGTTTTAATTGTAATATGTCTGGTCATATTTCTCGTTTCTGTCCCGACAAACATAAAGGTTTAAAATGTAGTATTTGTAAAAGTTTTGGTCATATTTCTGCAAAGTGTACCACTAATCCTATTCCAAATCGAACTGATAATACTGTGTCAACTGTAAATAATTCTCCTCCTTTGATATATAAAACTGTTACTATTAATGATAATTCATTTATTGCATTAGTAGATACTGGTAGTCAGAAAACAATTCTAACGAAAAATACATATAAAAAAATCGGTTCACCACCTTTAACTACTTTTCATGGATCACTTACAGCTTTTGGTAATGGACACATTACACCTATCGGTAGCTGTATACAAGAACTTACAATAGATAATCAGAAATTTATCACCAACTTTTGTGTTGTCAATAATGACACTATGACGTCAGATGCTATTATTGGCATGGATATTTTAGCACAGGCCGAAATAAAAATTAACACAGACGGTGTTAGATTAACAAAAATTTCGAATACTGAAACGGAAAATACCGAACAATTTTCGATTTCTAACATCTCAACAAATGATAAATTAGAACTTGAAATCGGATCAGATGTCACAAAAGTTCAACGAAACATTCTTCATAATTTGGTTTCAAGCTATAAGCCAAATAAGACTGAAACTACTGATATTCAGATGTCTATTAATTTAAAGAATGATGCACCAATAACTCATAAACCACGACGATTACCTTTTGTTGAAAGAAAAATTGTAGACGACCAAGTGATGAAATGGTTGGCTGAAGGTATTGTTGAGCCATGCTCTTCTGATTTTTCTAGCCAAGTAGTTGTTGTCAGGAAAAAAGACGGATCCCCGAGAGTTTGTATCGATTATAGACAACTTAATAAAAACATTGTAAAAGATAATTATCCTTTACCATTAATAGATGATCTGCTTGATAACCTCCAAGATGCAAATACGTTCAGTACAATTGATCTACGTAACGCCTTTTTTCATTTAGGAATAGAACCAAATAGCCGACGATATACATCATTTGTGACTCATAATGGACAATTTCAGTTTCTACGTGCTCCTTTCGGTCTTTGTACATCACCAACAGTGTTTCAGCGGTACATAAACACAATATTTAAGGATTTAATTATTAAAGGTCATGTTTTAATTTACATGGACGATGTCATTATAAAATCTAAAAATACTGAAGAAGGTCTCGAAAGACTTGCCTCAGTGTTTTCACTCGCTTCCTCTTACGGCTTAGACATAAATTTTCAAAAATGCAAATTTTTAAGTAAACAAATAGAATTTCTTGGTCATGTTATTAAAAATGGTAAATTGTACCCGTCACCACAAAAAATCAAAGCTGTTATTAATTTCCCTGAACCGAAATGCCAAAAGGACTTACAATCTTTTCTTGGTCTTGCTGGATATTTTCGGAAATTCATTTTAAATTTCTCCATCATTGCACATCCTCTAACAGAACTTCTGAAGAAAAATCGTGAATTTAAGTTTGCTGATAAAGAAATACAAGCATTTAATTGTCTCAAACAATGTTTATCCTCTCCACCTGTTCTAAACATTTACAATCAAAACGCTGATACCGAAATTCATTGTGATGCTAGTATTCATGGTTATGGATGTATTTTACTCCAAAAATCAATGACTGATAATGCGCTCCACCCAATATATTTTATGAGTAAAAAAACGACAGACGCCGAAACAAAATATAGCAGCTATGAACTTGAAGTCTTAGCTATTGTCCAAGCATTAAAAAAGTTTAGAGTTTACTTATTAGGCAAACATTTCAAAATAGTTACTGACTGCAACGCGTTCGCAATGACTCTAAAGAAAAAAGATTTGTGTACTCGAATAGCGCGATGGGCATTGCAACTACAAGATTTTGATTATGAAATAGAACATCGCTCTGGTTCCAAAATGAATCATGTAGACGCACTAAGTAGATACCCAGTTATGGTCGTACAAGACAGTCTCGTAGCAAAAATCAAAACGGCTCAAGAACAAGACACTGAAATCCAAACTATCAGAGAACTCTTAAAAATTAAACCGTACAAAGATTACCTTCTAAAATCCGATATACTCTACAAGTTTGTAGATGGTGAAGAACTACTCGTTGTACCTAAAAATATGCAGAATGACATTATACGCAGCGTTCACGAGCGTGGACACTATGCTTCTAAAAGAACAGAAGAAGCACTCAAGCACCAATTCTATATCCCTAAAGTTAAAGAAAAAATAGACTGTTTAATTCAAAATTGTGTTCCATGTATTTTGGTTAATCGCAAACGTGGCAAACAAGATGGTCTACTACATCCTATCGAAAAAGATGCCATTCCTCTACACACTTATCATGTTGACCATTTAGGCCCATTTCATACTACAAATAAGAATTATAGACATATTTTTGCCGTTATTGACTCCTTCACAAAATTTGTATGGCTTTACCCAACGAAGTCAACAGATGCTGCAGAAGTTATTGCAAAGTTAGAAAATCAAAAATACATATTTGGCAATCCATCTCGAATTATTTCTGATCGTGGTACCGCATTCACTTCTAAACAGTTTCAAGATTATTGCAGTACCGAAAACATTGAACATTTCCCAATCACCACCGGATTACCTAGAGCAAATGGACAAGTAGAACGTTTAAATTCTACAATCGAAACAGTCATATCCAAACTTTCCATAGACAACCCAGAAAAATGGTACATGCACATCAAAGAAGTCCAAAGAGTTATAAATTCAACATTTCAACGAAGCATTCAAACAACTCCCTTCGAATTACTGTTTGGTACTAAAATGAAGACACCACAAGATCTCAATATCACAAATTTACTTAATGAAGAAATCCAAGCTAATTTTGTCAACAACCGTGACGAGTTAAGGAAAAAAGCTAAACAACAAATCCTGAAAGTTCATGATGAAAATAGAAAAAATTACAATCTCCGGCGAAAACCAGCAACTATTTTCAAGCTTCATGATTTTGTCGCCATCAAACGTACTCAAATTGGACCAGGACTCAAACTAAAACCCAAATATTTAGGTCCGTACAAGATAACGAAAATCAAACCGAACGACACTTACGATGTTCAAAAGTGTGGCTTTTTTGAAGGTCCAGCGAAAACTAGTACGTGTGCTGAATATCTCAAGCATTGGACTAATGATGCTATTACCTGATGAACTAATGAAATGACATTTTCATTCGAACTTTGAAAAGACATTTTTTTTAATAATATATTTTTTTATATTATAGTGTGAATTTCATTTTTTTCATTATTTTGTGTTTTTCTAGTGTATTAATTTTTCTTTTCAATTTTTCAGATATTGTGAATTAGCTTAAATTTTTTGAATTTTCCTAATTGTTTATATTCAACCATAGATTAATCAACTTTTAAGTGAGTATGTTCTTTAATTTTCAATTGTGTTATTATTTTGTTAATATTGTATGCATATATATTATTGTTTTAATTGTACTTTTACTGGCTCACCTGGGGTCAGGTGATATTGTCGGATGGCCGATTGTGGGAATTGTCCCGCTGCGCTACAGCAGCGCCACCTTCAACTGAGATTAGATGGTTAGATCTCGAGGTGTAAGCACGCAGAAATGCGTGTCCGTCTTTTTCTTTAATTTTTCATATGTAAATAAACATTTTTCCTCCTTAAATGAGCGTGGTTCTTGACAATATACCGACGCCAACCTCCACATATACATATATATATATATATATATATATATATATATATATATATATATATAGAGAGAGAGAGAGAGAGAGAGAGAGAGAGAGAGAGAGAAAGAGAGAGAGAAAGAAAGAGAGAGAGAAAATTTTCCATTTGGAATCAAACATTCCGATGTTAAAAAGATTTTCGCGCTAAAATGGATGCAATGTAAGTGTAAAGTATTCAGCAAGAAACTTGGAATATTAAATGCTATTGATTGTTGGCATACAGTATGGGAATTATTTTAAAATTTTGTACGGAATGACTCGCAGAAGTTCCCCAACTTTCAAAGGGACTGCACTATGTCCATCTTGAAGGAATTTTAAGTTTACCTTAACAAATTATTATTTAAAATTTTATTAATTCTTCATTACTTAGACAGCAACAAACAGCTTATATGCAATATTGTGTGCGTGATTGATGGACAATTACTTCTCACAAATTAACAAACATTATTACCTAAATTGGATGGCCACTACTTAACTGAGTTATACCCGTTAAAAGTTGGACAGTTCAGTACCTATTCGATCACGATAAGTTTTTGTCGTGATATATATATATATATATATATGACTCGGATGAGGGAAAAGGATAGAACAACTACTTTTGTTACAGTCATAGCTGGAAAAATGACACCAATTCTTCGAGAAAAATCTATTTAATTCATGTTAAATGAGAGAGAGAGACAGAATGTTACATCCAGATAGCGGTGGACGTGCATTCACTTGCCTCCGTAGACAAAGAGAATAGCGATAATAATTCGATAAAAATCACCAGATGCGTCTTTCAATCACCAGATGCGTAGATACAGTGAAAGAGAAGAGAATTTTCCTTGCTTGGAATTTACATGCAAGGATTTCTTCTGATCACGTGGTATTGAATAGAGGAATCTTTAGATATTTTTGTTGCAGATAAAAAGTCTAGTATGGATTATACCTACAGGTTTAGATCCATGGTAACGACTGAAGGAGTAGATTTTAAGAATACGTGGACAAAAATTAATTGCTAAATTGGTATATTAGCTTTCGGAAGAGTAATTGTAATTGGAAAGCTAATTGCTATCAGGAAATAAAGATGAACTCTTTACTGTAATAAATATGGAGATGATTAGGAAATTAAATTATATTTAAGTGAAATATTTACACACACACACACACACACACACACACACACACACATATATATATATATATATATATATATATAATAAAATAATTAAATTATTATGAAGAAGCATATAATAAATAAGAGAAATAAATATATTGGGGTAAAAAACTACTTTACTGAATATATTATCTGCTTTATAAGCATGTGGTTTAAATGTTAGGTACTTTAATAAAGTTATACTACAAAACATAAAAAAAAATAATTATAAAGACTGCTATTATAATAATGATATAAAATAGTGTGTCTTGTAGAAATAACAATGTTTATAAGAGAAAACATAGGAGTAGAAATGGTAAGAGAAAAACTGTAAACAAGGATAATATAAAGAGGAAAATTCATGAGTTAAATGAGAAATTTGAGAAAGAGTTTAATATTAAAAGTGTATTACTTTTAGTAAGTACTTTTATTTAGCATGAAAAAAGATGGAAATTTGTTTTGTAAGATACTATCTTTTCCATGGTATTAAATTAAGTATGTATATTCATATAACTAAGTAGTTACATAATTAACTATGTTAAATAACTATAATGTTACTTCATTGATATTTTTTTTTTTTTTCATATAATTTTTTTTGAGAAAATTGAAACTATTCAGTTTTTTTTTTAAAGCTATAAAAGTATCATATAAAAACTGAAAATAAGATTTGTATAGTATATTAGTTTAAAATATATGATGATAGAATTGCTTGAAATTTAATTGAAATTGTTATTATTTTTCTTGAGATATTTAATTTTTAAGAAGTGAAAAAGCTAACATAAGTTTATTTTAAAATTTAATTAAGTTATTATAAGGTTTTTGAAAACTATTGATTCATGTGTGTTGTGTTCAAATTCAAAAATTTAAAATTGTGAAATCATTCTATTTTATAGTGTGGAGTTTTTAAAAATTTTATGCATAAAAAATGTAATCTTGTACGATAAATAACTGAAATATTTTTGTGAAGTTAGTTCTTATTTGGTTTTTATAATTGTACCTTATTTAAAAAATGAAAACGACAATGTTTTATTTTGATATGTGTGGTAGAGAATTTAAAATTGATTTGATTATTAGAAATATTTTTGATTTTACATACTTTTGAATCAAATGAAACATGTTGTTCTTTTGCTAAAATAATTAAACGAGAAATTTAAATATTACGTTGTTTTGAAATGAATATTTAACAATGATAAACATTATGTTGTTTTAAGTGAATATAAATAATGTGTTTTGTTTTGTAAATGAAATTTTTTTAAGTGTTTCTCAATGATAATTTAAGTTTTAAAAGATGTTTTGCATCGAAATGAATGATGCCTGACTTAGGTGATCTCTCTCTTTTAACGGTAAAGCTAGTGAATATAAATGATATATAAATGATAAATAACATGAATGATAAATAACAAAAATGATAAATAACAAAAATGATAAATAACATGAATGATAAATAACATAAATGATAAATAACAAAAATGATAAATAACAAAAATGATAAATAACATGAATGATAAATAACATAAATGATTAATAACATAAATGATAAACACATAAATAATATAAGATAAGCTGTATCAAGTTTGACTTGCGTGACAAAGTTTTGTCGAAACATATCACACTTTTTTAGCTATAATGGACAAAATGTTTGGCTCAGAAATTGTCGTAGACTAGACCACAGAAGAATTAAAATATAAGCAATGTTTCTAAATGAGTTTAAATTTTCTAGATAATTAGTTTACAATGTTGTGTTGTATTTGCCTTTGGACGTTTTGTTTGACATGTAATATTTGTAAACATTTCCGCATTACATTCATTATAAATTGAATATTGATTTACACAAAATGCTATACTTATTTATTTGTTCATTGTTTAATACTTAAGGTTAAAGAATTCGTGTCAAGAAACAAAATTATACTATTGAACACAAATTAATGTTAGATTGTTAAGCACAATGCCACAATGTTAAAATTTTACCACACACAACGCAAATTTCATTTACATTATCATTTTATATTTTGATCTCTTAGTTATTAATTATATGTCTTTGTGAAGATGAAGGGATTTTTAGGTAAAACTCTAATGTAAATTTAAATTTCTTATTTGGATTCCCCTGTAAGGTTCGGTTATGTATTAAGGCCCAACGTACACCCGCGTGTTGCGGAGGGGGGGGGGGAGAATTGTAATGATTTCTACAATTAAATTAAAATTATTTTTCTAATTTCTATTTTACCTACCGCAGAAAGGATTTCAACTTTATTTCCTGATACAATTTCATTTAACCTTTTGATTTATGAGATTATGCAATTTCTAAATCTGCTCAGATTAGTGTTTCCAATGTTCCGAACCATTAGGGATATTTCCTACTAAACATTTAGTTTCCTCGTAAAGTGCCTTAAGATCCTTACATCTATTACCATGTGCGTCCCCTCTTACCAGTGGCCGTGCGTCATCCGCTATTTCGATGTAATTCCCTCTCCTCTCGTGTAATATTAATACATTCATCATTCAATTATTTAAAATTTTCATGACTGAAGTAAAACATGTTTTAAAATTTAATATATATATATATATATATATATATATATATATAATTATAAATCCTAAAAAGTAGATAAAATAAACAAAATATTAAAAAAAAGTATTTAAAAATATGAAATTTTAAATTTTCTTTGAAAAATTTAAAAACCAATTTTTTTTTGAAGAGACAAAAATGGGAAATAATATATTTATGTTGTTATAGGCTTTAGTCTCTTATGTTAGTCTAACTATCTAGAATTATAGCCTAACTGTCCCCATCAGCAAAATATATTACTAAAAATGGTTATAACACCATTATTATTTAAAAAAATAATCTGAAAACTAAAATACAAAATAAATAAGGAAAGAAACACAGAAAAGTAAAACACACACAAAAATCGAAAAAAATAAACAAACACACAAAACTAAAAAACAAAAAAAAATCCAAAAAAAAAAAAAAAAAAATCTTTCTAAACCCAAAAGCTAAAAAAATTAAGTATAACCCTCCAAGTGTCATAAGAATACAAAATATGTGAACAAAGTTAGAAGTTTATATAACAGAAATCAATTAAATTCACACACACACACACACACACACACACACACACACACGTATATATATATATATACTCATATTTAGTATTCATGAATATTTAATTTCAAGTCATAAAAATACTTGAAACAGTGTAAGAAATAAGTTATAATTCGATTTGTAACAAACCACCATACCGACTTCTTACGTGAAGAAACAATTTTTAAAAGTTTCCAGAACATCAACAATAAGTTCTAGAAATAACCAGGCAAAATTCAAAGGCTAGCACAACTTACGAGGGATATTTAGATAAAAATTTCAATTAAAATACTTACAAAATCATAAGTTTAAAAAAGAAATTCTTAAACACGTAAAAAGTTAATAGCAAAATTAAAAATTCAATAAATCGGAATAAAGGAATGCCCTCTATCAAATTATTTCGTGGCTAAATATTAAATGAAAATTTTTAGACAATAGAATTTAAATAGTAAAATTAAATAAATAAATGAAAATAAAACAAAAAATATAAATCTAGGGAAAATAATTACCCACACATATATGATAAATTAATCTTATCCTATCTTTCTTTTCATTTTAATATTTTTACACAGTCAAGTGTTTTCTTCCATTTTTAACCAATGGTAATTTCCTTTTTAGATGCGCGCATTTTATGTTTATTAGAAATATGCCGAGAACTTTATCAAACACTCAATTAGAAAAATTCTAGGGAAGCTCTCTTTCCCCTCGGAATATAAAAGCTTTCGATTCGATTTGAAGTTCTCTTTATCAACTGATATTTGCTGTGAGAGCCACGCAACATCGCACACTGTACTTTTGTCATGGTTGAACACAATATGGCTTTTAAATGTTTCAGTATAAACGAATAAACGTCAAGATTAACTAAACGTAATGACAGCATTCTTCATCATGACAACATTAACGATAGCATTGTCAAAATGTAATATATAAGCACACGTATATATATATAAATATACATAAATTGCCATAAAAGTTTGAGCAATAAGAAGTGAGATTGTTACGAAATATATATATATATATATATATATATATATATATATATATATATATATGGTTTTTCAAAACTTATGAGCAAAATTTAAAGGGTGATAGAAAACATAGTAAAGAATAAGAAATTTTCACCATACAATGCATACACTCAAGGACAAAAAAATTAGCGCACCAAGAAGGAGTCGTCAAAATGAAACGAAATTTTACATACGTAATGACTACTTTGATATAAGTAAATGATTAGAAAATCAAAGAAAAAGGATAATTTATTTCAGAGAAAAAGGCAAAAGAATGGGGGATTTAATACTCTGTTAATCCCCCTGTATAGTTAATGTACGATGCGATACGATCGGGCATTGAGGCATACAAGTTCTGTATGATTTCTTGAGACATTTCGTTCCATATTTGCTGTAATCTTGCTTCTAGTTCTTTCAAACTCGTGGGATGCCCAACTCGCCCTCCCAAACGATCCCAGATATGCTCGATTGGGGATCGGGACTGCCAAGAAAGGTAGTAACAGTGCGGAGACAGTCTTGTTACACCCTTGCCGTGTGACAGGAGCATTGTCTTGTTCAAAAATGGCTCCTGGAAGCCGTTGCATGAGTGGCAACACATGTGGTTGCAGGATGTCATGGACATACCCCTGGGCTGTCATGGTGTCACGGATCAATACTAGGGGTGACCGTGTATTGAAGGCAATGGCACCCCATACCATCACACCAGCTGTGGGAGCCGTGTGTCACTGTAAAGCAAAGGCAGGATTGTGGCGTTCACCACGGGGTCTCCACACACGAACACGATTGTCGTCACTGCTGAGATTGAATCTGGATTCGTCGCTAAAGACGACTTGGTTCCATTCCGCTGCAGTCCAGTTTCCTCGTGCGCTGCAGCACTCCAAACGGAGGCGTCGAAGGGTGGGCGTCAAGGGCAGCACACGTAATGGGTGCCGCGATCCCAAATGTTCTTCAGCCAGGTGCCTTCGTAAGATTCGAGAAGACACAGGGGGCCCTAGTGAAGGTGCTATTTATGCCTGGATGGCGGCCGATGAAGCAGTTGGCTGTACACGTGCATTTCTTACGATGTGGTGGTCTTCTCGATGACTGGTCTGTCGAGGGCCTCCTGAGCCTATTCTTCGTGTAAATGACATCTCTAGAATCCAATGGTGCCAACACCTCCTTATAATACAATCAGAGCGGCCTAATTGACGAGCTACTCGCCTAGCTGACCACCCAGCTTCCCTCATGCCGATGATTCTCCCCCTCTCAAACTGCGATAGCAGCTCATATTGTCTTCGAAAACGGCGTAATGGCTTGTCTACCTCAGCTCTTCCTTTGTAAACGATTCAGCACACTCAAACAAGTTTTGGTTACCTGTTTTATACTCCACGGAGAACGACGTTAAACGCCCTTTACTGGCTATACGTAATGCGCAATCACGCTGCATTTCTAATAATTTGTACATGTACCTTCATGCCAGGTTTCGTTACGATCCCGCAATTATTTCTTGGTGCGCTAATTTTTTTTGTCCATAAGTGTAGTTGGAGAGCAAGTGGTGAACCACTAGACGGTACTGCAATGGAAAGCATAAAGTAGAAGTTTCCTAACACATCATTATTTCTACCATAGTTTGTAGCCGCGTCATGGTTTCGGACTCGGGACCGGCGGTGTTCGTTCAGTCGTGGGTTCGAGCCTTGGCAGCCAAAGACCCACAGTGTAGCCGGGGCTGATGCACGTTAAATCTGTCGGGGCCCAAAATCCTCCCGTGGGATGGTGTGGAAGTTAGGAGAGGAGGTGACAGCTCAGTTGTCGTCCTTGTCACTTGACCGAGGTTCAAAATTACTATAACTGGTGATAAAAATTGATTAGTGTTGAATCCATCTTAAGGAAAAGAGTGTACTTTCAGCATGGACTACCTGTCTCTTCCACCTCTAAATTAAGATTGATTCTGAATAAGGGAATGCTGTGCATAGGGTGGGATGTCCAAGAACCAATACATTTTGAGGTTTTAAAACCTAACAAAAAGCTCAATTCGGAGAGATACTGTCAGCAAATTGATAATTTATATAAAGCACTAAAGAAAAGAGGCCGGTGAGGTCTAGTATGAAGCACATTACATTGCATTATGATGACGCCAAATCACATTATGCTTTGACGATTCGTCAAACAATCACAGAGCTGGGTTGGGAATCTCTTTCACATCAACCATACTCCTCAGACTTAGAACCCTTTAATTATCACTATTTTATCTCCTCTGCAAAAAATTTTGAAAGGAAAAATATTCAAAACTGTAACGCATATCAACCAAGCACTACTTGAGTTCTTTGCCTCTAAAGACAAGGCATTTTTGAAAAATGGTACTTACAAAATACCATCACGCTGGCAAGAGTTCATAAGTAACAACGGAAAATATATTATACAATAACTATAATTAAATGTATGAAAAATATATTGTATCTTTTCACTTCACAAACAAACAGAACTTTCACATAAACCTAATATACATATAAATTTATATTTCTCTTGGGTTTCTGAGAGATACATCCAAATGTGCTTAAATTATTTAGTAGTCGTGATCGAGACAGCAGGCAACAACTCTCAAACTTATTCTTTATTGATAATACGCTTGATAGCATAGAAGGGAGACTCATCGAGCAACATAGTGTTGAGATCAACCCATATCTGATAATCTGCGCCTCTCAAAACATCTACATGGAAGGAAGATGGTGTGGCGCTTGAATACAGTGTTCATATTTCAGAAGCCAGGGGGACTTTTAGCGCAGAAAATTTATTAAATTCCCACACGTAATTAAACTTGGCATACCAAAGAAAAGGGAAAGTCCCCTTTTAAACTCGACTCGGGAATCGAAATTAAAAGTCCGTGGCCATGATTGAAAACCAATTCCTGTATTAAAGAAATTTAATAAAAATACCCTAAAACTTTAATTCTTCTAAATTTTCGTAACACACATGTGTGCGCGCGCATATATATATATCAAAATTTAGAGGATTGATTGTTTTATTAATGAAGCACTTAGAAACAATACGAGGACAATTGGACGGACCTCGTTACTTTGATTCGTGGTGAAGTAACGAGGACGACACTAAATGTGGCATCTCCTTCACAAACTTCCACTCAACGTCAATGGGAGGACTTGGAGCCTCGGCAAATTCAATGTGCATCATCCCTACTACACGGCCGATCTTTAGTGGCATCAGGTCACGAACCCACGACTCGACAAAAGCTAGCGACTGCAAATTCGCGACCATGACCATTAGACACTCGCGGCTGCATGTTCAATATTCAGTTTTTATTACATAAAAGGAATTAAACTTCAGACTGAAAAATAGTTGTAGTTATATCTTCTCGGTCAATTTAATCCTTTTTATTAAGATAACGATTCAATCAAGGGTAAGAAGATGGATATTGTTACTTATGCTTAAGTTTAATAGATTATCAATGAGATTAATGATTTAGACAACCTTAAAATCGATAAAATATTTATTTCCATATACGCTTGCATCAGAGCTAGTTACGTAAATAAGTAGAGCATTAATCATTTAGAATGAAGATAACATTCTTATTTCATATTTTATTTTAGCATTTAATTGGGAAGTATGTTTTAAAGGTTTTATTTTGTCTCGATAACATGGTATAATCCATAAATTAATAAGTCTAATAATCTTTACTTAAAGAAATTATCTGAATTATGAAACGATTTGTCAATAATCTATTTATAGTTACGCTGCCGCTTCTAGTAATTGAGTATCTGGTATATATATACTCTTTCTTCTTTTAAGTAAGACGAATATCTTGGAAGTCACTCAAGAAATCTCGGTTTCATCATACCTATACAAAAATACAGATTAAGAAGTGGTATTTCTTTATTCATTTCATTTATATTTATTCAAAGTTCTTAACGGAATGCCGTCAGCACAGACTTCAAATGTCATTTCTATGTGAATAATAAATTTAAACATGTATAATTTACCTTCCATTTTTACAATTTTCTAGGCTATAATACTTTACACCCATCAAAGGAAGAATGATTTTAAAAATATAAATTTATGTAAAACTTTTATTAAAAATTTGCATTTAGCGTTGAATTGTTTTTACAGCCAAACATAGTATAACAAAGTCACTTTATGTAAGAAATAAATAAATAAAAATATAAAGTTACGTAATGATTTAGTTTCCATTTGTTGTGCAAAAATATGACTGCTTTTTTCTCTGATAGAGTCTCGTCATTTAAAATTCATAACACATTTTCTGGGTGCATAGTGTTTATACTTAAAGTACAAGTAATATTGTTTAATTTTTCAAGATAATTCACAGTGTTAATTTCCATTTTAAAATAAAAATAAAATATAAAAATATATTGTCTAACATAAAAAGTTCTTACTCTGATCTTTAATAGAGTAAGAATCTTTTTTTAAACACATATTCATTTTTCAAAAAATTCATAAAAACATTTGTTTCTGGGAGGGAATTGAAAACATTGACGAATCATTAAATTACACAGTAAAATATTTGACAGTATAAGATCGTGTGAAATAGATGTTTTAATGTAAATAATATACAAATGCATATGTATTAGTACTAAATAAGAATATAGATAATTTTCAATTAACAAACAGAGAATCACGAGTTAAAATGTTGAATTTAAAACAGTTACTATTTCTTCTTATTTTACTTTATCACCTGTAGTTCGAAACTACGAACTCACTTCTGTCAGTGAACATTTAGTTAAATAGTAGTAAGAGTTGAATACATACCGCCTAGAGAAAATAACTTATTTTTGAGTTAAATGTCTGCTCTACGGATGCTAGTGACCTTGAACGAACAGTTGACACTTTTGCACAATTTGTAGTAATGACAACTAACTCGAAATATCGATAGAATACTTCTTTTTTTGACACAAATCCTCCAATTCTTAACTATTATTTTTATTTTTTTTATCCTAGAAGCTGGTTTCTTCTACACGATTGGATTCTTCATTGGATTGTACTAAAGGGTTTTTTCCCCTGCTTTTTTGCGTTCTATTTTTGCCGCAAGTTTTCTTGGTCATTCTCTTTTTTTTTCCTCTCTATCCTTTCCATCATCTTGAAATGGCCACGTGCAACACAAATCCATCCTCCTCCAACTCTCCAGTGAAGGAAAAACGATCCAATTCCAGGAAAACATCATCCATAGACGTTTCAGCTTTCAGCTTTGGGAATGTGACCTCTATTACGCTTGATCAGTAACTTAGTTTGTTTCTTTTTGAGAGTGCGTGCTAAAGATACGTATTGGCAATTTCGTAGAAAAATATTATTACCGGAAGATGTATAAAACAGTCGAAAAAGAAGGCTCGAAAGCTTCACTAAAGGTAACTTTTTGGTAATAAACCTAAATATTCAATTACTATTGTGTAGACAAAAGCTCATGAAAGAATGAAATGGATCTTTCTGCTCAAAAGCAACCAATATTTCACCATCTTCAACAACATTTAATAAATCATTCATGTAGTGAACGCTTTCACTATTATACAGAACAATGAAAATATACAGCACGAGAATTTCATTTAATGGCATTCGATTTCTATGAGTAATCATGTATTCCCAAGATAACTTCCACCAAATCAGTAAAAATGTTATTGAGATATTTTTAAGTATTTAAAAGTTATCTCTCAGTTAAGAGAAAATGCGTTAACGAAACGCCGGTTTGCTCAAAATATCATTCGTAATATCAGAAATGAAAATAAAAAGAATGGAAATTATAATAGTTATAATACAATGAAATAAAACAATTAATAACAAGAAAAATATCTTGAGCTTGGAAAACTGCAGACTTTTAAATAGTAAAAATCACTCAAAAACGTTTTAAATTCGTCAGAATTTTAAAATATGTTTTTCATTTAAAATTTCCTCATACTTAGATTTCCTTTCCAGAAGAGCCATATTTTTAATTATCGTCATTTGATCTTTGATGATTAAGGAAGAAAAAGTATTTGTTCCTTAAGCATTTCTATTCATAGTTTCATTTTTTGAAATTTCAGCTGTCGAACTAAACACTATTCGAAAAATTGAACGAAACAAATGCTCTTACATTTTTATATCTATTTATTTATGTCATCACAATTGAGTCATTGAATAATGACACGAAAAGTTGTCTCAAAATATTTCTCCTTTTATAAAATAAAATTTTCAACCATATCAAAATAATACAATCATAGTTATAGATCAGATTTATAATCAACAGTATACGCATGTATATCATAATTGCGATACTTGACGCACGCTCGCGCGCTATATAATTTTTGATAAAAGTATGTTATGAGGAATGATTATTTTAAAGTTAAATGAATAAATTATTTCATTAAGACTATGACAAGGTGAATCTATTGAAGCTTTAAAATTTAGCGAATAATTTATTTTAGAAGTGAGTACGTATGAAAAATTTAATTGATATATATTTGTAATGAAACTTAGTGCTGCTTTCAGTTTAACACTGAATACAGATTGAAAATTTAGCTGTGCAATGTATGAATTTCGTTTCAGTTTTTAAAAATTAACTTATTTTAAATTTGGGTATTTAAATCAAATCTTTACTCTTCCTTTCAAACTTCAATAAATAATTCTTTAGTCAAATTCCTTTATAACCCAACGTCTCCCTTGTTTAGGACATTTCTAACTTCTTTTAAATTTAATTTAAATTATTTGATTTAAAATACTTTCCAGAACAATGATTCATCCACCCGTTTCTTTAATGTATGCTTCTTCAATTTTATATTGTATTTTGCATGCTTTTAAACTTATTGTACATGAATATATTTAGCACCTAACATCTGAAAATAAAGTATTTAAAATCAGTCGTTGGATTTCTTCTAAAAATAACCATGTGCATTTAATATATAAAAATATTTTTTTCTATTAAGCTTAAATTAAAGGGTGTAAACTCGAAAAATAAATTTAGAAGAATATATTAAATAATTATATATCATGTTTAAAAGATGGTATTATTCCTGTTTACTTGCTTTAAAAGTATTTCTAGGTCGGGATTTAAAAAAAAAAAAAGGATTTATTTACATGCATGCTTACCTGAAAATATTAGCTGTTGCAAAGAGTCCCTCGGCGATAAGAATAGGATCCCAAGCATCCCATTTTTCGCGCGGAAGATAAGCCGTTCCCGTATCCTCGGCTATCTCCTTTTGCACCTGGGAAAGAAAAAAAAAATCGGAAAAAGAGCGAGATAGTAAAAGAGAAATGCAGAACTGCTTGGAGGTTAAAAATACAGTTTACAAATGCAAAAATGAATCAAGAAAACAAAATTTTCAACCCAAGTTATGAAAAATGATTTAATTTCATATAAAAAAGGTGAAACTTTATAAATAGAAAATAAGTTCATTATAATCTACTATAAGTCTTTTTCTTTTTTTGTAAACTGTTAACTCAAAATATAAATTTTCCTAAATGCTGTAAAAGCTTTGTTAGAATATTTTGGCAAATTGATAAACTTGTTAAATCATCTATGGCAATCATATTTTTGACACTTTACGACAGTTTGACAATGTATTTGACGCATTATTATTTGAATAATGTTGCAATCACATCTCTTATACATTTTAAACACTTCATCTATCCACTCAAATGGAAAAGAATTTTTATTATTTACACGCAAAAATAAATATATATGACAGTTTCCACGACTTTTCATCTTTAAAACAAAATATATACATATTAGATGACAAAGTAGATAACTGTTACTTCAGCTATTTTCTAATATTAATTTTATTTTGTATTTTGTTAAGAAAAAGAGTAGAAGAGTCATGTTATAAAAACAAGAATCATGGGCTTCAATGGAACTTTAGAGCACAATAGTTTTAAGAAAAGCTATTAGATTTATTTCCCATATTATAATTCCCTGATATTTTCATTATTGGTTTATTCCAATTAACATATTCGAAACTTTCATTTCTAAATTCAAATAGAGTTTTACTGCTTTATTTATGATTTTAAAAAGTTACTTAAGATCTTCAAAAATGTTACACTACTTAAGAAAAGAACTTGGTATACAGTAATTTATTTTAACCCAAATTCTTAAGTAAATTGAAAAAGTGCAGCATGATTTTTCTTTCATTTTATTTCATCTCAAAATTAATTCAATATCGAAGTATAATTATATTTCATTTATGAATAAAAATTTCATAAAGATAAATAAATTCGGATAATTTTTGTAAGCCATAAAAATGCGATAAAGGGATACAAATCCCTAATATTCACCTTAATTTATTAAATTATTATTTAAAAATGTGTTGCATAAAAAGGAATAAACATTTTTCTAATTTTGAGGTAAAGATAACTTTGCCATCAAAATCTGTCAATGGATTAGGAAAAGAATGCATATTCATCTGTAATTCTATCTGGAAATAGTTATCGAGCAAAATTACATCATACTAGTTTTAAAATTTAAGAAGCTTTTTCTCAAAGTTCCAGCGAAATAAATTATTACTTTAAAAATAGATTATATTCAGTCAAAGTATTTTCCACAAGAGCCTGTAATTTCTAGTATTAGTTTAATAAGATTTCCCATAGTTAATAAAGACAATGTTATTGTTCTTACATTATTGTCTTTATATATTGCATGCACTAATATTGTCTTTATTAACAATATTATTTTCATGGATAAAATAAATCAGTATTTAGCAAAAATCAATAATTTGCATTCCATAGACATCAGGGTTAAAATTTTTAAAATTTGGCTCATAGAGATTTTCTTACAATTATAAAAACACACATTGATTTATCTTAAATAAACATTAAACTAAAATTTTTATTTTTAAAAGAATATCAAATTGAATAAAAATTCTTTTATTATCCTATGCATTTTTGGTTTTATTTCACTTTATTTTTGTGTTAAAATAAAATAAAATATAATAAACAAGTAGATAAAAAGAATTTATTTTCAATGATTATTTTTCAAAAATAAGTAAATTAATTTCTCTTTACAAACTTTTTAACAATGCTCATTTTCTAAAGATTTGGTCACGGTAATTTGTGCAGCTGTTTAGTTTATTCTTTTATGTCATTGTTTATATATATTGGTTACAAAATTTAATTAATGCTTTTGCGTATGTGATTCTTCTCCTTTTCACCACAGTGACAAAAATCAAAAGAAAGGGAGGAAAGATGAAAGTCTTTTGAGGGAAAAACAAATGGAAATAATTAGGAAACAAAGCACAGCTTAAGCATAATTGCATCTATTGTTTGTTTCAAAATTAAAAACAATATCTCTCTAATCAGGAATACAATATTTCCTTTTCAGCTGAATTGGATTATTTGGAAGTGCAAATAATACATTACTCAATTTTCACTAGACATATTCTATTCAATGCGCATATTTCTCACACGCTGCTTTCAAATATGTCTTTACAGTTCGAAGAGCTCAATTTCTACGGTCGTAAATTGGAATATTCAATAATAAAATTCTCACTCTAATAATTCAGATAATTTACAGTAGAATAGTTAAAAGCATTAACAGTGTCATTTTTCCACTATTGAATCATATAATGCTTAAAGAAATGGGAAGATAATTCAGATAAAAGTAATCTTAATATTTTTCTAACTAAAACCAAAGACGAAACTTGATATTAACAAAATATGGAGGAATTCATTTTTCTACTAAGGTAAATAGGAGTACCAAAGTCAATGGGGAAATATTTGAAGAAAAAAGCTACTAAATCTAATGAGAATGCTTGAATTGATTTTGAACTTAAGAAAACATGTAAAATGTAAGTAAATTGTGTGAACTTTTTTTCTACATATGGGTTTTTTTGTCTTTCAAATTCCACTTTACCTGTTAGGACGAATGATCATCATATTTTGCAAAGTATGTGGCAACAATAAGTGATATTGAATCAAATTACAAAATTGTACACGTAGATATTGAAAATAAGATGCGATGGAACTAGTCAACGAATCAAATTCATTTTGGGAATAAAGGAATGTTTATTTATTAAAAAACTGGTTTACGTAATTGAATTGTAACACAAATGAAGTCTTAAAGGATTCATATTTGGAGAGGAATTTAAAGGTATTGGCAAGAACAAATTCTTTCCCGAGTGTGACCATTGTCTTTGACAATTATTTGTATATATGTATTACTGAGCAGAAAACAAGTGTTTGATATACCTTGAAGATACTAAAATGTAAAGAATCAAATATCAGTCTTTAAATATTTTCTAAAATCGGTTCTTTTGCAGTTTTGGCAAATAATTATACTTCATATATACAACATCATTTATATGGGTTTTCAATTTTGGTTTTTTCTTAATAAATTTAATTCTGAATTCTATACAATACATTTTTGACTGGAATTCTGCTTTCGGAAAATTGATTAAAAAAATTTATGAATGAAAGTATTTTTGTAGGAGCGAAGTAAGTCAGTGTTTACCAATTTCATATCTTACATTTTCAATTATTAAAAACCAAATTACATAGCTCTAGTATCTTATAAATCATAAATGAATATGATTATAAGTAATATCTAAATCAGCCACCTAATCAGCTAATAATCTGTTCCAATAACTTAAAATAGAATCAATTGATGGAAATAAGATTCTATGTTATTCAATTAAGCATCAAGTTTTGCTTCTGACATCAACCACAAGCAATAATTTAAAACATATAATTAGGAAGCTGGAAAAAACTATTTATGCATTAAAATTAAGGTAATTTTCTTTGAAAAGAGCCTAGATTGAAGAGTGTAATTCTCAAATGCAATGTAAGTTCTGAAAGTAAAGGAACTATTTATAGACAATGCGTCTAGTTAAACTGCCGTTGAATGTGTAACTTTATCTGAGGGTATTTTTTGTTATTTTAATCTATTGATCCAATCATTGTGAAATTCTTATTTTGAATGTGAAGTTTTATTTAATAACTTTTCCTGTTGTTCAAGGAAAAATTTCTTTTTTTTTTCTTCTTGATTAACAGAGAAAATTATTGAATAAATATCATTTTCAGTATCAAGTTCCATATAGTTAGCAGAATAGTGACGAATTAGGTAACTTTAGTCTTAAATATTGTATTTATTAAATATTTCTGTACACCTTCGAATTCTTATTATTTCTTCTATGTAAAGTTTGAACAGTATAGAAAGTTATTGATATTTTAAGCTCCTACATTTTGTGTGTAATTTTCTATTGTACTTCAGAAAAGTACATCGCACTCAAAATTAAAGAAATTGTTCTAAATATATAAAACGCTTAAATCCTCATTCAGTTTTTTTTTTCGTGTATTTGTTTAGCTTTTTTTTTTTTTTTTTTTGCTAGCTCCTCTCCAGAGATTTCATCAAAGTCTCTAAAATTTTCAATCGAAAATAATCTAGTTAGAAAGAAATATACTGACATTATATTATAACCGAGACATTTTATATATGCTTCTGCATAATGCCATTATAGCAAGATTATATATATATATATATAAGTGACCGAAATTGTAGAAACCCTTTGAAAAAAGCTTATTTTCGATTTTTGATGGTTCATACTTCACCTCTTTTTCTGAATTTAATACCTTCAAATTATATACCAATGGATACATAATTTAATGCAAAATACAAAGCAATAATGTTTATTTAATTATCTTTATTCTAAAAAACTCCTAACGAAATAACCAGCTAAAGACAGCAAAACTTGTTTAGGTTCCTTTCCTTCATATAAATGTAGCCAATAGGCACGACTGTTAAAAGAGCGAGTTAGGTGTCGATTTCTTTTGGCCAAGCATATCACAGTAAGATTTTGTTAGTATATTAAGTGATTGCTTCAAGTTGGTTAATTTTTTTTTTTTTTTTTTTTGGAGGGGGAGTCGGTCTTAAATTTAGTGAACTAATAAAAATGTTTTCTTTCATTTAGTGTGGTAAAACGTAATAAAATTAAATAAATGGCCCAAAAAGTTGACTGGTCCTCCAGAAAGTGATACGAAATTACACTATTGAAAGATCAAAACTAAAGTTATTAAGAATTAGAAGAACAATTTTATTGTTTGCACATGTACAAGGAGACTCAATCACTAGAAAACCAGACTGATATAATGTGAAAAAGATGTACAACAGCAAATTAAAATAGAATAATTTAAAAATTGTGCCTAAATCTCCATGGCAGAAAAAAATTATGTCAGAGAATACAAAATGAAATGGCAAAATGTACTGCTGAGTGGAAAATCTGTTCCACACAGACTGTGGAAAATTATCTCCATCCTCAAAATCCTCGATAAATGCCATTTTTATTTCCCAAAGGTTAAAAAGATTAAGCTGGACTAAAGCATATATTGACTGGATAGCAGAATGTTGGGAAAATGTTATTTGAATCGTAAAAACCAGAATTTGCCTGTTTGATAGTGATGGCATAAAATATGTAAGAAGAAGCACAGAGACGATTTGTGCATACTGATTGCATAACATCTACCTTTAAATACCCACTTAGTGCTATGATCTAAGGTTGCATATCAGCAAACAGTATCAGTAGAATTTGAGTGATTGATGAGAATTTAAATGCTTAAAATTACATGAATGAGATACTTGAGACTGAATTGAAGTCTTCCGCATATGATCTTTTCAAGGATGATGAGTCCTTTATTTTTCAACTGGATTCAGATTATGTCATGTTGTTGTGTTGAAAAGCAGTTTCAAGATCATCATATTCTACTGCTGTATTTATCTGGGATTAACTCAAACTTTGTAATGGTATGATAATCTATTAAGGTGATTTGTTAGTCAGGGTAATTTAAAGAACAAAACTAAATTATTAGAAGCAATGACTTAAGATTGGTTTCATCTTATTACAGCTGCAGAACTACTGTACTTGGTTCACTCCATAGTAAGGTGTTGTCGACCATAATTGATTCTAAAAGTTTCTCAACTAAGTATTAATTGACATGGTGAGACTTTTTGCGTATCTCCTTTTTACCTATGTGTTTCAATTTCTTTCTTTATAAGTGTTCTTAATTAACTAAAACTTTTTTATGAAAGTTGCATTACATTTTTGATTAAATTACTTATTCATTGATATATAACTTTATAGTACTACTACGAAAGAAAATTGGTATTTTAAGTAATCAAATAAAAAAAGTACTCTTTTTTTTGAAAAGTTTCTATAATTTTGATCAAGACTCAATTGTGTCACTTAGTAGTAAAAGTTGAAACATACCTGGGAAAAGATATTTTTCGAAATATAAAACAAGGATCAAAATGTTGCAATGGTCTTTCTAATGGAACAAAAAAGATAAGAATTAAAAGTTTTCTTCATTTCAAATTAAATCTACATTGTCAGACTTGGGAAGGAATGCATATTTTTTGTCTCTCTCTACGCCTCCTTAATAGGCTGCATTCTAGTCAATTTGTTGCTGTTTGTGTGTAATAAATAACTATCGTTTTAATATCGTTTGTTTTTAAGTCATAAGATTTAGGTCATAGCATCTTCTTAGAAGACATACTCCGCTGTAAATCTCGGAAAAGAAGAAAGTGTCGAAAATAAATCATAAATTAAATTTCTGCTGCTGAATGTTCTGACGAGATCTTTAATTTTAAGCAACAGTGAAGAAGGAAGACAATTTTCGAAGTTCTTAACTTTTTATTCTGTTAAGAATGAGTAAGAAAATGGAATTAATTCATCTTTTCCCTCTCGATTCTCTTACAAACCAACGAAGGACATTAATCAAATCCTGAAGCCCCTCCCCCCCTTTAAAAAAAAAGAAAAAAAAAAAAGAAACTCTACTTTAAAAGAAAACTAAACGGTGTCTGCATCGAGCAGGTTCATGCATTCTAATGCCTTTTTCAAATGAAAATGAATAAATTGAATCAATAATTAGATTTAAAAATACAATCATTAGATATTTGGTAAATCGTGGTTGTTAACTTCTGAAGTAGACGTATTTTTTGAACAAAAATAGTAAACATTCACCAATCATAGTTTATTTCGTAAGAATCGTGATTCCAAATTAGCAGTTTAATTAAATTTAAATTGTGATAGAATAAGGTAAGGTTCTAATTATCGCAAGATAAAAATAAAGAGGGAAGGGGGTTAAAAGAAGTTTCTATTTAAAGCGGCAGTTTCAGTAAAAGGTTATTAACCAGCATATTTATTTATATTCAGGCAAAAAAATTATTTCATGGCATGATGATGGAAATGATAATCAACAGTTAAATGTATTTATATAAAAACAACGGGACAATTCGAATAGAACAGGCAATTCCTAAGACTAAAGAAGGAAAATGCAGCAAATATTTTCTATTAACGAAAATACATTCCTCTTAAGACCTGTTTTTAAAGCTAATAAATAAGTTACAATATAACAAACTCAATATAAATTGAAAAAATTGAGGAAATAAAACACATTTCCTATCATTCGTTTTTGTATATACAATTGCAAATATTTTAACAAAAAAATTATATTTTCGTTTGAATACTCAGTAGCAATTTTCACTTTCAACTTGCTCATGTTTTGGAATTTTTAGGTGAAGCAAAATTATAAATAATTATTTTAAATTCATTTAACCTATGATGAATGATATATACAGTGATATCATTTATTCCTATTCAATGAATAAGGTTGTTTTTATTCTAAGCGTTGACATATTGTGATAGGTCTTTGTACGACTTCACATCTTTGATTTTTCTTTTTAAAATTTCTTCAATTTATTTAAAATTCTTAATACAAAACACAATTTTTAAAAGATGTTTTATGGCATTAAATATTTTAATAGTTGAGCATAGTACTTTACTTGTAAATTTGTACAACTTTATGTTATTTTAAACTCTCTATTTATTTCGAGACTTTACTTACATTTAATTATCGTTTAAATATTGGATTTAATTTGGAAACTAAGAAAATACTGCAACAAGAGGCAAATAATTTTTCATTATCTTAGGAATAATGTTATTTATTATAAAAATAAATACTCCTTACTTTTTTTTTTTTGTAAAAAGGCAGTAAAGAAAAATTTAATAGATATATAATGCAATAATAATTTAACAGATGGATAGTAAAAGAATAATTTAATAAACGTTTTGATATTACTTTAATTACGTATTAATATTTACTTAAATTTAATCAGTTTGTTATTCAGAATAAAATCAAAAACACTTTTAGCTCTTAATGTCAACAAGAGATGGCGCTCCATACTCTACTTCTAACCCTTTGGAATTCCCGTCGGCTTAAGAATTTTATAGGTTATTCCGATAGTCTTAGGAAGGGGGAAGAGCGCGCAAGGGGAGCAGATTAGATGCAGACAGTTATTGTCGATAAAAAAAGGAATATTTCCTAGCATTCATTTCTAATATGTCACGCAAGATATTTATGCTTGTGACAAGAAAATAGAAACATTGCATTTGTAAGCAATTTAGAGAAATCCTTCTAGTATAAATGCATTTTAGGAATTTTATTATATACATATTACTTCTAATCCACAATACATGCATACTGGATTATCTAAAAAGATTAGCCCTATGGGAGGTGAACGGGGGGAGGGGGAATTTCTGTTAAAATGGTTCTTTGTAATAAAATAGTTTTTTTTTATCGAAAATGGGCGGATATAAATCAATTTATTTGGACTTCATACAGAAAAGCGAAGAAGAATAAATTCTTTTGATAATCTCTCGTTTAAAAGAATCTTTATTAAGAATGGTGGAGTATACTTAAATCTCAGGAACAAGTTCTTGACAAAACCACGTGAAACATTTTATCTATATTATTACAAGATTATTTATTGTAAGTATCGATAATTCCCTCACATTGCAATTTTTATTAAAGGAAATTGATGAGATGAGATTTACATGTAACTGTCCCTTAGATTAGGGATTGAGCTTCACACAAAAAGCACTGTGTTTTGGAAAACTGGGAATATCTAAAGGCATGTCGCAGTAAATATAAAGAGGAATTATAACATAAAAAAACTCGGAAATCATTTTATTATTTTTCTAAGAAAATCATTCAGAAAAAGTATTCAAAAGCTTATGAAATCGTCACTTCTCTTTTTGATTAGAAAAACATGATGCACAAAAAAAATGGATAATAAAAGTTCTGAATTCAAGAAAACAAGTGAAATTTTTCATAACAAGTTCTATTTCGTTCAACCTTAACGGTTGAATCTATGAAAAATTCTAAGGAAAATTATATTTTAAGATGAGGAAGGATTTACATTAGAAAAAACTGTTATTCAAAAGAGAGATTAATGAAAATTATCCCCAATGCATCTGTATATATCAACTATACAAATAAGATAATATTTTATTGCGTTGAAATGTATGCTCATCTATATGCCCTCTGAAATATTATTCAGGAGAGCATTTGCCCCAAAAATATATCAAAAACTTGTTTCTACGAGACTAACTTTATCTAGCATGGCTCTTTATTAGTCATACACTTATTAGTTTAATTAGCTCTTGAAGAGCTCTTGCTGGGATTCGAGAACATTTTACTGTACAGATGTACGTTAAAGTGCTCTCGTACACGTATACACACGGTTGTAACATTGTGTAAACATTATATGTAACCCACTGGAAGAAAATGACACTATAAAACAAAATATGACAGATACTATAAACACTAGGCGAAAATGTGAGCAGTCCTGTGTCGCGAGCTGGCAGTTCAGGTCAACAAATGACCAAATCTATACGAAAAAGTTTGAAAGCAAACAGTTCACTTGGTTTCAGAATATAGAATGTGCGAAACTACCGAATTCTGGATTAAAGAGCTCCTACCATAATTACATATTCTGTCCGAAATTACTAAAATTGTTTTTCAGTATTCATATTTAATGTTTTTAAATATGTTGCTAATTATAATTGAACATCTCTATTCAAATATTGCTTAGTTTCAAATTTGGAGTTATTTGATTAACTTAAGAGTAAGGAAATCATTTCAAATAAAACAAAACACGCAATTGCTAAAATTGGGTAATTCTTCCTAAATTAAATTTTTACTCGATTCAGTAATTTTTTTAGAGCAATAACAATTTCCAGTGATACGAGAACTAAATGTCAATGTAAACAGTCAGGATATTTGTCGTAATCACTTTATTTATAAAAATAATTCGTAAGAATCCTTTCTTTCTCACGAATTTAAAACTTTCTAAATTGTAAGAAACCAGAATTTGATTTTTTTCGGAATGGATAGTTTTCATAAAGAATTCTAAATATATCTCTACAAAAATTATGTACAATAATTGGGCCACTCATGTTTCTTAAATGAGGCGAAAACATAATACAGTATGAAATGACAATTTAAATGCTTTATGAAATGACAATTTAAATGCTTTATGAAATGACAATTTAATCTTATACGGAAAGTAACGTTAAGATTCCGAAAAACTTTCGCGTGCTTCTAAGTCTTTTTCATAATAACTAAGGCTACATTTGGATGAATTATATGGAATTTAATTGTAAGTGTTAAATATACGTTTTATTTTGCTTGTGTGATTCAGAATGAAAATATGAAAAATTAAAATTTCCGAGTACTGCAAATGTTTTAAAAAAATCAAATTCTTATTTCAAGGAATTCATCTTTTTATCCTTGATTCACAACAGCTTTATATTCATTTATCTAGATAAAAGAAAGAAGAATCAAAGCCTTTATCATAAAAATAACACAAATTATCAAATCTATTAAAATAAAAACCCTCTGATTAAAAAACAAACAAACTAAGTTTAAATGCTTACTTCATATCTTCTGTTTAATCAAAATTTCATCCTCTTCTTTTTACTCATATTAAATTCTAAAATAACGTGGTTATATAATCGTTCCAAATGTGATCTGATACAAATTAATTCTTCATACTTAATTATCACTCAATGCTTTTGGTTTTCTAAAGATTTCTTTTTCATGCAATCCTGCATGTTAACAAGAGTTAAGAAAATTTAGATAAGAATAAAAATGTTTACCTGATCAAAAATTGTCTCTTGGAAAATTATGAAAAAAAAAGCCTCCTTTTCGACTGGGCAAATTACTCCTTACCTGAATGAAGTTAAAAATTTTACCGTATGAAATACCACTACGAAGCTAAAGGCAGTTTCATTTCGGAAGATTAAAATTTAAAAACAAGTATCTTCAGACTTACCAGTCGTAGAAACAAATTGGATTGAGGATAACTTACCTTTATTGTCAGCCGATTGACTAACTTTGATTCTTAAACATGAAAACGTCTCAAATATTTAACAAATCTTTGCTTTTTAGTGTCGAAATATGAAACAGAAAGCATTAAGTCAGCGTGTCCAATTATTTCAAATAAATACGCATTACTTTTTCGAGCATTAAAATATTCTCTTTTCCTAAATTTTTGCTCCAGAATGTCTGCTATTTTGAAGCAATGGATTTAATCCCAGCATTCGGAGCAATCAATTACCCTTAATTGGAATCTTGGCAGTTTCGTTAACAAGGATCCTTTTTAGCTTAATCATGATAACGAGTTTTAGTTTTAAACGGATATTTTCAAATTAATTCATATCTCACTAGAACAACTGATTCGAATCCGTTAAATTTGAATAAATCTTAATTAGTTGCTTTTTAGTTTTCCTAAAATGCTTTGTATTTGAACCGACGAGAAAAATGTAACGATTAGTTTTATGTGTTACCTTTCATCTTGTTTTCTACAAATTCATAAAATTATTTGAAGCTTCTTGTCTCATTTAAGTTTTTTTCCGAAAAGAAATGTATTTAGTTCCCTTAATCAATTATATAATGATGAAATTGCATATTTTTTAATCCGTATTTTACAAAAATTTCAGCACCAAATCAAATTCACTGAAAGGAATACTTAAGTACACTTTCTATAAACCTTATAAAAGAAGAGTAAATACCTTAAAAAAAAAAGGGGAAAAATTTCTTCATTCCTTTAATCGAAACACCGAAGGGTTAAAGAACAATGCTCCCTGTCACGTTTTTAGAAAGCAATTTTTTTAAACCTACATCGACTTTTACCCCCTTTTTTCATTTTTATTTTTAGAAAAACTACAAAACGTTCCTTCACTATTTTTTGTTTGCTTAGTAATTAATACTTTAATTTTACAATCCTTTATCTTTTAGCCACTTCTATTAACTCAAAAGCAGTCGTAATCTCTTATTATCTCGGAGTAATTTAATTTCCATGATTGAACTCGTAAGAGTATTTTGCTGTAAAGGAAATACATTGAATAACTTTAGAAGTTTTATGCTTCTTATACTCTATTAAAATTTTTTATGTGATTTATCTAATCAATGGAATACATTCAAAGAAAAAACAACTAATAAAATAATCGAATCTCTTTTTTTTGTACGAGTATTTTGGAGAAATTAATGCAAACACATTTGAAACTTGTAATGAAAGTAGAATAAGTCTATTTAACATATTTTTATTTCAAAAGAATTGTGTTGATATTATGTTCGAAACACTGATGGAATTGTGAGTAGATGAATACTTTGGAAGAATTGTTTTCGAATCGTCGAACATAGAATAATATTATGAATTAAACTGTTTTTTAAGTTCCGAATATTTCCAAGACTATTTTGTTTTTAGGGACCATATTCCACTAGTTTTGAATATTATTTTCAACACAAAGTAAAAGATATAATTAAATAACCTATCTGGCTTTATACTGTAATACAGTTTTGAAACTATCACTCAACCAAGGACTTAACGTTTTCATAACAGAAATATAAAACGATTGAAAATCTTATTGATCAAAATTAAACTTGTTCCTAATATTTCTCAAAATTATTCACTTCTAGAAAGGAAACTAAATAATTTTAAATTCTCGCTCCTAAATACTTGAACGTTTCAACCTGTTTTTGATTTTGTACCACTTACCTATACATTAAAATCAAAAAAGGTTTTCATCTGCTTCCCCCCACCCCCAAATTATCACTTGAAAAAAAGTGAAAGCACTTTAAAATTCACCAAATAACTAAGATTTGTATTTCTTAATACGCATTTTCAGGGACCTGAATCACTTTACGCTTTCTTTTTCGTTCTTGATTCTAGCTGAATAATTTTAATATATAATAGACACGAGTTCTTTTTTTTCCCCTCTCTTTATTATCTTAATATTTGTAAGGATAAAGAAGAAATATCTTAAGAAACGAAAGAAACATATTTAAGAACTGTAATCAGAATTTTATTTATCTATATTTTTTTTAAAGACTCGATTCAAAATTGAGAATATATAATGTATTATAAAAATACTTACATTGCACGAATGTATCGTTAGAGTACATCCCTAATAAAAAAAAATCAGTGATACTTGCCTCTTAATTAAAACTAATGAAACAGATTCTCTTGAATTTTTATCCAATGCATTTTTATTATTGATATCAATTGAAACCAGAAAGAACTTCTTTATTTTGTGGTTTGGTGAGTTTCAGCAAACAAATGAATTTAAAAAAAATGTTTTTATTTATGACAATTTGCTAAAATAAATAAGGATTTAAGAACAATATTTGAATCCCTTTCTTTGCCACCTCGCAACAAAGATTATCATACATTAATAATGTAAATAATTCCACAACGCCTTAAAAGAGCTTAGTCAACTATGAATAAATACATAAAATTGCTGTAGAAATAAACGCATTAATTAAAAAACTCGTTGTAATGAATTTTTTTTTTTCAGAATCAAGTAAATGGAACAAAATATTTCACTGTTTTACATTTCAATCAATTAATCTATATCCTATACATTACAGATCGTAACATAAAATGGTTCATTCAATCTTATTACAATCAAAGAATATAATAAGGAGCTATTAAAATAATTTGATGTAATTTGAAAAAAAAAATTAAAAAAGATAATTGTTGGAGATATAAATGATCTCTCTCCTCATATATTACTGTTTGAATTAATAATTAATAATGGATTATAATTTGCAAACTTCTGTTCGTGTGAGTGTCATCAATTTATTAGAGTAAAAGTTCAATATAAGTAATTGTAATCAATATGTAAGAATAAGTTTCTGAATTTTCTATTCTGGAATAAATTTTTCAAACACACTATGTCTTAATTTCAATGAAAAATTTATAACATTGTATATAAATTGCTTTATGGTTTTAAGAACCTAATGCAGACACCTTGAATCTGAAAATCGGAGACTTTGTTAGACAATTTGTATTCCTATGAAAACTTTTGATAATCATATATACTCATGATTCCTCACTGACTTTTCGTTTGGATACATAAGTCTTCTTATCTGCATTTAGATTTCTACATTTACATGAATTGTTATTGAGAAATTATTATTTGCATCTGATTTTTTTTTTTTCAAATAGGCCACGCGAAGTTACGCTTGAAAAAATAGAAATAGGTCAGAAGTACAAAAAAATAAGTGTATTGAAAGCATTATCTAGAATTCTGAATGCAGAAGCTACATTATGTCATTTACACATTTTGATTTAAAAACTAAGATTCTTTTAAGATCGTTCTTCAGCTTATAATTATGTTACTGGACAAAAAAAATTTAAAAAAAAAATTCTGATACCCTTCAAGACTGATAATCAGTTATTATAAATACAAGTGTATATATAAAATTTTTCTGGAAAAGAAACCCGTCCCTCATTGATAAAACTCAATCATAAATTCAATTTCCTCAATTTTTATACAATTTTTACGATGAATTACGGCTTATCAATTATTTTTTGGCTTTTTAAATAAAAGTGTCTATCGCTGTTACGAAGGGGAAAAAAGCTTCTAATGTCCATAGTTGTAAATTTCAGTGTATTCGGTGTACCTGAAAATATGCAATTATTCGTAGGGCAACTGTTGCAACGTAAAGTGAATTGGTTATGAAGTCTATGATATTCCACATGTCATTAATATACTGAAGAGGACCACTGTCCCAGAGCTGTTTGATTTCACTCCAAATAAGGCCTGGAAAAGAAAAAAAAGGAAAACTATTTGAAACAAATAGTATATTCACACAGGATTGATTTTATTAAATTTCTTCTCCGTTTTTTTATTTTGTTTAAAATTTAAAAATACGAGGATGAAAATACACTTATACTACACAGTTATTCTGTGCACTTATCACTTTATTTTAATAGCCTCTCAAGTTTTGATATTTAAATATTTTGTCTGTGTAACATAAAATATAAAATTCCGTTAACAAAACTCACTGAAAATAGGTCAGTATTTAAATTTACTCGTAGCAAAAGGCTTTCGCTATATATGCTCATCGTCAAAAAAAAAAAAAAAAAAAGGAAAGAAAGTAAGATATTTTGAAGGAATAAAGATACAGAAATGCAAGTTAAGAAATTGTTTCGTCTCTGTTAAATATACAAATGATTAAAGTGTCAGCCGCACTGGTGCCAACGATTTTAGTAAACACGTGGCTTACAGCACCATTAATAATTTTTTTAAAAGGTTCTCCCAAAGAGTGTAATTTTGATTCTAACTTGCGGGTTTGGATTCAATTTATCGCTTTAACGTTTAGAATGCTTTTGAAAAGAAAATGACAGCCCAATGAACAGTTGGACCTTTTAGAGAAGGGTCGTATCGTAAGGATGTAGATGAAAAGTAATTTCGTTTGATTGTGCTTTATGCGCAGGTAGTACAGTCTCACATTGTTGGCGGAATTGTGAACAAGTAAGTCATAGCTCATGACAATTAGGCTCAGGGAGAGCTATACGGAATACAAACAGGAAAGATCGAAAAACTGTCCGGTAAGCGTGAAGAAAAACCAACTGCCTCAATTTCGGATAATAGGCGAATAGTCATGCCCGCTCGGCATCATCCTGTAAGTAGCAGTATCAATAGCAGACGGCTGCATGTCTTTGGATTGCTTGCCAGAAACTATTACAGATATTGCCCCAGACACCACAGCAACGTTGCCAGAGACTACAATGATACCAATAAAGAACATCTTGGAGTTATGCGAAATGGCTGCAGGTCATCTTTAGTGATCACTCTTTATTTTGTCTTGGTGTGAATGCACCGCGGTCAGCATCAGGATGGACTATGGACTCGTCACACATCTAGACAGAAGGGTGTAATGGTATAGCGTGTGATTTTGTACGATGCCCAATCATCATCAGACATACTCTGACGACCCAAAGGTACATAAGAAAGGTCCTCCGATCGGTAGAAATTCCTTTCGTGAAAGCCCCTTCCAGTCCTCTGTTTGAACAAGACAACGCTCGTGTTCATACCACTGCTATCTCAAGAGCTTACCTTGCAGAAATAGACACTATGCCCTGGCCAGCAGCATCGCCCGATCTGTCACCCATAGAAAATTTATGGGATGCTATAAGCCATTCTGTTAAAACTCCACTTCAACCACAAAATTTGCCAAATCTACTTGCCAAAGTTCAATCTGCATGGGATGAGTTGAATCAAGAAATCGTATAGAAGGTCTATGACTGCATGCCATGACGAGTGGCTTGAATGCATTGAAAATAATGAGACATGTAATGATTTTGTACTTTGAACAATAAATTTTGTTATATCCATGCTCAGTTTTAAAAAAGCTAGTATTATAAAATGCCCATTTGATAACATGAGTGAGAACCAAGAACATACCAATAATACCAAATTATCGTAGAAATGTGTTGTTGAAACAAACCATTATTTAGGTTGAGTTGTCAGGAGATTCTGTCCAAGTAGCTGCGTCTCCTTACTCGTTTCGAAGACAGAGCTATTCAACTAAGCGATAGTTAACAACCTAAAATTTTTTAATTTTTATCAAAAAAGGAACGAGAATCTTCTTATTTCTTCAAATAAATAATGGGGTGATGGTAAAATTAAAATGAATGTGTGTGTTGGCAGATTTTAAAAACGAAATTCATACAAGCTTCCACTCGGGTATTCAGTTGGTTAAGATAGTGGTGGTGGGGAACCCATTAAATCCGACAAGGAGTCGAATTCCAAGAGTGGTAAGAAGTGAATATACGCAGAGAGAGAGAGAGAGAGAGAGAGAGAGGTAATGACTGAAAAGTCATCCTTGTCACTATATCATGATTCAAACTTGTGTAATTAGTAGTTAAATCAGATTGACAGATTTTAAAAATTTTCCTCTCATCTGCTCCATAACTGATTCTGTTAAATTAGACAACACTCTTAAGTCTGGATTAGCTTATTTATACTTTAAATAAGAAATGGGGAAGAAATATTTACTTTTAGTTATAAAGTATTATAAAAAACAAATTTCTTTCAGATATCTTTAATGGGAATGAGAGAATCTACTAAAAAGGAATAATTACTTTTATCAACTCGAATAAAAGAATGTATATAAATCGATACACTGTTTCACCCCTCCCTGAAAGGCAAAAATTCTTTATCAATTTCTTCTACTTATTTTGATGATTACCTGAATTTTTTATGTCGCAGAAAAAAAAGGGGGATGGGGAAATGTCTTTCGCGTTTAACAAAAAAAAAAAAAAAAAAAAGGTAAAAAGTTTTCAAAGTATTGGCCATTCAATAAAAATATAATAAAACAGAATAGAACAGATAAGAATTTCTTTTGATGAAAAAGTCATGAAGTGGATCAATCACCGTCACATTAAGGTGTAATTAATTTATTTCCCACTCCCTATACCAATCACTTTTTATTTCGCTTAGATTTTGTTTACCCGTTTACTGAAATAAATACTGTTTATATTTCACAAAAGGAGACTAAAGAAATGATGGAGTGGCGAATAAAAGAGATTCGCGAAAGTAGCTAAGCAGACAACCACTTGAATCCTTTGCAACTGACCTAACTTTACTGGTCGATACATTGATTCGTTCCGTAAAATAAGCTTTCGACAGTGAATGATACTTTTGCTCTTTTCAGCTCTATTAAACCGAACATTGAACATGATCAGAGAATAAATGATAAATAGACCTCAGACATAAATTGATTTAGTTCTTTACGAACAGGCAACGTGTTCATTATAGAAGCAAAGCAACTATCTTTTAAAGAAAGGTATCAAATCTGGTGTGGGAAGTCAAGACATCTGAACAATGTATCCAATTTACTTTTAAATAATTTTGAGTCCATTGTTTTAAATAAGTTTTCATAATAATTTTCCTATAAATACTTAAAAAATGTAAAATGTTTCGAAAAAAAAATGTGTGAGGGATGGGAAAAAACAATCTCGTTTCTAATTAACGCAGTCCCATATAGATTTCGATCTCATGTTTTAACTAATTTCTGCCTCGGAATTTTTATGTATTCTATATGACTTACAACACATTAATATCATATGAACCGATTTTATTTATAGCATGTGCATTAGGCTAAATACGCTTAGCTTACAATACTAATGTGGCTATTGTGTGATGTATTTAAACGCTGAGATGAGTTGACATTTTCTCGGCAGAGAAGATCCACAACCCATACTCTAAGCGGCACTATTTAATGGTCGACTAACTTAAGTCTCTAAGCTCGCGGAGGGATTTTTTTCTAGGATTTCCTGCGCTGTCACGCAAAAGTGGGTGAAATCCCCCGGAAGTCCCTCGGGGAAACAACTTCCTCCAAACAAATTGCGTAAGAATTTCGAATGAAGGAAAAACATTTGTGGATTTACGTTGGTGTATCACGCTTTATTGCGGTTCAAGAGCAAAAGAAAGCTTTTTAGTTGTTTGAACAGTGTAGACTCTAATATCATTCGTAAGATGTAAAATATACTAATTTAGATTTTTTCCTACTCTGGAGGAGGAAATCGATATATGAGCAATAAAACCACTCCTTTCCCCTCTTACGCTCCATACATTATATTTGGTATCTAAAAATATCAGCAATAATGATTTAAATTTTTAATGAAGTTTCTTGAGAATTTTAGAAAATCAGTCATCTAAAACTGAAGTTATTTTTAGTGTAGTATCCTATTTTGCGGACAGATGTTTACGTAGTACAGTTTTGCAATATATTCAAGAATGAATACTAAAAACAGTTCTGGTATGAATCAGTCATCAGCATTTTATGAGTTGAATTTTAAGAAATACGTCGATTCCATTTTTGGAACTCAAATTGTTCAATCTAATCATTATAAAAATCTCATTACAAAGAAATTATAGTCTTAAAATCATTCTAAAACTAAACACACACGCATAGAATCACTTTTTATGACATATCTTTCGCTTAGAAAGGGTTTGATTCTTTAGTAAAAATTAAGATTATAGATAGAGAAACAGCGGCAGCAAGTGTTTTTCAATAAAAAATCAATTTTGGGATTTGGAATCAAAACTCCCTCAGTCTCGTTTTTTTTTCTTTCATATGTATACTTAAACCTCATAATTGTAAAATATTTCATCAGTATTATGTAACTGTTTAAAAAGCTAACATTAATTTATCAATATTAAAAGAGCCCTATATTTGTTAATTATTAAGGATTTTTACATAAACTCTAGTTTATGAGTTTGGTTTTAAAATATGGGATGATAGCGAACATAATTTTTGAGTGTTATTTTAAGTGTAAACAAAATAAATTAAATTAAAATGCTTTAAACTTATACAAAGAAATGGCCTGAAGATTCGATATAAAATAAACAGTTAAAAATATCCTAAATCAACATATATTTTAAGAAATGATTCTCAACTTTAAATTGATAACATGTAAAAAATGTTCCTAATCGGCGTCTTTATACTAAAAAACATTTTCGATTCAACATTACCCACAGCTATGATTTTGATACAGGTACTCAGAAATGTACCGGTAAAGTTTTTTCTAAAGAAGCTTCCGAGTTTTTATACATTTTAACATGTTATTAGAGCTTAGAGAAGCTATTCTTAATTCTGTAACTTTATTCAAGAAACTACGAGTTAGACCTACGTCAGAAAAAGGTTAAGTTCTTATAAGTAAAATATCAGCTATATATAAAGTAATTAAAAAAGGAAGGTTTCATAGCATTGTAAATCTTTAATTTTTTGGATAGAATAGCAGACTAGAAAACTAGAGGTAAACTTGGAAGAATTTTAATTTAGGAGAATGTGGACTCTAAAGGAATTTAAGGGCGCATGACTGACTCAATCAAGAATTAGTTAAGACCAAAACACTTTGATGAAAAGACCAAACTAAAGTCTGAAAAGAACCGATTCTCGATTAATTAAGATACTCCGTGAGTCGATTCCTAATAAATACTTCTTTTAAGATACAAAGATTTGAATTTAAATGTCTTGATACATTAACTCTCTCATCTTGAATTGATATACTCTGGATGAGCAATTACTCAAAATTATATTTTAAGTAATATTTTTCGGAGATAACGTTTTAAAATAATATCTTATAGATTTCAAAACAAAACAATGACTATAAATATAACAAAAATGCTTCAAAATATATACCTAAACTAGATCTATGAAGTACAAGGGGAACAAGAAACATACCCATTACCCAGGTAAGAATAATTAGCTCGACAACACTAGGGGGTGCACCCCGTTTTGTGGTAACGTCACTGTGCAAACGAGCACGCATTTCATCTGTTCCAAACCATTCTACGACTACAGTTTCAATTCGCTGAGATGCCAGGATCAAGAGAACTATAAAGAATAATTAAACCAAAACAAAGTAAGAAATAATTAAATGTACAAACACAATACATAATTAAAATCTTTTTAGTAACAGTAAACTGAAATTTAAAAAAAATTTCTTAAAACAGTGCGAAAATAATGCCTTGTTCATTCAAATTTTCACTGGCACTACCATTCAAATGAATGCATCATCCTGTTCTAAAAGAAATTTTCTTGCACCATTCATATTCATAAATGAATAAATAGTGCATTAGGAACTATATTCAAGTAATTGAAAAAAAAAAAAAAAAGAGTTGATAGGATTTCAGAATATTGCTTTGTTACAAAAGGCGTTGATCCAAAATACCTCGGTATAGGTATACTTATAGATAGTACTTGTACAGATAGGTATAGTAAGTACTATGAGCGTCGTTATTTACATTGGGTTGCCTACATTCGTAATGTATCTAAGTCACTAATGTTGGTTGGCATAAAGCTCACAGCGATATCACGTGGCCTTGCTTGGCAGCTCAATTTGTATGATTTTCAGAATATAAGAATTTGACTTATAGGAAGGAATTTTTCTTTGGTAGGTAGGCATGTACTCGATATATACTAGCTTTCGGCATGCAGCATTCTAGATATGTTCATAATCGGTTCCTATGAAAATTTCTTACTAATTTTCTTGATTTACTATTTCAGCCTAATCTTGGTTTATTTACTCCAGTCTCGTTTTTTTATTAATCACTACTATTAATTTTTACTGTTATAATAAAATATTTAAAAAACATGAGGATCATTGAGTTAATTTATAAGGAGTTAACTTTATCAATGTGAGATAACAAATTTTTAATTCGAAAATGTTGCCTATCATGTTAGAATCTATTATTTATTCAGAAGGAATACGAGTTTTAAAACAACCGTGCATTGATTCATACCAAAAAAAAAAAAAAAAAAAAACTCCAACATTTTATGATCTATACTTCTAACAGAAGATTATCATTTTCAATAAGGAGCAGTGGTGAATTTATTCGAATTCAATACAATTTGGTTCTATATTAAATATTATTTTTAATGTTATTTAAACATAGGTGTGGTTAATCAGATTTGTCCTTTTATCAAAAGTTATGAACCAAAATTCTCACGAATTAGAATTAGAAGAAAACAATTTTCAAATTTAAAAAAAATCATTATATCTACTTATATTTAAACCCCACTGGTAAATTGTACTTAAACTTTGTTCACTTAAAATTTTGGTCACCGATATTCTTTTAAATGCAGTCCTTAAACTTTTTTTTTTTTTAACTTTTTCATTAGAGACATTAAAATAATATTATTTCCTCAAAGAGTGAAAAAGATTGGTTTGAAACAAAACGCTGTTTCAAAAAAAACCTTGAATGTTTTTCATTGCAATTATTAATGTGTTCATAACGTTAAATATAATGATAGCAAAATTTTAATATTAAAGCTATAGAAACGGAATTTACATCCTCAAAACAAATCAGTACTTCATTTTTTTTTCTTACTGATGATAATTTTTTGAAGCTGTAACGACAATTCCAATTTCATTTTTTTCTAATCATTTTATTGTTTTAAATGACCTTATAAATTAAATTTGCTTTTTTTGCAACTAACTCTCTTAGCTAAATGCTAAAAAATGCTCTTTCACTCATAATTATTGTTACGTAATGAGAATTTTTTTCTCATCTCTTTGGTTTTTTAGTAAAACTAATGATCATAATCAACTCCATAAATTGGATAAAATAGTAAAATTATCCATTTAAATCGATCCGTGGGGGTTTGTTTAATTAATCTCATAAAATCATGACGACGATGCTAAAGATAATCCAAGATAATATATACTGCTGTTTGTAGAAAATGCAACACCATGAAAGAATCATCAGAATCAAATGAAATTTAATGCAGAAACGACTTGTACTGATACAAATAAATGATGAAATTTTCAAAACAAAAGAAACAAATTAAGCGTCCGAAATCAGTATTTGGGGCAGCCACCATGCGCTGCAATAAGTGCTGCTATACGACGTGGCATGGAGTCAAACAGATGTTGAATATCTGCTTGAGGAAGAGAATTCCATATCGCTTGTATGCGCAACCAAAGTTCGTCTTTGGAAACTGCAGGACGCGGATCACGAGCGAGACGCCAACCAACCATATCCCACACGTGCTCAATAGGCGACATATCCGGTGAATAAGCAGGTCAAGGAAGAAGTTGCATGCGTTGTGCTGAACAGAAGTCTCGAACAGTCCGCGCAACATGTGGGCGTGCATTATCCTGCTGAAAGATAGCTCCAGGGATGCCTTGAAGGAAAGGAACGACTTCGGGCTGTAGCACTTCACGGACGTACCTGTTGCTATTGAGATTACCCTCAATTCGTATCAAATTGGATCGTCCATGATACGAAATCGCACCCCAGACCATAACTCCGGGTGTTCGACCACTATGTCGTTCAATAATACACTCAGGAAGGCAGCGTTGACCGGCATAACGTCTAACACGAACACGGCCATCATGGGTCCACAAATTGAAGCGTGATTCATCTGAAAAGACAACTTGGTGCCAATCAGCTCGCCTGTCTCTGTGCTCAAGAGCCCACTGCCGACGCAGCCGTCGATGATTCGCCGTGAGGGGAATCCTGTATAAAGGCACCCTTGCACGCAATCCACGGCGCAGCAGACGACGACGAATTGACGAAGCCGACAATTGTACACCTGTAGCAGTAGACCAACGTGCTGCCAGCTACCTGGAGGAAGCTGTGCGATCATTCACCGCCATGCGGAGCAGGTGTCGATCATCGCGCTCTGACGTCACCTTCTGTCGTCCAGTGCCTGTTTTTCGAGTTGTTCGGTGCTCGTCGGTCCACTGCTTCCAAACTCGCATCATTGTGGAACTGTTCCGCTGCATACGAGCTGCTATTGCGCGATAGGAAAATCCTCCTTCTCGAAGGCCGATTATCCTCCCTCGTTCAAACTCCGTAAGTTGCTTGAATTTCTTATTCTTCCGTCGTGGAGGCATACTCAGGTCTCACTAAACGTTTGCCACTAACAAATAATCATAGACTTTTTTCAACGTCCCGCTACAGCACTTTATTTATACGCTTTCAGCATCAATTCAGAGGGCGCTGCGCGCGCCGCGCACGCGCGATGGCTCTGAAACTTTATTAATTTGCATAATATCCTATAATTGACATTTGCTGCGAATTTCATTTGATTCTGATGATTCCTTCATGGTGTTGCATTTTCTACAAACAGCAGTTTATGTTCAGTGTGAATGAAAATTGTATCCAGAATTCCTGTTATTAATTTGTAAGAAAAACATACAAGTTTTTTTATGGCAAAAATAAACAATAAGCGCCGTATTTTAATTTTTTGGGAACAGGTGATAGAAGTGAGAATGAATGTGCAAATAAAATGATTTAAACTTTATTTAAAGATGGTAAATTTGATCATCTTAGCATTCTTTACGCTGGAAACACATTGTCAGTAAATTATTATCTTCTTCATAAAAGAAGCAATTCCAGTTTTCTAAACTTCGTTAAATTTTATTAAAACGCTTCTTTAATTTTTATATTACATGAAATAATTCTTACCTTTGATGGATTTAAGTGCATTGTTCTAGAAAATAACGTCCTAATGATGACTTATTTTGTAAGAAAATTATCTAATGCAACTACAAAATTATTCTATTAGTTACTAAGACAACAAAAAAGCTACTAAATAATTACTTATAATTATTTTAGTATTTGAAATAAAAAAGAAATGTTTCAGGAAATGCAGTAAAATAATCACTTTTACTTATTTCACCATTAGAAATATATTTATAAAATTACTTCTGAAATTATATTAAAAAGATGATAAAAAAAGGGATAGTGTTAAAAAAGATGGCAATAAAAGTAAATTTTAATTTGAGGAGCAAAATGATGAGCAAAAATTACTAAACATTAAAGCTTTGTTTAAAGATGGAAAACTTTAAATGTAACAGAAAAATGTAACTTACAGAGAAATGTAACGTATGACGCCGAGTGACAGATGAACTTTATAAAAGGCTTTCGTAATGTGCGACCTAGATATGACTTTGGGGCAATGATGTAGGCCGAACAGAAGACGGGGAACATGAGACCTATTCTGGTGATCTCTACCATCTGGAGGAGAATGTTTTTCCTTCTGAAGCCTGGAAGGCCCTCATACCAAATGGAAGCGAGAAGTTGCTGGACGTTTGGATGAGCACAAAACTAAAAGAGAGAGAGAGAGAGAGAAAAAAAACAATACAATATGAAAAACGGAAAAAAACACAAATCAAGAGAAAATTACTATCTATGCGATATGCTAAATTTATTCTTTCTCGTTGCAGTTATCATTAAAATGTCACGCACGTAGGATGAAACGATTTTTATGTTACCTCACCTGTGTGAGTGAGAAGTTTAATCTCTAAACTTGAACGTGTCAACTCGTTATTATATGTAAATATATTAGAGATAGGACTTTTGATCAACACGATAACGAAAAATGCAAAATAGAAAGCAAAGTTTATCATATAATGTATGAAAATACTTGTTTATGATTTAAATAAATTTTGGTTGGTTGGTTTTATTAACGTCGCACTAGAAGCAACACGAAGGCTATTAGCAGAATACACAAGGGGATCGAGCTCATCGAAAGTGTTTGGGGATACAAAGCGGCCTCCGGGAGACAACCCCCCTCCCACTCAGCATTTACTGACAAAAGAACATAAGATATTACATAATTTTGAAATTAAAAGTAAATAAGATTTGCAATGTATTTACAAAGCAGAAATTGTACATTACAGGAAATTCTTTTAAAAAAACTAACAGTAGGAATTTTCTTGCAGAAATAAGATGCATAACAAGCTAAATGGCACAATACAAAAGCGTTCACAAACTCGTGAACAAAAATAAAGTGTTAGTCAAAAATATGAACATATTTACAAGGTATACAATTATAGCTACACAATAAGGAAAATTTTGAAATATTAAGAAATGTAATAAAAAACTAAAACAATTAATAAATTTCCTGATTAATTTAATTAATTCCGTAAGAATACAGGATTTAAGCTTGAAATTCAAGTAAGGATTTTTACACACGGACTTCAGCTAAATAGGTTTCTCTTCAACAGCGCATTTAAAATGAAAATCCCTGGTAAAAGGGCAAAAGAAAACGTAGAAGTGGTCAGTATCTCCTACAGAGCCACAGGGACATAAATTTGTATTTTTCAAACTAAAACGATTTAAATAAGAAACGAAAGGACCATGACCAGTTAAGAAGCGAGTAATAATACCAGAATTCGTATAAGAACTCAGATTTGGTCTCAGAATATAGAACTGAACCCGAATACCAGTATTACGAGTTAACTACCAGACCTCCCTGTCAGAAAGAAACTTATTTTTTAAAATCATAACTACTATATGAGACCGAGGGGCAGGGACATTCATTCCCTCACCATCAGAGACAGCGAGTTTTGCAAATATATCTGCGGCTTCGTTACAATAATCTCCGACGTGGATCCGAATCCAGTGGAACTTGTAAAAATTAGAATAAGTTGCTAGTTTTTCTTTAATGGTATTGATAAAAGCTGAATTATTTCTGGTACTCTGCAATAGCAATATTGATGATAACCTGACGGAATAAATATAAACTTTGAAGTTATGAGAGACGGTCCACAAAACGGCAAATCCGATTGCTGAAAGCTTGGCCTGGAAAAATGAATTATAAGAATTCAGTTTAAACATGTACACACTATTTAGAACACTCCACATACGGGGAACACAGTTTCGGACCCGATCCTTGATCAATCGGTATAAATCTCCCACTCGGAGGTTCCCGAAAATTTGCTAAGAAAAAGAATTTGTTTTTCAAGACGAACAGCTATTAGAGAAATATTAGAGTCGAGTTTGATATTATTAATAAGGTGAAAAATTTGGAATTGTGCTACTCCCAGATTTACTATTTAAGAAAATGAAATCTTAGAGTAAGATGAATAAGGGAAACCCCGGCAGTCACCTGGAAAGCAGCAGTTGCAGACATCCTAATAGGCCTTAATAATTTTCAACAGGCAAATTCTCTGAATGGAGTTTAACTTAGTAATTTGATAGGATTTTAGATCACCGCCTCATTCCCCCCACCATAGACAATAATAGATTAAATAACAGATAAGTGTCATACTTCACAATTTTTGGAATTGAAATTTCTGATTGAAATTCTATTAAAATTTAATGAAAGGTTATAATTTTTTTAGATAATTAATATAGGGGCTCCAGGAGAGCGGGCAGTCAACAGAATACCTAAATGTTTACAAAATTTACATATTTTTATGTAGGAATTGTTTAGTTTAAAAGTTGGATTTCGACTGAAGACTCTGTTACTACTAACTCTCTTGTTGTGGATTGAAGGCATCTAAACACAACAGAGGCTGTTTTTTTTTCAATAGAGGTCTCCAACTTTAGCCGTATCAGATATTCAGCAATAAGACCAATTAAAATAATGGAATTATGCTCTTGGTCTCTTCTCGAATTTCAGGAGGAAATTACCGCCCAATCATCTGCAAAAAGCTTGAAAGAAGTTCTCGAAATTAATTTCCAAGATAGAATTAAAATATAAATTCCACAGAGTGGGTGCAAGCACCGAACCCTGAGGACAACCTTGGGTAATTTGATATTAGGCTGTTGGTGATGGACCTCGTAATTTTGAACCTTTTTCAAGTGACGAGGAGGACACCTGAGTTACATCTCCCTCTCCTAACTTCCACACCAATGGGAGAACTGTGAACCTCGACAGTTTTAACGTGCATCATCCCTGGCTACACGGTGGGTCTTTAGCGGCATTACAAGTTTGAATCCATGATTTGACAGAAACTGCCGGCAGCAATTCAGCGACAACACACACACTCACATACACACTCGCACACACACACATACGCACACACACACACATATATAGAGAGAGAGGATGAGAAATGGAAGAAAATTAAGTGTATTTATGTTTCTTCATTTCTACCTGACCTACGTTTAGTATCAAATATATATTAAGAACATTTTATTTATTAATATCTATTAAGTTTACATTTTGAAATTCTTAGTTACTAATCTCTTTTAGAAAATAATTATTTTCGCATAATATCTAGTAATTTTATTTAATAAATTCAGGATTTTATATCGTATTCATGTTTGCGTAAGATTTCCATACTAATGAGTAATTAAATGCCGTATCAAATGATTAAAGGGAAATTAATAACAGTTATAAGGGCGATTTAAATGATAACTGGGAAAAGCACGTGTTGCAAATTAAAGAAGTGAAAAGCTCCAGAAGTTCCGCCTATTTCATACCCTTTCTCCTTTTCTCTTAATAAAAATACAATCTGTAATCAATAATATAATAAGTACTTTATTAACTAGAAATGCGATTTATTCAATTTATCAAAATAATTTATTCAAACTGTTTTATAAAAATAAAGCCCAAAGGAATTCTTTTCCAATTCATGTTATTTTTTAGAAATTCAGATGTTGTGAAGTGAGTTTGAGAAAAATAATTTGTTCAATAAACAACTGAACTCACATTCGAAATTTCGAGACTTCTTCTCAAGTAGATAAAACGAAAATACTCAATGAAAAAAGGAGCAGTTTTCTCTGGGGATAAAAAAGAATGCTATCATAGGTAGAAGTATCAAAATATTGCTTTATCGTCGGAAACCAAATGCTGACACAAATACAGAAGCCCATCAGCGGACGGAAAATAATCGAATTCCGTATGGATGACAAAAAAAAAGTTGTCATTCCAGTTATTTTTCTACTATACCTAATATATTCCGAGCTTTCGGACCTTAGAGCCAGAACAAAGTGCGAAATACATGTATTGTTTTCTATTTTCTGTTGCATTTCTTAAACAATTCGCTTTCCGCTTACAATGATATATTCTATATCTGAGAAGACAAGTTTTTTTCTTCAAATTGTTTGCGCAAGTGTAAAGAAGGATAAGTTTACTTTTCTTTTTTTTTTAAAAAGATACCTTTATGAAAAGAAGTTCTAAAATTAAATATATGTTGCCTTTTCTTTCTTCGAAAATAAAAAGAAATGAACATAACGAAAAAATAAATATACAGAAAACGAGAGTAAATTTTGTAGCATGAAAGTTGCACTTCGTAATTCTGTTACATAGTTGGGTTAGGATTTGAAATCTTAATTACTTCTAAATACAGATTGTGTGATCAAAAGCAGTTAAAATTCAACTGTTTTCTTATAAAGAGCAATTAAAAATGGAAAGTGATTTGGTATAGAAAAAGTAGATAATTATATGAAACAGAATATATTTCTCTTTCAAATAGTCATCTACATTATCTATATCAACTCCCTTTTCATTTTTAGTTATTGTAGGATGTAAGAAAACAGTTGGATTTCAGTTACTATTGAACACTTTCTGGATTTACGAGCAATTTAGATTTGAAACTCTAACCCAAATATTTGATTGAATTACAATGCGCAATTTTCACGCTACAATATCCCCCCCCCCCCTAGTTTCATTCGTACGTTACATTCCCTTCTTTTTATTTTCAAACAAAAACAATAGTGACATAACCAATTTAATTTTATAACTCCCTTTCATAACGATATCTTTTTTTTATTCTTGGGTAAAAAATTTGAAATAAAAACTTCTCTTAGGTATGAAATACGTTATTGTTGGCGGAAAACGAATTGTTTCAGCTGCAATAGAAAATAGGGGAAAAAATACATATATTTCGCACTTTGTTCAAAGCAATTGTGTGCTTTTTTCTGGTTCCAGGTTATTAGAGAATAACAGACACACATAAAGGGGGTATTATTGCTTTTGGAACAGTATGGAAATTTAATAATAGATGAATAAGGAAATCATAGAGTATTCACTTATTACAAACTAGTACAGAAATGTAGATTGCTTGATAAAAAATTTCGTGATTCTTGGATGAAATTAATCAACATTTCTAACAACAACAGCTCTTGAGTAAATGATGCCTTTCACATTTCAAAAAATCATCCCAGTTTCTAGTCCATGAGGCCATTGTCGCCTTCTTAAGAGCAGATTCACTGGATATCAACCTTGTTTTGATGTTTGCTTGGTTTCGGGTAATTAAGGATGAATTTTGGTAACTTCAACGGCAAGAACTCGACATGGCAGCTATCAAATTTTGATTTGGCTGGCCAAATCCAAAATAGTCTATGAATCGGTGTCATTTTATTTTGTCGTAGTTTAACAGATGACAGCATACAATGGTAACAATAACTTGCCTTAGAAATGCCATCTCTATAGTTTAAAATTGAAACTTTTTGAACCACCGTCACATATAAAAAGGCAAAAGAAATGTCCCAACTAATATACTTGATCCTTAATAATTATTTTTGTAAATAGGCTCATTCCGCAAAAATCATTTGCGTGAAATAAATGAAAAGTCATTCATGCCTTCAAAAACGATTCTGAAATCGTAGTTTCTACGTTCCGCCTAGTAACTGCAAATTATTTACAGTTCATTTCGTAGCGTATCAATAAATTGTGGCTAAAGCTCAATATGCATTCCACCAATCCACCTTGAAATTAAACTCTGAAATGGAAACGAATCATTCCTCTAATAGAAGATACCTTTAACGCATCGTTATATCGTATCCGACAAGTTCAAATCGAAGCGAAATCGATCTTGCAGTCTGGGGAATCTCTCTCTCTCTCGATGTCATTACCAACATTTCAACCCTTTCAGTTATACGTCGTTTGGAAAATTATTTAACTCAGATAAGGTTTAATTCTCTAGGTATTGAAATGGAGGAAGGAGAAAGCCCGATTTTCCCAGTCCAATTTGAACAACTAGAAAATTATTCTGAAAGATGAAAATTTATTAAAGGTTTCCGTAAGAATAAAAAGAAAAAAGAAATATTTTGGATTATAATGTATTTTACCAGATTTTATTGTCCAACTAAAAAAGGAATGTCAGATAAACGTGTCGTAAAAGAACTCGTTTGAGGACATTCGTTTGACGTCATGTGTTTGCCAAGCACAATCGGAGTTTACTTAGATATTACGCAGAATGTTCCGAATATTGACAGATTTGTAACATAATATCATTAGAGATAGTCTTTCTTTGCACGTTAGGGTGCTAAAAGTTTGCTAATAACCTACATTTGCTTAAAGTGGGAGCTCACCTAATAAATGTTTAAGCTTTTTATTTCGTGTCCTAGAATTTTTAAATTATATAAATGCATTTTTACTCTCACTAAATTCCGATATTACAGGGAATTGTTTCAAAAGTTTCGAACGCAAACTTTTTCATTAAATTTTTTTTTATCTGAAATCTATGCACATACTAGCGTTAGAGTTATCAAAGATAAATAAACAAAATAAATGACTTTAAGGTGAAGGTCATTTAAAATTCTCATCAAAATAGCTACATTTGATAAAGATTAACTAATTAAAAATCTTAAATTAGGAAATTAAAATACTAAATGCTTTCGAAGGTTGCTTCACAATTAACATAAATAACAAACAATAAATACATTTTTTTTAAATCCCATATTCATCTAAAATTCAGAGCAAATATTTTTATTTATAATGTACATAAGTACACAAATTGCATGTATGTTATTCCTGTTAAATATTTAAAAGTTATTTTTTGAGTAACGGATTCGTTATATTTACATCAATGAAAGAAAAGGATTTGTTGTGATATTTCTTAGTAAGTACATACTTTATATTAGTTATGGAAAAAGTCGCATTTTTTTTTTCGTTTTAGGTACATCAATCACTGCAAACAAACAGCCACTAATAAACAACTAAAATATGTAATGATTATTAGATTCTGGAAGGAAAATGAACATAATTTGATTTCATTTGAGATACTTAGCTACAAACTAAACTGTAATAGCTCACTGAGGAAAGATTGATTATGCTGTTTCAATTAAAACACTCTGTTTTCGTCATTCATTTTCAAATCATAGTATACATTGTATTAATTACAAGCCAGAACGCTCTGATAATAAAATACTGTATTTGGATTCTTCTACATCAATCATTTACCATGAACATTAAACTTGCTCTCTTCCAAAAGTGACATATTCTACAGGAATATTAGTTTGCTGATACGTCGGCAGACTCCAGCTCTTTCGTCTGTTTCGATCGTTGACAAAGAACCCTTCCTCAGCTCCGTACCATAAATCTGAGTATCGAGCAGAACCTTTTTTATACTGGGGACATTCATTCACTTGAACTTCTGATGTTGACGCGACATCAGCGGTAAGTGTCACTGCACCAACGAATTGATGCCTCAGGGTTTCTCATGTGAATTTTCTTTTCTGCCGCACTGTAAGTATCCTTACATTTCCTGAACTAAATTTCTGGCCGACATGTATTTTTTATTTTACTTTTTCCCGGCCATGTCTGGAAAACTAAAAACACCTGAATATTAAGTAAGTCTTGATTTAAAGGAAATATTTGAGTATATTTGCTTAATCTATGAAATAGTTAATCATAGTTTCTGTTACTCTATATTTGCTATCGATAATAAGATAAAAATTTCTTGACCTAAGATACTTGTACTCCACCATTGCCTACTTTGGTATGAAGCGATATTGACCAAGATAATTACAAAATATTTGCTGTTTTACTCCCCAATTTAATCTAATTTACATCTTTACTATTTAATTTTGTATCTCTTATTGAAACCTTCATTACACAATTTTACCAATAAAAGACAAAAGCTGTTGTAAATGTTGGGCCTATAATGCTTCATATTCAGAAATATTTTTGAATAGTACACAATTTTTATTTTACCAGTCTCATAAGAAATGAGTAATTTAAATGTTTGACCGCTTATGAACGAAAATGTTGAAAATAAGTTGTTTTAACTTGTTTTCTAAATATCATAGTTAAAAGAGGGTATACACGAAATTAATTAAAAAAATAGTTTTTTTTATTTAATAATTTACAAAGAATTAGGACAGCAATTGCATTTTTGAACATATCACAGACTTCATATGGATTTTTATTGCAATCGTTTTGTATCTTTATTCATTTAACAATAAAAATAATTTAATCCATACATATCGTGTTTTTTTTTTATCATTTTGCTTCAGCGGTATGAGACACTTTTTAAATTATTCTTCAAAAATACATGGACTATATCTAGAATATCTTATTCATAACGAAAGAGAAATAATGAAACAAAACACATGATATATAGCAGATATTTAGAGTAAGTAAATTAGTCTCTAGAAGATATATATATATATATATATATATATATATATATATATAGACAGTTATAAGGAGATATTAATATACAACTTAATCAAAACCTAACCTTATATATATATATATATATATATAGGCAGTTATAAGGAGATATTAATATACAACTTAACCAAAACCTAACCTTATATATATATATATATATAAGCAGTTATAAGGAGGTATTAATAAAATTTAACCAAAACCTAACCTTACTGCTGTAATATTTGTTCCTGTTTCAAGGATATAAGTAATAGGTATTGCGGTAAAGATTTTAGTTTGGTTGACTGATTTAACAAAATGTTGCTCTTTCTTTTTGAGTATTAGAAGTTTAAGTTAATTAACAAAGATACCGTAAATTATTTTGAATTTGTCCTATTTCTTTAATTAGAGCAAAAAATAAATTAATCCTAAATATTATTTTTGCTCACGAAATTTTTTTACTGTCTATATTATAGTTTCCTCCTAGATTGTAATTTTGTCCAAGAATTATCAATAAAGGAGGAAAAGAAAATGCACACACACACACAGTTTTATACATACAGGCAAGTTAGCTGTATTTAAGAAATATATTCAAGAATTGAATTTTTTTTCTGCTTTACTGTTATAGTATCCCTTATTACAAAAGATGATCCTATTCATTTAAACAATAAAAATAGTTAATTGTCATAAAAATACATCCATGAATTTTGGCAATACCAAGTATAAGTTTTATTTTACCATTTATTGTTAATTAGAGACAATAAGATATTTAGCATTTTCTTTTCAGAGATATAACAGCTTACTCATTTGTTCTGCAATTGCATTTTAAATGGAAAAAAAAATTCTATATACATATAAATAATAAATTACTATCGATATTTCTTTTTTAAATTTCATGGATGATTTTTTTTAAGAAATTCTTGCTCTTTAAATTTATTACAAGGAAGCCTCCCTGAATGTTATTTCGAAATATTTTAATTCATTTGAAATATTTGAAACTAGAGCATTGAATGTTTTGAAATTATGGCATTTTAAATAACTAAAAATTTTAATATTTCGTTTCTTTCTTTTATGTAAATAAGAATTTACTACCGTAAAGATCTGTGCAATTGAAATTTTATCAATAACCGATATTTCAAATTTCAGAAGACCTTTTTCTTTATATTAACTTCTAAAGAATCTTAGAATTTTCATTTTTCTTTTTTACATAATAAATATTTAAGTAAATAATATTAATCCATAAAGGGGGGAAAGTTCAAACGAAGCTCATAAAAATGGAACAAGAAAAATATTTAAAGAACTTTCTTCCTATTAGAAAGTAATAATAAATTAAAAAGTAAATATAATCCAAAATTTAAAAATATTGCTTTTTAAAACATGTTTTTTGCTTTTTTAAAAGGTAAACAATTATTAAATGAAAAGTTCAGAAATTTTAAAATTGTCACTAAGTTTCTTAGATATTTGAACCTTAAAGATAGAAAAGAATTTGTCATTAAATTTTGAAGGAAGTAAAATTTACAGGAGACACAGACACATTGAAGGAAAAATATGTATGAAACAATTAAGTTATGAAACTATTTGCTGAGATAATTAAAAGATTTAACAACGTATATAAATTTAACCATAAATAATAAAATAAAATAAAAAATTCTAAAAAGTTCTGTCAAAGTTTTGCAAAGAACATATTTAGCCATCCAAGATGCGCTTTTTTTTATAGTTATTATTAAATTACTCAATTAAAAATAAAAATGGAAGTAAACGATGAAATATAGAAAAACATACAATAGTAAACTTTTCCGATATTAAAATTAAAGGAAACGATAAATTATTAGCCACCGAAGTGGCTATTATTTCAGTTAACCACTGACCACTTTTCAAAAATTTATCTTGTTTTTGAGTATGTTTTTGATGTATGTTTTCACCAGTAACGAACTTAATTTTCAAAAATACGTCATAATAACCTTCTCCTGAATTTTTGTATTGGATTGAAATAAAATATATGTAATATATGTCTGATACCTACTTTCACCACTATTGAACTGAATTTTCACAACTATGTGGTAATAAATTTTTCCAATTCTTTTATTGGATTGAAGTAAAACAAATATAAAACTTAAATATTTTATTTACTTATCAATTTATGTAGTACCTTAAATCATATGTAAACTGGAATCAAGATATGACTGAAAGTAAATAACATTATTCAGAATTTTAAGACAGCTGTGAAGCAGCTATATTTTTTTTAACCATTCAAGGGGCTATTGTTAAGTGAATCCCTTTTGGTGTACCACATCACTTTTCATTTTTTTTGCCTCAATTTCAATTACCTTTACCTCAAATATATTCAATTTAATAATTTATCGTTTGCTTTAGTTTTAATTACATTTAGCTTAAATATATTCAATTTAATAATTTATCGTTTGCTTTAGTTTTAATTACATTTAGCTTAAATATATTCAATTTAATAATTTATCGTTTCCTTTAACTTTAATATCGGAAAAGTTTATTACTGTCCATTTCTGAAAATTTTATCGTTTACTTTAACACTTATATTTAATGGAGTAATTTAATAATAATAATAAAAAAAAACACATCTTGGATGATTAAATCTGTTCGCAAAATTTTGCATAGAATATTTTAAATTTATTAAATTTAATATATTTAAGCAAAGTGTAATTAAAATTAAAGCAAACGATAAATTATTAAATTGACTGTATTTAAGATAAATGTATTTAAAATTGAAATAAACGATAAAAAAAGTTTGAAAAGTGACCTGGTACGCCAAAAATGATCCAACTAAAACAATAGCCCCTAGGGTGGCTAAAAATCTAGGGGGAATCTTTTAGCTAATTAAAATAGTATTGTCTGGTTCATGCTATAATTCTAAAACTTTTTGATAAGGAATGTAAAAACATTGTTCTAAAAAGCATTGTATATGTAGTTAAATATACATGTTAAATTTAAATGAATAAAGGCTCAGCAAATGACAAACATACTTGTTTCTCTATATGTACGAAAAAGACCTTAAACTCCTTCGACTTATTTGAGTATATTTTCATTCTCACGTCTTATTAATAAAACAATCTCTAAACGTGTTCCTTGCATTTAAATTTAAATGAATGAAGAATTCCTCCCGGTTTGTGTGTGTGAAATGTCCTAATCAAATCAGTTCTTCAATCTGATTATCAATCATTTTGTCGCAGATAAGTTAAAAATGATTTAAGAAAGCCTATGCGAAGCAAATCTGAAAATTTAAGGCTAGCATAAAGACGAGGAAAAATATTAAGAAGCATAATGGAAGAAAAAAAAAACTTCGGTGAAAAAATAAAATTCTGATGTAATTTTCCAACAAATTCAATCTAAAATGTTTTGTCTGTTGTTTAAATGTCAATGTTCCTAAATGCTTCTAAATTAACATTTAAATTATTTATTGAAACAAAATTTTCAAAATATTGGATGCAAATTATATCACCCTTGACGTTTTAATTTTAAAAATAATCTCTTATCTCTTATTAAATCTTGGAAATGAAATCTAAAATAAAGTTGGAAATGAAGTAAAATATCATGACAAAACAAAGTAGCAAGACTAGAAATGACATTAAAATATTGAAAGAGAATTCATTTTTTTTATTTCATGAAAAATCTTAATGAATTAATAAGTGCCTTAAATATGAATGAAGATAAATGGATTTTGCTTGCATAGTAAAAAAAAAAAAAAATGTTGCGTAGAAGTAATACAGTTTTCAAACACTTAAATTCGTTACCAGTTCTGATATTGTAAAAAATTACATTACAGAAATATTATTAATAGAACAATTTTTTTTCTGTTTTCCATTTCTGTTTGGGATTTTCTAAAACGAGCAGAATATTAAAATAATTTCTTATACTTACGTTTTACTCTTACTTTCAATAAAAGTAATATTTGATTTTAAAATACGTCTGTACACAGCTGTTCCTTAAAAATGTAACATCATCACGAAGAAAAACAAATACAAAAAAGAAAGACATTTGTTGTGCGTAAACAGTATAGCATGAAGACGAAATGATTAAATTTGCAAATAGTTTGGGGGTTTACAGTGGTACGAAATTATTAAAAAAAGATGCCAAACCTGGCAGCTAAAACAACACTTACACGTTTAGGCATGGAGTCGAACGGGGCTTGGATGACAGAAATGGGCAACGCATTTCATGCTGCTTCAAGTCTATGCCACATTTCATCAACCGTATTAGCTAGACAGAGGGGACGGACCTGTCTCTCAACAACCCAAGACCAGATGTTTTCAATGGGTGACAGATCTAGAGACCATGCTGGCCAGGGTAACAATCGAATACTCTGTGTATCGTGGAAGGTCAGAACACAACGTGCAACACATATTCTAACATTATCTTGTTGGAAGATGGAGTTAAACAGGTCTCGAAGATAGGACACAACCACTGGTCGTAAGATATCTGAAATGTACCGATTTGAGTTTAAATTACCATCGATCCGAACTAGAAATGTGTGTGTTGTGTACCCAATGGCTGCCCAAACCATCACACCAGGTGCAATGCCCTTATGCCAATATCGAATGCAAGCAGGTGACAAGCAGTCTCCTCGGAGCCTCCAGACGGCCATCAGAATACCACACATAGAAATGGAACGCATCTATAAAGACGCCATTGTGCCACTCCTGTATCCAGCTTTGTCGTTCGGCATACCAGAGTCACCGTCTCTCTCTATACTGCATTGTCAAGGGAAGTCGAAGCAATGGTCGCAGTGCTGACTGTCCAAGCTGCTGCAAACGTCGTCACACCATACGAGCTGATACTGGGCGAGCTGCAAACATAACCATTTCTAGATTAATGGTTCATGATGTGGTTGTACTGTTTTGCAGGGCAGATCTCACAATGTCTGTCCTCTCGGGTGTTAGTCATGGGAGGGCTTGGAAATCCTACATATTGTTCAGTATGACTCTCAGAACCTATTGATTCCACATTCGCTTGACAGTGGTTTGATTTGGGTCAGTGCAAAGACTTATATCACAGAACAATCATCCACACTATCGATAGACAACGATCCTGTCTCTATCGAATTCCGACACTTGCTGGTAAGCATTTTTACCCTTCTTATTTGAGGCATAACATGATATTCTTATGAAATTACGATCTTAAAAAGCGCTTTCCGCATAAGAAATCCACTACCCAATTTTGATTTTATGAAGTGCTTCAGATGTATATATATATATATATTATTGAATACTAAATTTGGAAAAGGCTTCAATAGTAAAAGTTTTGAATACTTCCGATTTTGTTTCATGAAATGAGAAATTAAAATTTTCAGAGATTTTAGTAAGAAAATGAAATAGGAAATACTTGCTTACATATTATTCTGTATATCACTAAATTTTAGTTTATGATAATAATAATATAGGATAAAGTAATTCTGAAAATTAAGTAAATGAGTATGCAGTATTAATTACTGAACAATTTTTTTGATATAATTAGTTTTTATTTTATTCTTATTAAATAAAAAAATTATTTCCCATTGATAATATTAATATTAAAAATGCTTTTAATTTAATAAAAACATAGGACGTAGGATTTATAAATATAATAATACAAAAAATTATACATAAATAATGCATGCAAATAAAAAGATTATAAGGAATTTATAAATACTGGTAATCTAAATACTGTAAAAGAAAGAGATATTATGAATAAAGGTGAAGTTTTTATACTTATTATACCTAACAATAATATCTATATTGAAATAAAAAAAAATGAATGGAAATATGAATAAACTTTTAACTGATATGGCTATTATATATATATATATATATATATATATATATATATATATATTGTTTACCGATTAAAGCACCTAAAATATGAGCTGTATAACTGAAGTAATTAATCATATGAATTTTAAGGCAAAAGAATGTACTAACTAAAGTGATCTAAAAAGTTCAAAAAATAGCCTTCCAGAATAATTTTATGATTTGTAATGTTAATCAAGCCCTCCACCTTAGAAATTATGACATTATGCGCAAAAAATTACATACTACTTTGACTAATAAGTATCTTTTTAATTATGATTCTTTTATTCATATTACAAGAAGTATTAGAGAAATTTCTAATAGGATTAAAGCTTTGTATAAAAAATAGATTGTAATATTAATAATGTTAAATTTAATCCAATTTTTTTATTCCTAAACTTTTTAAAATTTCAATTTAATTCCTAACTGTTATTAATGATTTTAATACTTCCATTACCAAAACAGGTAAAGTTTTCCAAAATATATACTGCTGTTTGTAGAAAATGCAACACCATGAAAGAATCAT
>BMAW01043970.1:785972-797115 GCA_019974015.1 Nephila pilipes
CATTGTATATATATATATATATATATATATTTATATATATATATATATATATACAATGTTCTTAGGGAAAATTGCAATAAAAATATTAAAGGATAAATAAGTATTTCAGTTTCAATATGAAAAGTTATAAGTTTTATTAACTTTCGAAATACTTAAAATAAAAAAAAATTATTGAATGTGCTGTAAATTTCCAATCAAATTTATTTTCGTATCCATAGATGCAAATGAAGCTTTTGACTAAATAATGTTATAAATTCGAAGAAGAGATACAGAGCTCTTGAAAACCAACATTCCTTTAAAAAAGGAAGAATTAAATTTTATTTTAAATTTTTATGTTGTAGATAATTTAAATTTTCTTTGTTCTGTTTTTAAAAATGATTATTGGAAATAGAAACGAAATTATTCAGGAAGGAAAATGATATAAACATTAATATTTTAATTGATAAATTTGTATTTAGTTCAAAGGAAATTTGCAATTTTCTTTTTATTTGTCATACATTTAAGAAAATGGATTTGTCCCCGTATGAAAAATAAGGTTTCATTATGAAACTATCACAATCTACACTACTAAGGAATTCCTTAGATTAATAAAATTAATGATACAAGTTCAGTAATTCTTTACGCGATCCTATTTAATACGAAAACAATGTAAAAATATATCTATAATCTTTGCATATGAAATAGATCAAAACCGTCTACGTTTAAATAATATGATTTTCAAGTATGATAAATTTTAAACTTGTATGAAAATAATAATTCTTAAGAATTGTAATATACAATTTCAAATAATTTGAATTTATATTGTATTTATATATATTTAAAGTACATTAAGTATATATTGTAGTTATTTAAATATAGCTTGATTAGAACGGACAAATTTATACAAATAAAATCTTCAAATATTAATTTTTAAAAAAAAAATACGTTTCTAAAGTACACAAACAAAAAATTTCGATGAAACAAAATTTTTTCTGATATCATTAAATTGATTGATGAAAATAATTTTGGTTGGTGAAACTAATGTTAAATTTCCAAAATTCCATTAAACGAAAGGAATATCATACCACTTTACGACACTTAAAATCGAACTTTTTAAAATAATTTTCCCATATAAAATACTTAAGTTGCAATGTCATTTTATTCTTTTCCCTTCATTTATTTAGTATTCTTAATTATTTTTTGGATAAATTTAATTAGTTAATATTGCTTGCATAAACTTGGAATTATATTGTCGTATTTTCAATTACTAATTATAAAGCCCATATATATGTGTGTGTGTGTATGATTTGCCAGGTAATTATCAAAGTATTAACTGTATTTTCAAAGATATTGCGAAACCAGTTACTCAGTTACTCGTTAGATGGAACCACGAATCAGCGTCATATGATAGCTCAAGTAGTACCCCTTATTCCTGAACAAAACCGAGAAGCGTTTAGTTCTCACTCCCTTCTCCTCTTCTCTTCTCCGTCTTCTCTTTACAACCGATGTAGTTGAACTCCGAACGCCAGTGCGCGTTCTAATGCCCATCGCTAATATGCGAAAAAATAGGGCTGCCATGTATCTTTCTCGAAGGAACTAGTTAATCCAAAATCTCTTGTACATAGTAATATTGTAAATAGTCTTACTTCTTTTAATCAAGAATAAAATAATGATTCAAATTCGAGCCTCTTCAATGAACTGGTAAATGTCAACACCCTTCCCTTAGACTCCGAAAAACCAGAAGGTGTCTTGTCCAGACGGATACCTCCTACAAAATTTATGGGTTTTTGGCCTGGGATACCTACAAAATTAATTGGAGATTCCTCTAGATGATTACAAGGGGGGGGGAATAGACGCTCCCCCAGAGATAAAGAAAATTTCCCTTATGCAGATGCTAATGTAGACACATGCCTCTACATCAAGAATAGCCCTTTTACAGCAAAGATAGACCCACAAGAAATATGATGGACTTGGTCAGGATGAACATTCCACAACAGAGAAAATGTGTGCTTCATCCACATTCACTAATACAGTTTTTCTTCGACAACGAGATATTGTCATCAACATGCATCAATTGCCTCTCCGTGTTTGCGATCCTCATTTCCCCTCACTCAACCGTTCCGAGAATACCGCCAGTGTGATCTTCGTACAATTATCTAAGATGAGTTTAATATATGCTCTAAAACAGGACGTCGACCCCTGAAAGAGCATTAAGTGAAAAAAAAAAGTCCAGCGATGCTGCATCACCAATATTCAGGTACTGTTAAAGACATTTATTTTCTCGGACAATCATCAAATATAAGTGAAGTGCTATGAGTTTATGTTTTTAAATTATAAAAAGAAATTGGTTAAGAAAAAGTGAAATAAACGTATTATTTTCTAAGTGCATTTTTATATATAAATTTTTACAAATTGTGATACTTGAATTCAAAATCTAGGAGTGCCTTTTTAATTATTGTGTGTGTGTGTGAATTGATGTACGATGGTATTTCAAATCAATCAGCGTTTCCCAGACGCCTGATGGAATAAATGAATGAGTAATTAGATTTCGCCTCACAGTTAATGGAAACATTAGCCTTACCCTAGAAATTGTGCATAAAATTCTCATAAAAATATTCATTGCTTAGTCTCAGTGAGTTCTCAATGAATGGTAACTTGTTTCTTTGTTGGAAAAAAAATTGGGTTAGAGGCAGATTAGTGAATTCTAAATTAAGCAAATTGAAAGGGCATTCTCAAAATAGATGATTTTATTATTTTTGATTCCCTATTTATTCCACTTCATGTATGAATATTTTTTTGGTTATTATCTATTCTAAATGAATTACTTTATATTCTTTCACGATCTGTTTAGTTCTGTTGAAAATTTTAGCGAAGGGATTTCAGGATGATATGATAAATAATTCTTTTTTTTTTTAAAAAAAAAAAAAAAAAGAAAAGTGCTTTAATAAATCACAGGACGCTAGTAAATTAGGCTACGGAACAGTATTATTACAAGAAGCCGACGATGGCAAATTACATCCAATTTATTATATGTCAAAGAAAACAAGTCGAGCTTAAGAGAAGTATGACTGTTACGAATAAAAAATCCTCTCAATTATAACAGCATTAAAACATTACCTCTTAGGTCAGCATTTCAAAAAAGTCACAGAGATTGCTTTGCATTCCAAAAGACTATGCATAAAAAAGGCCTGATTACACGTATAGCCAGATGGGCTCTTCAATTAGAACAATTCGATTACGAAATTGAACATCGAACAGGAACTAGAATGCAACACGTAGATGTTTTGAGTAGACATCCTGTCATGATAATCGGCAATGACACTCTAACAGCGAAATTAAAGAAAGCCTAAGAAGATGAAAATATTTTGACTTTGAAATCGATCTTAGAAAAACAAAATTCGGAAGACTTTTTTTTGAAAAAAATAGAATATCTTACAAATACTTAAGCGGTAGTTAACTAATAGAAGCACAAAAAGACATGCAAATTGAATTAATTAAATTAGCCCACGAAAATGGCCATTTTTCAGCAGCAAAAACAGAAGAGGTAATCAAGCAAGAATTTTTTTTTTATTCCGAATTTAGCAGAAAAAGCTTTAGAGAAGTTCAAGTTACTACAAAAACCTTTGGAAACCCCATGAGGATCATATCAGATAGTGGATCAGCGTTTACTTCAAAAGTGTTTAGCGATTATTGCGCAGATGAAGGTTTTCAATATCTACAAATAGCCACGGGTGCACCACGAGGAAATGGACAAGTTGAAAGAATCCCCTGTACACTTATCCCAGTTTTAACCAAACTAACTTTAGACGATTCTACTAAATGGTACAAGTATATCGATCGACTTCAAAGAATCCTTAACAGCACAGCCTGTCGGAGCACTAAATGGTCACCATTCGAACTTTTGATTGGTACTAGAATTAGAAACAAAGAAGATGTCAGAATTAAAGACTTGCTCCTCAAAGAATTGTTTGAAGAACTACACGAACAACGAGAATTACTAAGAAAGAATGATAAAAAGAAAATAAAAAAAAAAAAAAAAAAAAAACTGAAATCTGAAAATCGGAGAACCTACAACAAGAAAAGAAAAAAAAAAGTTCCGGAATAATAAAAAGGCGATATGGTAGCCATCCAAAGAACTCAAATTGGAGTTGGACTAAAACTAAGATGAAAATTCTTAGGATCCTATAAAATCACCAAAGTCAACACTCACGATTGATATGTAGTAAAAAAAGTAGGTCATCACGAAGGTCCGAACTCTACCACCATCTCCGCTGATATGATAAAACCTTTTTCGATTATCAACATTTAAATATCAAATCTAGATAGATATTAATTGACGAAGCTTATTGATTTAATTTTATGTTATATTATTTTCTTTTCATTTATATATTCGATATCATATTGTGTTGTTTACATTTACTGTATCAGAATATTAAAATTTTATATTGCTCTGTATCAGTATATTTATCATTCCTACATGATAAAGCATTTCAAAAATTGATTACATATTTTGCTCCATGTACAATATTGAAAAATTTCGAAATTCATTTTTTTTATTTTTGTATTATTAGTTATTTTGGAAAAGTATAAAATATAATTAGTGATGATTCACAAATTCCAGCATAGCTATAGACCAGCTCTATTAGGACAGGTCGAAATCTGTAGGATTTTCCAGCTAATTATCAAAGTATTAACTGTATTTTCAAAGATATTATAAAACCAGTTTCTCAGTTACTCGATAGATTGCACCACGAATCAGCGTCATATGATAGCTCACGTAGCGCCCCCTATTCCTGAACAAAACTGAGAAGAGCTTTTAGTTCTCGCTTTCTTCTATTCTTCCTCTTCTCCGCCTTCTCTCTTCTCCTGATGTAGCTAAACTCCGAATGCAGCGCGCGTTTTAATGCCCATCGCTGATATGCTATAAAATTTGGCTGCCATCTATCTTTCTCGAGGGAACTAGTTAATCCAAAATCCCCTGTACATAGAAATATTGTGAATAGTCTTACTTCATCTAATCAAGAATAAAATAATGATTCAACTTCGAGCCTCTTCAATGAACTGTTAAATGTTAACACCGAACATTTCCCCTAGATTCCGAAGCACCAGGAGGTGTCTTGTCCAGACAGATACCTCCTATACATACATATATATATATATATATATATATATATATACATACGGGATAGGATTCAAAAATTCCCGGACTGAGCCAATAACGTTAAAAATGTTTGCAGTAGAGCGCGACTACTGTAACGTTTCTGTGTTAGTACGTTCTCAGACTTTTCCAAAAGTGGTTTGTCTCAAATCACGCGGTCGGTGGCTGGCCAAGGCGTCGTATTTTATAGGTGGATTCATTTAGTAACCGGTGATTGAAAGAAATGGTGTTTGCTGAGCAGAGAAGGAATATAAAATTTTGTGTTCGCTTGGGAAAGAATGCTATGGAGACTTACGAAATGTTGAATCATGTGTACAGCAATGATACATTATCGCGAGCTCAAGCTTTTGAGTAGCATCGTCATTTCAGAGAAAGCAGGGAGAGTGTGGAAGACGACGATTGCTCTGGACGTCGGCAAGCTTCTCACACCACTGAAAACATTGAAAATGTTTCTATGGCAGTACGTAAGTACAGGCTTCAAACAATAGCGCAAGTAACAGAATAAGTTGGAGTATCTGAGGCTACATATCAACGGATACGGAATAAAGATCTTAACATGCACAGGGTGTGTCAACACATTGTTCCCTTCATGTTAAACGAAGACCAAAAGGCAATTCGAATGGAATTGGCGGGAGACTTATTCTCAATTGTTGACAAAGATCCTTCCCTACTAGGCAGAATTGTTACTGGAGACGGGAAATTTTATTTTTATACGACCCGAAATCCAGGAGAGCATCGGCAACGTGAAAATCATCATAATCTCCACACAAGAAGAAATTCCGCTTAGATCACTGTAAAGGGAAGGTCATGCTATTCTTATTTTAGGACAATGTGCATCTACGTAGAACTTATCCCTGAAGGACGCGATGAGAACAAATAACTCTATGTAGACATCCTGTGTCGCTTGCGTGAGTCGATCCGAAAGAAACCAAAATTGATGGCTTAGTAGTCATGGGTGATTTTGTATGACAACGCTCCTGCACACCGATCCTTCCTCGTCACTGACTTTCTCGCGAAAACGAAAACAACTGTTTTGCCACATCCTCCTTACTTCTCTGATGCCGCTCCTTGTGAATTCAACCTATTTCCTGAACAGACACGACGCTTGCAGGATCGTTGATTTCAATCTGCAGATTAAGTTAAAAGTTCATCACAGGCTTAATTAAAGGACATGGCTAAAAATGGATTCCAGAAATGCTTCAAGGACCTTTACAAGCCATGGCAAAAGTGTGTTGGTGCTCAAGGGTCTTATTTCGAAGGAGGATGTGCTTCAGAAATTTAAATGATAATATTTTGGGAGTTATAGACTCAGTCAGTGAACTTTGGAATCCTACTTCGTATATATTGTCAATAAATAAAAGGTAATTCAATTTTAACAAGAACAATCTTTAATCAATGGTAATTTTAATTTTTGTAAAATCAAAAAAAAAAAAAAAATTTAATATTCAGCCATTCAATGGATTTGTTAATATTTCTAAATATATTATCTTGAATGTATTAAATGAACATTAATTTCAATGCAGTTATTCTGTTTCTTTTCTTACCTGACGATAATCAATGCAGGATAAACTGGAATGTTTATATTATAGAATTTTTTTAAATAAAAATTATCTTAAGAAAGAATATCAGAGAAAGAATCGAAAAAGATAAGTAATATTTAAGGACTGCTTAATTTTTTTATTAAGTAGTTTTATTTACGATGAATGGTTTTAAAGATTAAATATATCACTGTGTTGTTATATCTAATTCAATAGACGTTAATAAATATATTAAGTTCTAATGATAAACTATTCTGAAAAGAAAGCGAAGATTGTAATAGAATATTTTGGGATGCACTCTAATTGTTTTCTTTTCAAATATTAATTTACAGTTTAATAAGTTTATAGTTACAATGTAGCAAAGATAATTATTGTTACGTTCCTAAATTACACAAGTTTGTAACCAATATCCTGTTTATTTATTTTGTATAATGCATCATAACAGCTTTAGATATATGTTAATTATGTATCATATACTTTTATAACATACATATATAAAGATATACAAATATACATATAAGATACACAGATATACATATATAAAGAATTACTTTTGTATTATGTGTCATAATAGTATTTTTTAAACAATGCAGAAAATCTCAATTATTTATGTATTTATGATGTAATATAAAGCAGGTTGAGAAAACGTAGATATATGGTATTTTATTGCATATAATAAAACATAAAAAAGCACGACACATTTATTCTTTTGCACAAAAGTATAAGACATTAGGTGTCAAACACATTGTTATTTAACTATATAACTGAAAGAAATTATTATTGTTGGCTTCAAGATTAATCCGAAACTAGTTTCATTCGTAGTACTCTAAAAGTTTCTTAATGGACCGGTATTGCAGAGAAGCGTTGGCAGGTAATACAAAACATTTCACTTAATACAGGAAATTGCGAACGATAAGTAATACTACTGATGCAGAGTCTTAGCTAATGTCGTGAAAACTTAATAAATATTAAGTGTTGAACTTTATAAATAATTTCATTCTTTTCTACAAATACAAAATTAAATTCATAGATTTTTTTGCCTAAGATTTTGATATCAATCACCCCTTACAATAAAAAGCATTGTCAGATTATGTCCTTCTTATATTTATGAGCCTCAATAGCCCGTTTGGTTCCTAAATGAAACTTTGTTTCAGCTTACTATAGATAGATAGCCAGTATTTCTATTTATCTCATAAAAACTAGATTAAATCCAGCGTTAGTTACTATATGTTGTATTGTATTTACTTTTAAAAAGGATGTGAGATCAACTATTACAAATTCATCTTGAGAGCTCTTTATTTGTTGAAAGCAGTGTAAACAATATTACTATATACATACATACATACATACATATATATATACATATATATATATATATATATATATATATATAATTCAGTACCTTTATAAACGACATAGATACAATGATTTATAACTTATTCTGTTTTAAGAATTAACTTTACAGAGTTGATAAACATTTATCAATCAGTTAATTGTGTGTGATATAAATCAGAATAACAAAACAGCATGCATTGGGTTTGAAATACACAGAATTTTTTTTTATATATTTCAGGCTAGATCAAAACGAATTGCCTTAAGTGAAAGTTGAGATATTAGAATTGCTTTACTTTGCATTACATGGCAAGATATTTAGCTATGAACATTTATTTCAGGGATATTTAGGCAATGAATAACAAATTGGAATTAAAAAGTTTTATCAAGAAATACACTCTATAACAATGAAAAAAAGTGACGCACCAAGAAGGAATTGCCCGATTGTGATGAAATTTCGTATGTAAACACATTGGGACCGAACATGAATATGATTAAAATTTGGTGTCTAATGAAAGAATAGTGGGAGCTACAGTGCATCGGAACTGCGCACTCAGCAGGTGTAAAGAAGAAGCGATTTTCAATCTGATGGTCAAATTTTCTGTTGCATTGAAATATAGGATACGTTTCAAAGACTGAAAAACACCTCACCTCAGGATTCGAGCTTATTATGAGCAACTGTCAGAGTTTTGAAGAAGAGGTCGTGTCATTGGATTGAAAGAGGCAGGTTGGGCAAATCGGAGAATCGCTCTTCATGTGGGTCGAAGAGATGCGGCGATTAAAAGATGATGGCAAGAATGGGTAGACAATGGCAGATTTCAGCGTCTTGATGGTAGCAGTCCACTTAGGGCCATAGCAGGTGGGGAGGACTGAGCGATTCTCAGATCAGCTGACACAGCGCCTGATTCATCATTATCAACCATCAGACGTGCGAGCCGCACACGAGTGTCCGCCATGACCATTCACAGACGGCTGATAGAGCGAAATATAAATTCGTACCGACCACTAAGCCCCGTGCCACTCACGCCTGCACCCTGTCGAGCCAGATTACAGTGGTGCTTGGCTCGATCAGGTTGGAATGATGCTGACTGGGGACGTATAGTGTTTAGCGACGAATCCCGCTTCCAACTGTGTCCTGACGATCATCGAAGAAGTGTCTGCAGACCCTCGGGGTAGCGTGCCGATCCTGTTTTCACTATTGCACGCCCCACAGGCCCTCAATCAGGAGTTCGGTTCTGAGGTGCCATTTCCGCTTACAGCCGTACCCCTTTGGACTTCATTAGAGGCACACTTACAGCACAGCGGTACTTCGACGAAATTCTGAGACTTGTTTTGCTACCGTTCCTTTTGTAGTACCCTTTCCTTATTTTTCAGCAAGATAATGCCAGACCACATACTGCATGTGTTGCTATGAACTGTCTTACAGCTTGTCAAACACTTCATTGTCCAGCCAGATCTCTCTCCAATCGAGCATGTCTTTGATTTGATGTGAAGGCGACTGCCTCAACTATTGAATTTTGATGACCTCGCCCGACAATTGAAGCAAACTTATCAAGAAATACCACAGGAGACCATCAGGAATTTTATCACTCAATGCCACGTCTTGTGGTAGCTTGTATCCGGGCTAGAAGTGGGTCTACACCTTATTGAGCTCGTTACTTTGTAACTATGTATTTCGTAAATAAATCATTCAATATTTCTGAAATTTTAAAAAACATTTTTTATTCTGTACATAATTTTCCTATCCTCCAATTTTTGTCTCCATCGGACAACTCCTTCTTGGTGCGTCGTTTCTTTTCTTTCTTTTTTTGTTATAGAGCGTATTTAGCTAATTAACATTTCTGCATCGTGTTAAACTAACGATAACTCAAAATGCATTTATTCGTAAGAAATTACTTATTTTAATATGAAAGTTTAATCTTTAATTTACTTTATTTTAATGCAACGTTATCTTACAAGTGTGCATTTTCTATCATTATCCTGTAGAGCAAGATCCCATAGCTAAACAGAGAAATATTCTTTATTTTAACAACGAATATTATTATACTAAGCCTTTAAACTGCTATACCAAACTAAAAAAAAAAACTTTTTTACAAAAGTAATAAATGGTAGTCTACACAATGTGAACATCAAATCACATTTATTGTGAAGAATTTCATATATCACCAAGTCTTAAAAAAGGAGGAAAATGAAATAAAATTAGCAAACCTCTGTGCCAGTTTTTTTTTATTGATCCGGAGAGATACATTCAAACTTTTTTTAAAAACCGAAAGAAGGAAATTTATACGAAATTTATTTAAAGTGATAGAAATGTAAACCTACTTTCTTTTGCTTGTACTTGATAGCGAGCTTGAGTCTGCTGAGATGCATCCGGTCTCCATGCTCGAAAGCCGGTCCCGTCGGGTCATAGTTGAGCATTGCCTCCAGTTCGTATGAACTGCGTGTATGGTCCAGAAGGGCCGTTGCGAAGTTCTGACATTGCCGCCGAAGCTCCTGAAAGGGAATAGTGTGAGAAAGACTCACCTTTGTAAAAGCCAGAGACCGGCAAAACAGTTTAAAAAATGTTTACACACATGCACCCATTCCTCTAATTCATTCTTCATTTTATTAGCAAAATACCCGTGTTAAAATTTAAAAAAAAACAAGTAAGTGAATGAAGTCAAATATGAATACGATTATACATAGAACTTTTAATTCGAAATAGATTTATAAAATATGTTTACTCATTTTTGATTATTATTGTTTCCATTTTTATATATCAGGGATGGATAAAAATGCAATGAAGTGACTGGATTTAAAGGAGATAATAATTTACAAGTGTTTATAAATATGGTTTGTTTATTAACACATCGATCAATAACTCCAAAGACTAACCCAGAGATGGCGCTCGTAGTAAACCAGTAACCAGGTCTTTCTAGAGTACGAACCTTTGCTTGAAACGTGTCAAAATTTTAAGTCGATCGGACCAGGAAAAAGGTTTTTTGAAGTGAAGTGAAAAAGGTTTTTTCCAAGTGGGTGCCGCGATTGCTTTCGATGGAACAAAAACAGCAACGAGTCGATGATTCAGAAAGCTGTTTATCGTTATTTACTCGCAACAAAAAAGATTTCATGCGAAATTTTTTTTTTTTTTTTTTTT
>BMAW01043970.1:797215-813214 GCA_019974015.1 Nephila pilipes
AATGTTGTTTTCAATTTTAGACTCGGGAGTTATTGATCGATGTGTTAGTATATACATATACAAATAATAAATTAAGATCATTTGGGGAAATAAAATTCCAAGACTTTGAATTAAAAATTACGCGTACAAGTATTCAATTAAAAGAATCCATTGAAAAAAAAGAAGAACGCATGTTTCAATGATGTAATAATGTTAAGACTCGCGATTTAATATCGCTTCATTTTATCATACGAAATAATTAATATGAGTAATATCATACATTTACGAACTGATAAAATGATCGAATTCGCAAGTTTTCAACTAAATTATTAAATATTGAAGATTTCCTTCAACCCTAGCCATCTCTGTAATTATGGAATCTAGATTTAAGTGTTCATCTACGTTGAATTCATTTAAAATTTAATCATTTTTAACCTTTAGCGGAAACCGGAACATTCATAATTTAACTAAGACTCTTTAAAAGAGTGACGAAAGTGTTTAATAATATATGAAATGAAATTTTTATTAAAATATACTATATTTTTAATTATAAAAATATTTGCCAAGGAATAGCAGTTATTTTTATAGTTTGTGACTGTACATTTTGTTCACGATAATATGAAAATAAGTTAAAAGAGAATCTGTAAAATTAGGAATCAAATTGTGTTTGTGTGCAAATGCAATTCTGATATTATATCGAGGGGCTATCAGAGTACAATTTTTAAAAATTTTATCATATAAATGTATATTTTATTAAGATATAGATACGTTTGTAATTTAATATTCGCTATTTTACTTCTTCACCCAAATACATAGTCAATAACACTTCTTGCCTCAAAAATAAAATATAAAAAATAGTCTAAATTATAAATCAATACCTTGCTCACTAATAAATAAACTGAAAATAATTTTTTTAAAAATTATTTTTGAAATTTAATCAAACATTTTATGGTTTATATCTAAAGCATTTGAAATATTACATGTATTCAGACGAATTATTCAATTAGCTGCCAAGGATTTAGACAAGATCTCATAACGTTGTAAGTTAGGAGATTGTTATTCTAACCTATTTAAGCATTATTGATTTTCTTTGTTAGATGGATGATTGCTCAGACATTCTAATTAGATTTAGTCTAGATTAAAATTAGGAGTGAACAAACAACATTGCTCAAGGGACTATATTTTATTCAAAACGCAAAAAAAAAAATATTAAGTCATGTCAAAGTAGTTTTTTATTGTTTGTTTAAAAACGATGACTTTACCCTTTTTTGATCGATAATATTATGAATCGATCCGTTGTCATCTGAAAATAGATAGAAAATGTCTGGTTAGACTGTTTGAGACTGGTTGCATTTAGTTATCCGAGTTGAACACCGTCCCGTGAGTTATGAATTTCAGAAAAAAATATTTCAATAAATTTTAATAATAATATTTTATTTTGCAATCCGTGAGTATATAGTTATCATAATGGGCCTTTGTAAGTAAAGTTCGCGAAATCGTAAGAAAAAGTTTTAAAATTTTAATAGGTTGTTATGTTATAAAAATATATCAAACAGCAAATTTCTTAGTGCATGCTAAATGCTTTCGCTTTTATTACTGTAAGTTTAAAAGTTTTCCATTGATTTACGCAACTTTTTTTATTCTTAATTACCACCAGAACTTGTTGTTTATGAAAACATTCACCTGGTTACACCTTACCGAATTCTAGATTATAGAGTTAGGGGAGATTATATAAAACATTTGCTTCGGATTATATTTTCTAAAATTTCCTTCTAACTCGATATGTTGATCAAGGAAAATCTTAGATAAACTTTCTCATTGTCCATGCCCTCAAAATTTTGAACAACTAAATCTAAATTTGTTTTATTTTTCTGAAGATTATCGCAGCGTTTAAGGTTTGAGAGTTCTACAGATATTAATTTTTTTCATTTTTCGATGAAAAGCAGATATAATTTTTAAAAAAATTATGAGAATACATGTTTGTTGGTTTTTGTTATATCTTTGGAAAATCCTGTATTTTTGTATTCAAGTTTGAAAATAATGAACTATTTTTATAGACATTGCTTTGAATAGAGCTGATTTCAAAAGCGTTGTAAAAAAAGGTTATATCTTTATATTAGTAGAATAATGTATAGATATATGTACCCAAAAATATATCCTATTTGGTAAATTTATTAATGCTTTTAAATAAAGAAAAAAAAATTAGAGTGAATAAAGTTCTGCGTTATATTGGATGAATGAAGTTATAAAAACTCTTTTAACTCTATCTGCAAATCAATAGAGAGAGAGAGAGAGAGAGAGAGAGATCAATGTTTAAGTAACTACATATTTCATATCAGTTTAAAAAGTATTATTTCTTTCTAATAAATTCTATTTTTAGGTTTACAGCTAATCGAGAAAAATATACTTAGTTAATAGTTTGTCATTTTATTTATCATCATTTTTCTATCACATGTTTTTCAAACATGTCTTTATTTAAATTTTGTCTTCTGGCATATTCATGAAAGTAAATAATCCTTATTGGTATGCAGAGGAATGGGTGCCTGTTTTTACCTGCCTTTCTTGTTTATCCAAATAAGAAGTTTTGACTACCTCTGCCAATTCCATGAATGACTAAGTTTAAGATGAGGCAAATTGTTTTTTAAATATTAGAGTTGTGAACTGAATGGAATAATTAAAATAATTCACATATAACAACATTTAACAAACAGATAATACTTTATTTTCGAAATCTCCTTTGATATCAATAAATAAAAAGAATGTGTTTAAAGCCTAACAAAACTACACCAAGCTTAAATACGACCCCCAAAACCAAGCTTAAATACGACCCCCAAAACCAAGCTACTTTTATTTCTTCCAGAGCCGAAGGTGACATTTTTCATAACGAAGGAATAATTCGCTAGTTAAAAACTTTATAAAAATGTACGTTACAAAAGTTTTATTGAGAGAAACATTAGATAATTGTTAATTAATAACTGTAATTAGTTTACAAATTCGAAAGCATAAACTATTTTTATAATGTCTGAAATAGGATGAAATATAACTGAATGTACATTGGAAATTTTAGATAACCTTTTAAAATTATTCTAGCCTTTTATAAAAACTATTGTAGAGTACTTAGTTTAACTTCTGTTCAAACTTAAAATTTGTTGTCCTTAAAATTGTTACATAACTTACACATAGCTATGAATAGTCTTTCTGCTTGTTAACACTGCCTAAATAAATTAAAATTCCCTTACGTTTTCCCAATCCTTTTTAAATGAAATGCAGAAATCCCGTTTTTAACATTATTACTACTTTGAAAAAAGTCAAAGTCTTATTGCATACAAACAGCTTAAATGGGTATTGATATAAGCTAAATTCTTTAAAAAATGCTGACTGACGTTCATTTTAAATAATCAGACTTTCAAAGCTGAATCCGGGCAATTCTAGATCTATATTGTAACATCAGCAAATATCAGGGGGAAATTTTAACATTATTCAATAGATTTTTGAAGTTACTTTTCTTTTTATTCTTTGACTTTTCAAAACGAAGGGGAAGAGGATTTTCGCTTAGGTGACTTTTATAACTCCAAATCTTATTTTTTAGAATTTCTTTTACTTTTGTTATAGCATCATCACATTTAAATTATCATACAGTGTTTTGTTTCCCAACCTGACATAATTTTGGAGGACATACAATTAATAGATTATGCCTAAGCTTCGATATTACAATATGTTTGTTTATTATTAGTATCTACTTCTATTCTAAGTAATGATGATGAAACTTTAATTTCTTTTTTTTGTCAGCTATCTTTATTAATATCGTACATTACATTGTCACTGTTTATTCACTGTGTTTCTATTGCAAATTATTTTTATGTGAGAATGCAGAGGAATCTTTAAGAAGTCTAACATTTTAAAAGGTATATTTCACAACTTTTCTTTGAAAATAATCATATATTTACTTCAGAAATGTTTTTGCAAATGTAATGTCTAGACATTTATACTGACTTTAAGGAAAAGTACATTTGGAACTGTCGATATAAAAAATACAACGGCCCATAATTTTAACAGCTCACTAAATCAAAAGTTGAATATAAAACACTTTTTGTGTCGTTACTAATGCGTTAGAAAGAATTTCAAATAAATTTCCCCTATTCTGAATGATCAGTGTGCTGTTAATATGTGTAATTATTCATAAAAGTTTTGCAAAATTATAAGGCTATATCTGTTTCTTAAATTTGAGAGTTAGAAAAGGGAGAGGTGAATGCTTTTTGAATCTAGTAACCATTTGTAATGTATGTGAACTTTATCGATTATTAAATGCGAAGCTATCGGCCGAAATATATTCAACATTTTGAAATACTTAAAAACCGAATAAGTTATTTCAAACTGCATGTAATATTTTTTGAAAACTTTTGAAGTTATATTTAAAAGTTAGTAATAAAAAAATTTAAAGAAAAGCAACTGTAAATATCATTAAACATGTGTGAGCATTTGGAGCACAGATTGTAATTAAAATAACATCTTATAATTGTATTCTTTATTAACACAAGATATTATTAGTATCTTTCATCAAAAAATATCATGTTTTTTTCCCAAAAAATGAATAATTTGTCCCTAATTTGATACAGAATAAATTCCACCTCAGCAAACATAGTTTTCGCGTTTCAGTTGTACCAAAACGATCAATCAGAAAAGCACATATAGAAAAAAGAATCGTCAGCAGAAATATGATGTAAAGCGCTTATTGGCTTTACAGTTCGCTTCGAGGACAATATTTTTTTTCTAGATAGCTCGCTGCAGCTTACCTTCAGAAATGGTGTCGATGCCATTGAACTAATGCAGCAAATGATGTCAACGTGGTCGCGTGATTACTTTCATCAAGAGATAAGTCTGAGTGACAGATCACTAAATGCACTAAAAGGTGAACTTATGCAGTGTGTTGCTTATGTGATCTAACCCAAGACTCCATTTATTTTCTCTTTGGTATCTTTAGTGACAGAAAGCATTGCCACCTCACCATCTTTATCATAATAGTCCTTATAATAAGAGGGCTTTATGCTATATGTATACATATATATGATCTGATATATATATATATATATATGAGTTGACCATGCATATTACTTTTGAAAAAATGCACAGACTCTAAAGAAAGCATTTGCCGTAAAGCATCAATAAATGGGCTTCTAAGAAGATTTCTTTAATTATCTGGTTGTTCTTATCGAATTTCGGTAGAGATAAAATTTGACATGAAGGTTAAAAAAACTCTATCGAAGCCTACATAGTTATTTTACACGAATAGAGGAAAAGATAACCGTTAGAACAGAATCTTTTCATAATAAATTTCTGAAGAAAGTTGCGGTTACAATAGAGTTTTAATGGAACATTTTTTGCAATGAATTGTGCAACAATGTAGCTACATTTCTCTTTCAAATGAGAAATACTAGAAAGCATATGAAATGAAGCTTTGTTTAATATACTTTATTTTTTTGTATTGCTTGAAATGTATTTTTGAAATGCATTTCAAACGGATTTAAAGAGACTTACTGAAATAAAACAGAACCAGGAACATTTGCATTATTTTTTAATAAAAATTTATTTAAATCGCAGTGTAAAATAGGAGAAATGTAACCTTCTGATTAAAAAATTCTGGTTTTTCTATTTTTCATTTAAATTACTTTCTTTTGAATTTATAATTTTATAGTTAAATTTGCTTAGTTTTAATTACTATCACATTCACTCTTAAGTTTACAGTTTTTATCTAGTTAAGATTTGATTATGTCTTATTTCTTAATGGTCCATTTGATTTTTTATATTTTTTATAATATTAACGTTTGTAGTTTATTTGTGAATTTAAAAAAAATTATGTTATTCTATTTAATATATATATATATATATATATATATGTATGTATATATATGACACAACATTATTCTCTGTAATTTTAAATTACATAAAATGTTCGAATTTGTTTGAAATTTCAAAAGAAGATATCTTTGAAGGCATGATTAAGATTTAACTAAGCAGAAATATATTGATAAAAATCAACTGGGTAAACTTTTCTTCTAGTGCATTTGGTTAAATAAAAGGTTGACTACTTTTAATTCCATCCTTATTTTAAACCAAAGATCCTAAAATTAAAAGTAATTGACTATTAAACTTGTTTTTCAAGTTTTGGAGCATTAATGTCTAGTATTTAAATACACATTAACTAAGCTATAAAATAAGAGTAAATGTGGAAGATTTCGTTTGTATTACGCTTTTAATTGTTTTCAGTGGCCTTATTTGGAGTGAATTTTATATTGATAAACTTAAAGAGAAAGATTTTTAATATGGAATAATGATTTTAGTATAAGTCACGCTAGAGAGATTTTAATCAATCACCGAAGAATTAGCTTCATTTGTGCTCAAAATATGAGACAATGCGTTTGACAATCTCGATATATGTTTCCTCATCATTGGACATTTATTGAGTAAATTATCTTTAATTTCATTTTAAAACTGACAAAGCATTTTTAAGACACATTTATGAATCACACAACATAATATAAAATAAAATATTTGAATTAAAACAGCCATATGTTATCAGAGTACCAATTTTTAAAATGGAGCTTGTTAATCTTCTTATCAAATTAATAATAAGTATTAATCTTTTTACTTAATAAAGTAAGTTAATTTGAAAAAGTATTCCAAAGGAGTACATATTCGGTGATAAATATTTTACTATTACAAAATAATTGCCCAATTTGAGAATGCAATTCGTGAAAGCTAATTATTCTTGATTAACTGAAACAAGTATTTAAAAAAATAAATAAACTCTCATTCACATTCATTTTCTGAATAGGAAGTTAATGTTTCTAAATATACATTTATCCTAAAAACAGAAACGTTATTTTGTTTTTAAGAAGATAAAAGTGTTCAGAAACTTTGGAGTAATTTAAGTCGACGTGTGATACTTAAAGAAGAATCTTTGATTAAAGGTTTTGAAAGTATTAGAACGTATCTTAAATGCCTTTAAAGAACACGAGCTGATTGATAGTATCTAATTCATTCACGATTTGTAGCAAACGAATGGTTAAGATTAAATTTTATTCACAAGACATTCCTTAAGATGAAAAGATTGTAAAACTTTACAATAAAATTTGAGTTGCTTTATATGTATATATTTAAAAAAACTTTCAATGGAAATATCTTTCCATAAATTAATTTTAGTTTCCTTATTATTATTGTGTTAAAGGTAATTTTAAGATCTACTAAATTATGTGTGAATTCTATCTCTATTTATATAAGATTCAAAAGATATTTCTATGTATATTTTCAAATAAATTATACCACTCTCTCTCCCTCTCTCTTTCTCTCTCTCTCTCTCACACACATATATATGTATACTTATATACCTAAATGTAGTAAAATATATGATAGAAATTAAATATTAATAAGTTAATATTAATTATCAATTGAATAAATTTACTATCATTTACAAATCTGAATTAATAAGAAAACGCTTCAAAACATTTTTGACGATTAATATTTTGCTTCGATCAGTGAAAGAATAACTAATTTTCTAATTAGAGTTTTTTAATTGTATCTACGCTTGAAACATTAATAATTGTAAAACTATCATGAAAAAGAATGTGCGTAACCCTTCATCATGTGCAAAATCATTTACTTAAAATTTGATTATTTATATGTTTTAGATTTAATTAAGATTATAAAAGTAAAAAAGAATAAGATATATTTTTAGAAACCTGAATTCAGATATAATATAAATGTCTTTGCATGAAAGCAGATTGTCTCTAATAATTTCTCAAAATTACTGAAATGAAAATTTTGAAAATTCAATTTTTCCGAAGAGTTTTCAATGATTCGTTATTAATATTTTAAAAAAAACTAATTTATGTATTTTTGAACAACCAAGAAAGTCAAAATTACTCTTACACACAAATTATCTCATTGAAAAAACATTATTTAATAAATTTCAAATTTCATTTTATTTATTATATCTGTTCAGGTTTCAACGTTCCTTTTTTGTTTGTTTAAGTAGAAATATCTTACAGTAATTGTAGAACAAAATATATTTAACAGAAAATTTGCTAGTTATAAGGAAGAACAATTTTTTTTTAAAATAATACAATAATTTGAGAAAAATTAAGAGTTAAAGAACTATTCCAACTTTCCGAACAACATTAAATCCTTTATAGTGTTACACTGAGCCTTCAAGGATGTAAGTTAAAGTAATTTCATTAAACAAAATGAAGAAAGGTAAATATTTAACAACGAGTTGAAAGACTGAAGAATTTTATCACCTTTTTCACTTGAACGTAGCAATAATGTGAAAATGAGTGAGAATGAATTTTTTAGATGATGAGAATTTTTTTTCACTTTCTTTTACAACTGCAAACTGTAATCCTTTAATTTTAGCCAGAACGCATCGCTTCTTCCGTAAAAGATATCACTATTCCGGGTGTTATTTGTTTTAGCATTTTCGTAACTTTTTTTAAATTTTCATCACGGAAAGCGAATTTTTTAGGGAAGAAATTAATGACTTTCATAGCATCTTAAAGAAAAATATGTTAAACCTAGTCAAGACAAATTTCGAGATTAAGATTGGAGATAAATTTCTTGTTCGCGTAAAATAAGCTCGAATTACATTCCGACTGAGATACGATGAGTAAATAAAGATATGAAAAGAAGTTATATATTTGTTGATCAATAGATACAGGCGGGCTTAGATCTCAGTTAAATGTAAGGATAATCAGTGTAGCGGAAAGAACAGTTTTTTTTCCCAAGGAAGAATTCTTCCTACTTTCCCTTTACAACATCGACTATTATAAGCCCGAAAGCACTGCTCCGATTGGTGAAGGATTATTGCTGTTCGTGGTTGTCATTTATTCTCAGATTTTCAGAGCTTTCTGTTTTCATGTAGAGGATTCAAAGTGAAAGAAGACAAAGGAGTTAATGTGCTTCGATTGCTGAAATATTCTTAGATTCCGTAAAGAGATACAGATTTTTATATTTTGTGGTTATTCAGTTATTTTTGTAAGTGATTAATCAAGAATTTCAAAGGAATAATGGAAAGGATTCGACGGACTTCAAAACTTTTTCAATTTAGAGAAAATTTCCTTCTATAGTTGTTTCACGTTTTTGATTTCGTCACCTTATCTTAAAATTAATTTTGATTCAGTGAGCTCAATGTATTAAAATTTTTTCATCGCTCTAAATTTTTAATAGATAATTTTAATTGTGCTTTGTGATTCTATAACGATTATTTTATAAACGTTGCAGTAGAAATAAAACTAGGGCTATTGGCGACGGACCTCGTAATTTTAAACCTCTGTCAAGTGACGAGGATGACACCTGAGCTGGATCCTCCCTCTCCAAACTTCCCCACCACGACAAGGAAGAACTTGGAGCCTCTACAGATTTAACGAGCATCAGCCCTGGCTACACGACCCATAATGAAAATAAACTGAATAAAAATATTGGTTGTACTTCATATCTTTTGTCTTATCTAAGACAAAGGAATGTAGTATATCTAATACCCTATTATTTACATATTAATGCTCATTATTTACCATACTTTAAGCATCCTTACACTAAAATTAATTAAAATGCAATTTGTGTAGAATTTAATAAAAAATTCTTTTTTTTGTGCATTGCAACATTATCATTAGTTTTTCTGTAATATATTTCAAAACAAATTCCATGTTAATAAAAGTTTTTTGATTTGTAAGCATTTATTGTAAAATAAAGTGGTCTTATTGGTTCCTAGTTTTTTAAACCTTAAGTACTCGCCAATTTTAATCATAGAATATTTTTAGAGTATATTCTTTCAAATTTTAGCAGCTAGATAGAGATAATAACCAGTACTTTAAAATGTCCTTTTATTCTTTCATCTGATTTGTGAAAAAAAAGTTTCTTGCCCTCAGGAGATGGAAATTCAATAAAATTTCAATTACTTAATCTTTTTTATGACTATTGCACGTTTGCGTGCTATTCATCATTTCTGTCGGAATATCTAACCGCATTTTTTATGTAAATTAAGGACCAAGTCTTACATTTTTTAAGACAAAAAAAATTTCTAGTCTCACTCCCATTCGCGCTTTCATACAAAATAGGGAAAATATAAAAGTATCCCAAATTAGTCAAGTGTTTTATTGCTTTAAATATCTCTCGTATTACAATGAACAGATAAAAATTGAGGAATTTTAATTTATCAGTGCTTTTAGACGGTTAGTAAATTATTCAACGTGTCACAGATCGTATATTATTTATTTTTAACAGAAAAATATATGTAAATCTGACAAAGAATATTATAGCCTCAAAATACTTTTTGAGGTCATTATTAAAACATTTATATATACTGCTGAGTAAAGAACATTTAGAATTTAATCAACTGAAAATTTCAAAAGTGCAACTTTCATCTCTTATTACATTAGATAATTGTAAGTGGAATTATTTCACAGTTTAAATCACCATTTTTCTTATGTTTTTTAACAAATAAATATTATTTTCAGTGTGAGCTCAGTTCTGCTATTTTTTTTTTTAAATTATTATATAAAAAGAAACATTTTAATTTATTTTATTCTAAAACTACTCTCTCTCGAATAAAAAAAATAGCATGAGACATTATGTTTTATCTTTTCAACATATATATTTAGATAATTTAAGTCTCATACTTTATTATTCCCGAATTAATTTGAATATTATACGTCAGAAATACTTTTTAAAAAAATAAATTATTGCTTATATTTTTTTTTCCGGTCAACAAATTTCTCATCTATTTCAATGAGCTTTTTTTTTTAAGTATCTTAAATTTTAAATAATTTTAACAAAACAAAAAGCATATAATTTGTATAAAATCTTATAAAAAGTAAAATTCATATAGAAATTAAGGTCTTTAAATAAATTATATACATACGGTTCAGCCTAAAGAGTTAATATTCTATCTATTAACGAGGCTATCTATTGTATTATCTATTACATATACTAACGAGGTCTACAAACGAGGCTTCTTTTCTGTTTTACGTGGGTTTAGTAATAGCCTTTGAGAAAATTAATGTTTTTCTTCATTCCTATGCAAGAAAATGTCAAAAAGATTAATTTGCAAAAATTATAAAATTGATAAAGTATTCTAATTTATTATAATACTTTTGATGGATTGATTTCTTATTTAAAATGTGGTTTCTCCTTCTATTCGCCGGATTCTGTCCATTAATTTAAAATAAAAACCAATAATTTGCTTAATTCATTTATACTTGTTCAATACTACATCTTGAGAAAAACTATCAATGGTCTGAAATATATGACTCATTGCTATTTTTCTTAGTAAAGATTTTGCTACATTTACTTATGTTTCTATTTTCTACAGGTGTTTAAAAGATTGTATGCAGGGACACTAGATATGCTTGAAAGATTCCAGAGAGATGACTACGATTGTTGGATTGCATCTGTATGAAATATCTGAAGGCTAACGAAGGACATACGTTGGCTTTCACGGTGTTTGTTTTTTTCTTTCAATGCTTTTATGTTATTATTTATTGATACAATTCATATCAGAAGTTCAATTACGTTAATTAATATTTTTATTTCAATGAAAAAATTTAGCTTCTTGTTTATTTATTAAAGCATTATATTTATACATGGTTTTTTTCAGCTTGTTTTTGTCAAAATCTTCTTTACTGAATAAGTTAAGCATTTAATATAAAATATTTAATAAACCTGAAATAAAATATTTTATTTACTTCCCATAAATAAGAAATGAAAATGTCTATATTCAATTCAACTTCATTCAGCCAAAGAAAGGCAAGACATACGTCTAGGTAGACATATTATTTTCACACACACAAAGATGTACTATCCCATTCTAATTATCTAACAATCACTTCCCTAATTTTTGATTCCAGATTTATTTCAGTTTCATTAGGGGCTGGGGCTATGTTCAAGATTTTTCAGCAATACAGATTCCAAAAATTAATTTACTTTTAATCTAGATTATTTCTCTTTTAACATTTAAAGGTTTAGCAGATGTTGAAAGAGGAATTTATTTACAGAATTTCACTAATTCATACACACAATTATATATTCTTAAATTATTGTTCAGAACGACACATGCGGAAAATTCATATTCAGGAAGAAATAATCTTTTAAATACTATTTGTGGACAATATATTCCTAGTACTGTGACGTTTCCCATCTGCGTGTTATAATATACTCTTAAAGTAACGTGTGAACAATAACATTTGAGCGCTGATGAGCGTAGATTCAAACTATGGTAAATATTCAAAGCATTTTAGCATTCACAGGACACATTTCATTTATCCTTGAACAACAATCTACTCTGGAGACAACTGATCTAGAAGGTTATGGACCCATAATAATTATTCACTTAATATCCCAATTCAGAAATGTTTGGAATTTCTTTAAATTTTCAGCGGAAGCTTAATCTTGGATCATTGTTGATGTTAACAATCAGGACACACGAATTTAAGTGCAATTTCAATTTTTTTTTTGGATATTGTATGAATACATGAGATATATTGGGAGTTTTTGAAAACTATTATGTAGATATTTGCTTCAAATATAGTGCTGAAATTTTTGAATGAATTGAATGTTAACCAAGGGAACAGACTTACTTGATATTCGTTCTTGAACTCCTGTTCCATGAAGCTCAGTCTCCTGAGTTCCCAGGAGAGTTCGAACGCAGAGAGGATGGGGTCTTTGCTAGAAAGGGCTATGAGGGACGGCGATGCTAATGCTCGATAGGAATTGATACGGGATCGCGAATGCCGAAGGCTGTCCTCACAACTGGACTTAACGCATTCCACACAACCGCACCGGACCTCGTGGGGCGTTGGAATACGGATGTCCAAAGGAGCCTCAGAGGAGTCCGTAGACAACCGGTCCAGGAGGATCTTGATGATTTCGTAGTTATCGCGGTGGGCAGCCAGGATCAGAGGAGTGATGTCGGGAGTGAAGGTAGCAATGTCACGATCAATAGCTTCCCAGCTCTGCACAAAGAAAAGTCTTTAAGAAGAGGATCATTAAAATTCCACCGAGGTCTTACTACTTGGAAATGAGAAGAAGGGAAGGCAAGGGGACGTGCACAAACATTAAGATGAAACGTTGGGAATGATAAAAGGAAAAATAAACAATTAAAACGAAAAGTAAGCATAGAAATATGCAAAGAAATTGCATTTAAAATCATGCAGGGAGAAGGGAGTAAAAGAATAAAAATATGGAAGGATAAAAGGGCAGAAGAGAGAAATAGGGAATAGAAGGGTATTTATGTATATGGGAAGAGCGTATTGTAACTTACTGCAAGTAAGCGGAATAACTAAAGCATTTTCATAATGAATAAAAGAAGATAAAGAAAATGCCTGCAGCAAAAGTTCTCGGCTATTCAAAGGTACAAAATAAATAAAGGAAAGTCTCAGCAAAAGGTAACAATATGAAACTTGGTTAGAGAAATAGGATGTAAAATATCAACAAAAATTATTGATGTACGAAAAAGATTATTTAAAAATATATATAGGGGGATGTTTGACGAATGCGCTATTTGAAAGCATAAAGCTCAAATGTTAAAGATGGCTGGCGGAAGATCTTTAAACTTACTTCGTGTTCTATATATTGAAATAAAGTAATGTACAATTCTAATGAAAATAGATCAAGAACTGAAATACATGCGAAAACAAATTAAAGGTTAAAATAAACAACATTTACAAATGGAAACAGTAACGTTTTTAAACACTTGAAAAAATACAGTTTTAAAAATCCTATAATTAGCTTATCTAAAATGAAACAGTTTATCTCTCGCAGCCAAAAAAGAAGCTTAACTACTAAACTAACATGAGTGAAAAAGAAATCTTTCTCAAGCTGGATTTTTCAACACCAAAATTAAATTTAAGATCAATACAAACAAATCACTTTTGATATTTACATTGCTTTAATATTTTGAAATTAAACAAAAAACTTTGTAACAGTGATTGGATGTTATTCTTCTCACTGAAGGTCTGAATTTACGCGAAAAGTGACGTGGATTTGAAACACTTTCTCAACTTATTAATAAATGGCATAAAACAAATCATAAATATTGTACTTGATTGGTGGTTCATACTACATATTAATGTTTGCTGCTTGATCTAGAACCTCAAACATTTCTCCCTGAGAGTTGTACTAAGAAATCTACATAATTTTATGGATGCTTTCCTGAACGTCTTTTAGGGAACCCACAGCTGTGTTACTTCGACAGAAAAACAAGGAAGCAGCTATAATTAATTCTAGACCGCAGCTTATTTTCTCTTTTCTTGCTCTGAAGATAGTTTCTAAATTTGTTTAGTCCGAAATCTGGATAAATTGTAGACTAATATATACTTTTATTCAATATACCCGCGTTCTGTTTTTGTTCATTCATAAAAATAAATTTATGTTGAATGAAGAATTATATATTATGTATTTAAAACAATTAAATGCTAATTAATAAAATATATTGATAGAATTAGTAGTTTTGATTTGCCGTTATATACATTTTGAAATACACTTGATTTTGGATTGTTATAAACTATTTATCCTGTATGTTGATAGTATTATAGAAAAACTTATGTGTTACTATAAAAGACTTAAGTAAAATTGCTACATATATTCGATTGCATCAACATAAGAACCACACAAAAAACAGTTTTTATTAACTGTGATACTAGGATAGATAATATTTACTAGTAAATGAGAGAACTAATTGTGTGAATTAAAGATCTTAAGTAAGAATACAAATTAATGTGTTCTTTTCTTGTTTTACATTCAAATAAATCCTAATATTAATATAATTTCAAATTAAGAAATTTGATTATTTGAATGAATTTTTAAATTTGCAGTTTTTTAAAATATTGAAAAAAAAATGCTCAAAATCTAAATTTTTGTAAAGTACTTACATGTGGTGTACCCTTAACATGATGGTGCTCCTCATGTTCAAGAAGTAGTTCAACAGCTTCAACGAACTCTTCATTAATTGCATGTAAAAGAGCATCTTTGGTTTCTACTTGACTATAAATAAGAAGCTGGACCATTTCTAAGTTTTCGTTGTCTATTGCCATAAGCAAAGCAGAGCGACCCAAAGGGTCAGTACAGTTTATATTGATACAGGTTTCTTTTGCACTCTCTAAGTATCTGAAAAAATGTTTCTGTTGTAAACTTTTCAAAAATGTTACATTTCATAAACAACTTAACATGCTTAAAATTATAACATTTTATTAAAAATAATATTACGCTTATGTAAAATATTAAATACACACATAAATTTAAGTGATTATTTTTTTTCTAAATTTACAGTACATTTGAAAGTCATTATAAAGATGATGGTTAAGTTTTGTGCGTGTTTTGTTTTCACCATGTTTATGGTTTCCATACACGGGGTGATTTGTACGGGGAAAATGTTAATTTTTGCTTATTTTTTGTGTTTTTGATACAATTTTTGTTCTATAATTATTTTATTTTTTGTTTTTAAGGATTTATTTGGGCTTAACGTTCTTTCTCTTGATTGATTTTTAAATTTTCTGAGTTTGCCTTACCAATTGTATTTTTGTTTTTATAACCATTATTTAACAACATAATTTGTTGATTCGAATAGTTTGGACTATAATAATTATAGAATAACACAGCTTAGCAGTATGAAGCCTATTGCAACTTTAAATATACCATTTTTCAATTTTTCGCTTTCTTCAAATGTTTGGTTTTTAAAATTTTTAATTACTACATTGTTTTTGAATATTTCTAGTTTTTGACTATTTATTTTTCATTTTTCCAATTTTGGTATGATTTATGCCTTATTTCTTGTTTATTAGTATTTTTTACATTTTTTTTCATTTTTTTTAGTTTTAACTATTGAAATAATTTCCTAGTTTATTTCTGATTTAAAAAATTGTATTATTCAAGTAAATATCAATTTTAAATTTACACACATAAAACACGCACACATAACACACACACACACACACACACACACACACACACATACATATATATATATATATATATATA
>BMAW01043970.1:813314-826863 GCA_019974015.1 Nephila pilipes
GCTGGACAGACGATAATATAATATTTTGGAACTTATACGTAAGATATAAAGAAAATTTTCAATTTTTAAAACATTAATGATAATCTTAATTTAAGATTTTAAGAAATTGATTGTCTGTAATAATGGTTATCCTCGACATTCAAATATATGAGAAAAATAAAACATTTTTGTGAAAAGTCACCCCATATATATATATATATATAATATGGATAAAATTCATTTCATCGTATACATGTTACACCTAGTATTGCCAAAGATGCAACCTTTTTTCAGAATATACATCATGTGCTTAGCTTTCAAATGAAATACCCTCGCAATCGCATCGTGTCTTTTATAAGATTTTTGTCCTTGCCTCAAGACATCATTGATTTCTGATCATTTAGGATTGCAAGTGACTGCAATCCTTAAAAAAAAGTCGTGCAAGTCGGGACGTCCAAAACATCTTACGTATGTCATAGCCTCTTTAGTTCGTTCATGCATGTAGCAAGATCCTCCAGTAAACTAAGATTGTCTTGCGTTTGAGCTACTCCGTAAAAAGTCGCCATTTTAGTACTTTTCAAAATCCCGCTAAGTTTGGAGCTAAACTACACTTTCACCAATCGTGGGATTCCAAACTCATTTATTTCTATCGCTAAATATGTACGTTTCCTATTTTCGACATGTACGAAATTTCGCATAAAGAGCCCCTTCGCCAAATCTTGCCAATCCTCCATCAGCGCTTCAACATAAAATTATTTGGTATTTTTTCATTCCGCACGCGCAAATCTCACCAAGTAAACTTAATTGGTGACAATACACAGTATACATATAAAAAATTGTATTCCCTTTGGCGTTGGTCATATCATTTTTGGCGATAAAGTCGCCAAAATTACATAACCGATGGATAAGGGTAGATAAACGGATGAAAATTACATTTTGGATAAGACTTCCGTAAAATACGTTCTTAGTGAGCGTCTACATCACAAAATGAGTAACTATGCTAAATTTCCGCGGCGCTGCTGCGGCGCGTTTTGCCGCAAAAAGGCCGCGTGCGTGGTGGCGCGGCTTCAGCGTAAAATTTGTAGATGAAATATAACTGAATGTACATTGAAATTTAGATAACCTTTAAAATTATTCTAGCCTTTTATAAAAACTATTGTAGAGTACTTAGTTTAACTTGTTCAAACTTAAAATTTGTTGTCCTTAAAATTGTTACATAACCCTACACATAGCTATGAATATCTTCTGCTTGTTAACACTGCTGCCTAAATAAATTAAAAAATTCCTTACGTTTTCCCAATCCTTTTAAATGAAAATGCAGAAACTCGTTTAACATTATTACTACTTTGAAAAAAAAAGTCAAAGTCTTATTGCATACAAACAGCTTAAATGGGTATTGATATAAGCTAAATTCTTAAAAATGCTGACTGACGTTCATTTAAATAATCAGACTTTCAAAGTTGAACTGGGCAATTCTAGATCTATATTGTAACATCAGCAAACATCAGGGGGAAATTTTAATTGATTATTCAATAGATTTTTTTGAAGCTACTTTTCTTTTATTCTTTGACTTTTCAAAACGAAGGGGAAGAGGATTTTCGCTTAGGTTATGACTTTATAACTCCAAATCTTATTTTTTTTAGAATTTCTTTTACTTTGTTATAGCATCATCACATTTAAATTATCATACAGTGTTTTGTTTCAACCTGACATAATTTTGAGGACACATAATTAATAGATTATGCCTAAGTCACATATTATAAATATGTTTGTTTATTATTAGTATCTACTTCATTCTAAGTAATGATGATGAAACTTACTTTTTTTTTGTCAGCTATCTTTATTAATATCGTACATTTGCATTGTCACTGTTTATTCAATTGTGTCTTTATTGCAAAATTATTTTTATGTAGAATGCATAGAGGAATCTTTAAGAAGTCTAATATTTAAAAGGTATTTCACAACTTTCTTTTCTTTGTAAATAACTCATATATTTACTTCAGAAAATGTTTTTGCAAAATGTAATAAGTTCAGACATTTATACTGACTTTGCTGAAAAGTACATTTGAACTGTCGATATAAAACATAACGGCCCATAATTTTAACAGTTTCACTAACTGCAAGTTAATATAAAACACTTTTTGTGTCGTTAATGCGTTAGAGAAAGAATTTCAGTAATTTCCTATTCTGAATGATCAGTGTGTTGTTAATATGTGTAATTATTCATAAAAAGTTTTGCAAAATTATAAGGCTATGCTGGCAGCAGGTGCGGTGTAGCGCACAGTACCGCTGTGCGGCGCCTTGCCATATAAAGCGGCGCGAAGCAGGTTTGGCTATGTTCGAAGCGTATGCGCGTTGTGCAGCGCAGGCGCGGCAGTACCAGCAGCGCGGTATAGCCAGCGCCATTTTGGTACGTATGGCAGCGTATATAGTATTTTACAAAGCGTGCCAGCTACGTTTTGCTGGCGGCGGTAGCGCCAGCTATAAGTGTACAAATGGCTACCGTGCGCGGCGGCGCGCGGCGTTGCTGGTGGCGGCAAAGCGCGCTGCAGCGGTGCTGGCGCAGCCTACGCGCCATGCCGCCGCGGCTGCCGCAGGCGTCGGCGGCGTACGCTGCCGCACGGCGCGCGGCACGCACGGCTGCGCTTTGCGGCAGCAGCGCGCCATTTTGCCAGCAAAGTTCCTGCGCGCAGGCGGCAGCGCGGCAGGCATGGCGCGGCAGGCGCGTACGGCAAAAGCTAATGAACATTTTTGCAATGAATTGTGCAATGGTCGTATTACATTCTCTTCAAATGAGAAATACTAGAAAGCATATGAAACGAATTTGTTTAATATAATTCTTTATTTTTTTGTATTGCTTGAAAATGTATTTTTGAAATGCATTTCAAACGGATTTTAAAGAGACTCATACGAAATAAACAGAACTAGGAACATTTTGCATTATTTTTAATAAAAATTTTATTTTAAATCGCAGTGTAAAATAGAGAAATGTAACCTTCTGATTAAAAAATTTGTTTTTCTATTTCTTTCTCATTTAAATTACTTCTTTTGAATTTATAATTTTATAGTTAAATTTGTTGCATATTTTAATTACTATCACATTCACTCTTAAGTTTACAGTTTTCTTTTATCTAGTTAAGATTTGATTATGTCTTATTTTTAATGGTCCATTTGATTTTTATATTTTTTATAATATTAACGTTTGTAGTTTATTTTCCAGAATTTAAAAAATTATGTTATTCTGTTTAATATATATATATATATATATATATATATATATATATATATATATATATATATATATATATATATATATATATATATATATGTATGTATATATGACACAACATTATTCTCTGTACTTTTAAATTACATAAAATGTTCGGTTTGTTTGTTTCAAAAGAAGATATCTTGAAGGCATGACAAAGATTTAACTACAGAAATATATATTGATAAAAAATCAACTGGGTAAACTTTTCTTCTAGTGCATTTGTTAAATAAAGGTTGACTTACTTTTAATCTATCCTTATTTTTAAACCAAAGATCCTAAAAATAAAAGTATCGACTATTAAACTTGTTTTTTCAAGTTTTGGAGCATTAATGTCTAGTATTTAAAATACACATTAATCCAAGCTATAAAATAAGAGTAAATGTGGAAGATTTCGTTTGTATTACGCTTTAATTAATAGTGGCCTTTATTTTGAGTGAATTTATATTGATAAACTTAAAGAGAAAGATTTTTAATATGGAATAATGATTTTATAAGTCACGCTAGAGAGATTTTTTAATCAACGTCGAAGAATTAGCTTCATTTAGCTCAAAATATGAGACAATGCGTTGACAACTTCGATATATGTTTCATCATTGGACATTTATTGAGTAAATTATCTTTAATTTCATTTTTTTAAACTCGGACAAGTATTTTTTACACATTTATGAATCACACAACATAATATAAAATAAAATATTTGAATTAAACAGCCATATGTTAATATCAGAGTACCAATTTTAAAATGAGCTTGTTAATCTTCTTATCAAATTATGGCCAAGTATTACACCTTTTTACTTAATAAAGTTAATTTGAAAAAAGTATTCCAAAGGAGTACATATTCGGTGATAAATATTTACTATTACAAAATAATTGCCCAATTTGAGAATGCAATTCAGAAAAGCTAATTATTCTTGATTAACTGGAACAAGACAAAAAAATAAATAAACCTCATTCACATTCATTTTTCTGAAGTTAATGTTTCTAAATATTATCATCCTAAAAAAACAAGAAACGTTATTTTGTTTTTTAAGAAGATAAAGTGTTCAGAAACTTGGAGTAATTTAAGTCGACGTGATACGAAGAAGAATCTTGGATTAAAGGTTTTGAAAGTATTAGAACGTATCTTAAATGCCTTTTAAAGAACACGGTTGATTGATAGTATCTAATTCATTCACGATTTGTAGCAAACGAATGGTTAAGATTAAATTTTATTCACAAGACATTCTCAAAGATGAAAAAGATTGCAAACTTACAATAAAATTTGAGTTGCTTTATATGTATATTTAAAAAAACTTTCAATGGAAAATATCTTTCCATAAATTAATTTTAGTTTCCTATTATTATTGTGTTAAAGTAATTTTAAGATCTACTCAAATTATGTACTCCTATCTCTACGTATATAAGATTCAAAAAGATATTTCTGTATATTTTTCAAATAAATTATACCACTCTCTCCCCTCTTTTCTCTCTCTCTCACACATATATATGTATAGTTTATATACTAAATGTAGTAAAAATATAAGATAGAAATTAAATATTACTGTTAATATTTAATTATCAATTGAATAAATTTACTATCATTTACAAATCTGAATTAATAAGAAAAACCGCTTCCAAAACATTTTGACGATTAATATTTGCTTCGATCAGTGAAAGAATAACTAATTTTCTAATTAGAGTTTTTTTAATTGTATCTACGCTTGAAACATTAATAATTGTAAAACTATCATGAAAAAGAATGTGCGTAACCTTCCATCATGCAAAATCATTTACTTAAAATTGATTATTTATATACGGATTTAATTAAGATTATAAAAGTAAAAAAAGAATAAGATATATTTTAGAAAAACCTGAATTCAGATATAATATAAAATGTCTTTTGCATGAAAAGCAGATTGTCTCTAATAATTTCAAAATTACTGAAATGAAAAATTTTGAAAACTAATTTTTCCGAAGAGTTTTCAATGATTCGTTATTAATATTTTTTAAAAAAAACTAATTTATGTATTTTTGAACAACCAAGAAAGTCAAAATTACTCTTACACACAAATTATCTCATTTCTATTGAAAAACATATTATTTAATAAATTTCAAATTTCATTTGCTTTATTATATCTGTTCAGGTTTCAACGTTCCTTTTGTTTGTTTAAGTAGAAAATATCTTACAGTAATTAGAACAAAATATATTTAACAGAAAATCATAGTTATAAGGAGAACAATTTTTTTTTAAAATAATACAATAATTTGAGAAAATTAAGAGTTAAAGAACGTTCCAACTTTCCGAACAATGACATTAAATCTCTTTATAGTGTTACACTGAGCCTTCAAGGATGTGTTAAAGTAATTTCATTAAACAAAATGAAGAAAAGCAACATTTAACAACGAGTTGAAGATTGATGAATTTTATTTGTCTTTTTTTCACTGAACGTAGCAATAATGTGAAAATGAGTGAGAATGAATTTTTTAGATGATGAGAATTTTTCACTTTTCTTTTTTACAACTGCAAACTGTAACTTTTAATTTAGCCAGAACGCATCGCTTCTTCCGTAAAAAAGACAATTATTCCGCGTGTTATTTGTTTTAGTACGCTGTAACTTTTTTTAAATTTTCATCACGGAAAGCGAATTTTTAGGAAGAAATTAATGACTTTCATAGCATCTTAAAGAAATATTGTTAAACCTAATAAGACAATTTCGAGATTAAGATTGGAGATAAACTTTGTTCAAGTGTAAAATAAGTCATTGAATTACATTCCGACTGAGATACGATGAGTAAATAAAGATATGGAAAGTTATATATTTGTTGGACTACTGATACAGGCGGGTTTAGATCTCAGTTAAATGTAAGGATAATCAGTGTAGCGGAAAGAAATAAAGCTTTTTTCCCACAGGCTAATTTTTTCCTACTTTCCTTTACAAATATCGACTATTATGGGCCTGAAAGCACTGCCCTGATTGGTGAAGGATTATTGCCGTTCGTATGGGTCATTTATTCTCAGATTTTGAGCTTTCTGTTTGAGGATCAAAGTAGTAAACATTTAAAGGAGTTATTGTGCTTGATTGCTGAAATATTCTTAGATCTGTAAAGAGATACAGATTTTTATATGTTATTTTGGTTATTCAGTTATTTTTGCAAGGATTAATCAAGAATTTCAAAGGAATACGGAAAGGATCTACCTGACTTCAAAACTTTTTCAATTTTAGAGAAAATTTCCTTCTTATAGTTGTTTTCTCATGTTTTATTTCACTATAAAATTACTTGATTCATGAGTCAATGTATTAAAAATTTTTCTACTGCTCTAAATTTTAATAGATAATTTTAATTGTGCTTTTGTGATTCTTATAACGATTATTTTACAAAACGCCAGTAGAAAATAAACTAGGCTATTGTCGGACTCTTGGCCTTAAACTGTCATGATGAGGATGTAACTGAGTTGGATCCTCCCTTCAAACTTCCCCACCACGACAAGAAGAACTTGGAGCCTACAGATTTAATCTATAATGCCCTGCTTACACGACCCATAATGAAAATAAATCAATAAAATATTGGTTGTATTTCACATTTTGTCTTATCAAGAAGGAATGTATATCTAATCTCTATTATTTACATATATTAATGCTCATTATTTACCGAGCATACTTTTCCACACTAAAATTAATTAAATGCAATTGTAGAATTAATAAAAATTTTTTTTTTGTGCATTGCAATGTTTATCATTAGTTTTTTCTGTAATATATTTCAAACAAATCTATGTTAATAAAAAGTTTTTTTGATTTGTAAGCATTTATTGTAAAATAGTAAAAGTATTCTTATTAATTCTTAGTTTAAACCTTTTAAGTATCACAATTTTAAATCATAGAATATTTTTAGAGTATATTCTTCAAATTTTAGCAGCTAGATAGAGATAATAACCAGTACTTTAAAATGTCCTTTATTCTTTCATCTTGATTTAGAAAAAGTTTCTTTGTCTTCAGGAGATGGAATTAACAAAATTTCAATTACTTAATCTTTTTTATGACTATTGCACGTTTGCGTGCTATTCTATCATTTCTGTTTGAATATCTAACCGCATTTTTATAACATGACCAAGTCTTACATTTTTAAGACAAAAAAATTTCAGTCTCACTCCCATTCGCTTTCATACAAAATAGGAAAATAAAGTATCCAAATTAGTCATGTTTAGCTGTTTTAAATCTCTCAGACATACGAACAGATAAAGAAAAATTGAGGAATTTTAATTTATCAGTGCTTTAGACGGTTATAAATTCAACGTGTCACAGATCGTATATTATTTATTTTAGTAGAAAATATGTAACCTGACAAAGAATATTATATGCCTCAAAAATACTTTTGAGTACTATTAAAATGGTATATATCGCTTGGCAAAGAACATTTAGAATGAATCACCGGAAAATTAAAAGTAACTTTCTTCATTCTTATTGGTATTAGATAATTGTAAGGAATTATTTCAGCAGTTTAAATCACTCATTTTTCTTATGTTTTATAACAAATAAATATTATTGTGTGGAGTTTCAGTTCTGCTATTTTTTTTTTAAATTATTATATAAAAAGGAAGATTTTACGGTTTTATTCTAAAACTACCTCTGAACAAAAAAAAAAAATAGCATGAGATTACGTTTTACCTCTTCAACATATATATTTTAGATAATTCAGTTCTGTTAATTTTGAAGATCTCACCAATTTAATGATGATGAAGTTTGTGTCACTTTTTTTTTAAAAAATAAATGTCATTCGCTATAATATTTCTATCATCCGTAAATACAAATTTCATCTATTTCAATGAGCTTTTTTTTGGCACTAAATTTTAAATAATTCCAAATGTTCAAAAGTTAGCAGCAATTTTAGTAAAATCTTGGCAAAAGTAAAATCTATATGGTGAAATTAAGGTCTTTAAATAAATTATATAATATTTGCCTCAGCTCTAAAGAGTTAATATTCTTATCTACAACGAGGCTATCTTTTATTGTATTATCATTACATATACTAACGAGGTCTACAAACGAGGCTTCTTTTCTGTTTACGGGTTTAGTAGCTAGCCTTGAGAAAAATTATTAGTCGTTTTTCTTTCATTCTGAGTGCAAGAAATGTCAAAGATTAATTTGGCAAAAATTATAAAATTGATGTTATTCTAATCTATTATAATACTTTTGATGGATTGATTTCTGCTTAAAATGTGGTTTCTCCTTCTCTTATCGTCGTGGATTCTGTCCACATTAATTCTAAAATAAAACCAATAATTTGGTTTAATTCATTTATACTTGTTCACATTTATCTGAGAAAAATCATCAATGGTTCCGAAGAGGCAGACTCATTGTTATTTTCTTAGTAAAAGATTTTGCTACATTTAATATGTTTCTATTTTTCACAGGTGTTTAAAAGATTGCATACAGGGACACAGATATGCTTTGAAAGATTCCAGAGATGATCAATAGGACTGTTATCAAACGGGGTAAGAAATATCTGAAGGCCAACGAAGGACATATGTTGCTTTTCACGGTGTTTATTTTTCTTTCAATGCTTTATGTTATTTTTATTGATACAATTCCATATACTCAGAAGTTCAATTACGTTAATTAATATTTTTATTTCAATGAAAAAATTTAGCTTCTTTGTTTATTTATTAAAAGCATTATATTTATACATGGTTTTTTTTCAGCTTGTTTTGTCAAATCTTTTACTGAATGTTGGGTTATTTAATATAAAATATTTAATAAACCTGAAATAAAATATTTTATTTACTTCCCATAAATAAGAAAATGAAAATGTCCAGACCAATCTTACCCTTCATTCACTAAAGAAAGGCACAAAGATATACGTCTAGGTATATTATTTTCACACACAAAGATGTACTATCCCATTCTAATTATCTAACAATCACTTCCTAATTTTTTGATTCCAGATTTTATTTCAGTTTCATTAGGGGCTAGCTGGTGTTCACAAGATTTTTCCAGCAATACAGATTCCACAAAAATTAATTTACTTTTAATCTAGATTATTTTCTTTAACATTTCAAAGGTTTTACAGATGTTGAAAGAGTAACTTATTTTGTTGCACTCTAATTCATACATTACAATTATATATTCTTAAATATCTTAGAACGACATGGAAAATTCATATTCAGGGAAGAAATAATCTTTTAAATACTATTTGTGATAAGAGTATTCAAGTACTGTGACGTTTCCATCTGGTGTGTTATAATATACTCTTAAAGTACGTGTGAACAATAACATTTGAGTGCCATTTTATGTGATTCAAACTATGGTAAATATTCAAAGTATTTGTGGCTCATAGACACATTTCTTGTTTGTCTCTTTAAATAAACAATCTACTCAAGAATCGATCTGTAGTTGTTATGACCCATAATACTATTCACTTAATATCCTAATCTGCAAAATGCTTCTGGAATTTTTTTAAATTTTCATGGAAGCTAATCTTTGGATCATTGTTGATGTTAACAACTGTGGACAACAATGAATTTAAGTGCAATTTCAATTTTTTTTTGACATTGTATGAATATTGAGATATATTGGGAAAAGTTTGAAAACTATTATGTGGATATTTTTAAGTTTCCAAATATAGTGTTTAAATTTTTTAACGAATTGAATGTTGTCCAAGGAACAGACTTAATGATGGTCTGTTCTTGAAACCTGTCTCCATTAGGCTCAGTCTCCTGGAGTTCTTATGAGAGTCTGAACGGTGAGAGGATAGTCTTACAGAAAAGGGCTATGAGGACGTATACGCACGCTGATAGAATTGATATTGTGATCGCGAATGCCGAAGGCGTCCTCACAACTGACTTAACGCATTCCACAACCGCACCGGACCTCGGGCAAGTTGGAATACGGATGTCCAAAGTGAGCTCAGAGGAGTCCTGCAGACAAATCGGTCCAGGAGGATCTTGATGATTTCAGAAGTTATTGCAGGCAGCCAGGATCAGAGGAGTGATACGGAGTGAAGTAGCAATGTCAATGATCAATAGCTTCCAGCTCTGCACAAAGAAAAGCCTATGAAGAGGATCATTAAAATTCCACCACTGAGGTCTGCATTAATGGAAATGAGAAGAAGGGAAGGCAAGGGGACGTACAAACATTAAGATGAAACGTTGGGAATGATAAAAGGAAAATAAACAAATTATGTCTGAAAAGTGTTATAGAAATATAGTAAAGAAATTGCATTTAAAAAATCATGCAGGAGAAGGAGTAAAAGAATAAAATAGAAGGATAAAAAGCAAGAAGAGAGAAAATAGGAATAGAAGGGTATTTATGTATATGGGAAGAGTTGCATTGTAACTTACTGCAAGCGAATAACTTAAAACATTTCATAATGACAAAAGAAGATAAAGAAAATGCCTTGCAGCAAAAGCTCTCGGCTATTCAAAGGCACCGTTCTCAGCAAAATATGAAATTCTAAGCAGCAGGGCGTTAATGTCAAAAATTAGCGATGCGAAAAGAGTGCCATATGGTAGATGCTGGACAATGCGCTACGGAAGCGGCAAGCGCTGGCAGCATCTTAAACGTGTTCTTTATATACAGCAAAGTACGTACAATGGAAATAGACGCACCGGTAGCCGTGTCAGCTCAAAAGGCAAACAAATATTGCAAATGTTGTAAATGCGGCAATTTCGGTGCTGGCAGTTTTAAAATTGCAGGTATTCAAATGAAACGCCAAAAAAGAAGCAATTCGGGCCATGGCGAAAAGAACTTCGCTGGTTTTCGTACTAAATGTCACTTTTATATTGCTTTGTGCAAAACTTTGCAAGCAGTGATTGGCGTTACTACCAGCGCCCAATACGCGAAAGTGACGTGGATTTTAAACACTTTCTCAAACTTATTAATAAAATGGGCAGCAAACAAATCATAACATTGTACTTGATTGCGGTTCATACTAATATATTAATGTTTGTTGACGAACCCCAAACATTTCTCTCCTGAGAGTTGTGCCTAAGAAACTACATAATTTTATGGATGCTTTCCGAACGTCTTAGGAACCCACAGCTGGTGTTACTTCAAGAAAAAAACAACAGCAGCTGCAGCTAGCAATTAATTCTAGATTCAGCTTATTTTCTCTTTCTGTCGAAGATAGTTTCAAATTTGTTTTAGTCCGAAATCTGGATAAATTATAGACAATATATACTTTTATCTAATGATAACTGTCTTCTGCTTTTGCCCTATTCATAAAAAATAAATTTATGTTGAATGGAAGAATTATATTATGTATTTAAAACAATTAAATGCTAATTAATAAAAATATATTGATAGAATTAGTAGTTTTTGATTTGCCGTTATATACATCTTTGAAATACACTTTACTCTTACTGTTATAAAACTGTTTATCCTTACAAGCTGATATATTATAGAAAAACTTATGTGTTACTATAAAAGACTGCTGTAACGTTACATATATATCTGATTGCATCAACATGGAAACCACAATAAAAAAACATGCTTTATTAACTGTGATTACTAGATAGATATTATTTACTAGTAAATGAAAGAGGAACTAATTGTGTGAATTAAAGATCTTAAGTAAGAATACAAATTAATGTGTTCTTTCTTTGTTTTATATCATTCAAATCCTAATATTAATATAATGTAAACAAGAAATCTTGATTATTTGAATGAATTTTAAATTTGTAGTTTTTTAAAATATTGAAAAAAAATGCCTAAAATTCAAATTTTAAAGTACTTATATGTGAAAATTCTTAACATGATGGTGCTCTCTATGTTCAAGAAGTAGTTCAACAGCTTCAACGAACTCTCTTCATTAATTGCATGTAAAAGAGCATCTTGGTTTCTGGTAATTTGACTATAAATAAGAAGCTGGACCATTTCTAAGTTTTTGTTGTCTATTGCCATAAGAAGGAGCTGACCCAAAGGGTCAGTACAGTTTATATTGATACAGGTTTCTTTTGCACTCTAAGTATCTGAAAAATGTTTTATGAAACTTCTTCAAAAATGTTACATTTCATAAAACAACTTTAACATGCTTAAAATTATAAGACATTTTATTAAAACAATAGTTTACGCTTATAAAATATTTAAATAATGATATAAATTTATGGATTATTTTTTTCAACTTACAGTACATTGAAAGTCACTATAAAGATGATGTTAAGTTTTGTAAGTGCATTTTGTTTTCACCCATGTTTATGGTTTCCATGTCGCAAGATTTTGTGTCAGGAAAACAGTATTTTCTTTTTGTTTATTTTTTGTGTTTTGATACTTTTTGTCTTGACAATTATTTTATTTTTTGTTTTTAAGGATTTATTTGGCTTAACGTTCTTCTCTCAATAGATTTTTAAATTTTCTTCTGAGTTTGCTCACTAATTGTATTTTCGTTTTTATAACCAATATTTTATTTAACAAACATGTAATTTGTTGATCTTGAAGGCTTGGACTATAATAATCATAGAATAACACAGCTTAGCAGTATGTAGCTCATTGCAACTTTTGTAAATACACCATTTTTCAATTTTTCGCTTTCTTCCAAATGTTTGGTTTTGAAAATTTTACTACTACATTGTTTTGAATGTAACATTTCTAGCTTTTTGACTAATATTTATTTTTCATTTTCCAATTTTGGTATGATTTTATGCCTTTATTTCTGTTTATTAGTATTTTTTACATGCGCGGGCGCCGCGCGCGGCGTATAACTGTGTAAGTCGGACGTCCAAACATCTTACGTATGTCATAATTTCTTTTAGTTCGTTCTATGCATGTAGCAAGATCCTCCAGTAAACTAAGATTGTCTTTGCGTTTGAGTTTACTCCAAAAAAAAGTCGCCATTTTAGAATTTTTCAAACCTATCATTAAACTAGCACTTTCACCAACGTGGATTCAAACTCATTTATTCTTTATCGCTAACATACTTTATTTTCGATATGCAATGAAATTTCCGCATAAAGAGCCCTCTCACAACTGCCAATCCTCCATCAGCGCTTCAACATAAAATTATTTGTATTTTTTCTTATTCCAACAGCGCAAATCACCAAGTAAACTTAATTCGGTGACACACAGTATATACATATAAAAAAATTGTATTCCCTTTGGTGTTGGTTTATATCATTTGGTGATAAAGTCGCCAAATTACATAACCGATTGGATATGGTATAAACGATGAAAATTACATTTTGATATGATCGTAACATGTTTTAGAGCGTCTACATCACAAAATGAGTAACTATGCTAAATTTCAAGTCAATCTGTTATAGTCCTGAGATCCTGTGGATGAGTCAGTCAGTATTTCGCTTGAAGATAGGTCAATATATATATATATATA
>BMAW01043970.1:835116-863583 GCA_019974015.1 Nephila pilipes
TATATATATGTGTGTGTGTGTGTATGTATGTATGTATGTATGTATGTATGTGTGTGTGTGTGTATGTATGTATGTATGTATGTATATACATACATATATATATATAATCAATGTAATAGAATGAATAATCATAATGTGCATTAAGGCGTTACATATAGTTTCCGGTTTTATTTTATTTACAAAAAACGAGAAAAACAGAGCAAGAAAACGTGCTGATATTAACAATCACATTTTATTGCAAAATAAGTCTCAAAGTGTTAAACTTCTTGACCATTGATCATCAGATAGCTGCAGGGATCTCTTTATAAGTAACTGCAGAACATTAAAAAAATAGCAGATTATGTCTTTTTTCTTATCATTATTTCAAATTCTCAGGAGGAAGATCGAGTAAATGCTACTCTTCAATGAATTAATCTAGTGAGTTTTGATCTCTCTATTCTAAAAACAACTTTCAACTTACATTTCTATTTCGACTAACTTCTTCTAATGCACTAAGATTTATTTTGCAAACTTAATCTATTTCTGCATGAAAATACTTACTTAATTCATATATGTACTAAAATTGAGAACAATAAATGTGTTTAGTAGAGATACTGACGAAAATTACGTTAAATATAACTTTAAAAATTATACAAATTTTTTTTAACATTTTTTATAAATTTGATCGATTTTGCTCAGTTTCAAAAAGCAAATCAAACAAAATTATCATTCATTATAATAGCTAGAGTTTCACAGTACTGATTTTACTTACGATTCCATGAATTAATTTATGACCTCTTATTTAAAAAGTGGGAAAATTAATTTTTAAGTAAAACACATGATTTTTCACCAATGTTTACTTTTATTTCTCTAAGCTTTTTTAATCCTTCGTAAGTAGTTTGAATAAATTTTCGTGAAAAAAAAGCAAGCTGAAAACAAAACAAATAATGTATCTACTTACTTACAATATTTTTATAATGTAATGACAGAATATGTAGATAGAGATTGATTTGAATTATAATATAAAATTAATTTTTGGAGCTTAGTAAAGTAATTCAAGTAAAGCCCAGACCAATAATTTAGATATTAAATCGATCATGAGTTAAAAATAAAAAGGAAGAATCCTTTTACTTCTTGATTATCTATTGTAGGAGCATTTTGTGACATCTAATATAACAAATGAATGTATTCAAATGTATTCTTTATGAAACTCTAGAGAGAGCACTTTGGTTTTAAGGCGAAAAATTTGCAATTCTGAGTGAAAAACAGTCTTCTAAAAGAAAATCTTTTTCTCGATAAGAGAAGGTTGTTCCAAGTTTATTTAAAAAATTTTCAACATGGAATCTTTAGAAAGTACAAATAGTATGTTCTAGTGCAAAGGAAGTCGTTTCTGCCTTGCATTTTTACAATAAAATTACAAAGTCTAAGACTGAGATTTAGCCAGACGTTCATAAAAATATCATACTATGATTAATTATCACAAATTCATATACTTTCATATTAATTTAATTGTATCAATCTAAATTCAATAGTTACACAAATGTATAAAAATGATATGCTTAAAGAATTCTAACAGAAGGTTACGTTAAACGTTAATCACTTCAATTTCACGGATGTTCAAATACAACACAGATTGAAAATCTAATAATTTCATTCAGAAATAATAAACACAAATTAAATATAAAAAGGAAACAAAAGTTTTTTTTAAAAAAATACAGAATAGTACGTACATAATAAAAATACTTGCGGGATATCATGCTCCACTAGGGATTATAATCAATCGTTACAGTTAAGACAAATAGTGAAAGATTATATGAAAATTGTCAGATTCTTATAATACAGGATATTAGATTTTATTAGCTATAATTGTGCATAATATTTCCTTCACATCTTTTTTCGTATTAACGACAAGAAGTTTTAGCTTAAGGGAACAACTTAAGTATTTTATGTTCAAATTAAAAGAACTTTTTGTTTCATTTTAGATGGTTTCAAAGATTTTAGCACAAAATGCAACTTACAAAAATATTTTTTTAATACAATTCAAATTCTACTTGTTGCTGTATTGCTAAAACTAAGTGTAAAATAAGTGTTCGTACTAATATTAAGAATTTCCTGGAAGAAGAGAAAAATAGCAGAATTGGCATAGTTTTGTAACCAATAGGGATAACTTGATCGTCAGTAAGTGTAGTGAACCATATAAGCAATTATTAACACGTAAGAATCTTAAAAGAGCTCCAAATCCATACAGATCTTACTATACGAGTATATATATAAAGAGGTGAGAGGAAACACTATCTATCGTTATATCATTACAATCTTGTCTCCAAAAATAATTGAGAGGCTCAAGTGTGAAACTAATCAAGCTAAACAAGCTAAATCATTGAAAGTATCGTTAAAGTGCAGCCGGTACTATTTGATCTAGCTTATTTCATTATTCGTTGGTTACTTACAAATAATGAATTGAATTCTACGTCTGGACCATTTAAAATGTAAATTTACTCCTATTCATCGAATAAGTTCTCCTTCTGTGATATTAGTTAATCTTTGTTGATTGAGAGATCAGAAAATTACAATCATATTTATTTCAGCTGTGATTTCACTAATTATTTTTACATTTTAATAAAGCAATGACCTTTAATTCGAAATCCTTATGAAATTCCGTATATCCTTATTTGCTCAAACAATTTTTAAGATAAAGAAATGAAAACGACTGAAATAGAGCAATGCATCAAAACTATTGTTTGCAGTGTGAGAAAACTTTTTCCACCCCTGCACGTTAAACTTAGTTTCAATATAAAATTTAAAAGTTATTGAAATCTTCTTGAAATACTGATTACAGCATTTGTAGTATGTTGAGGTATAATCTTAAAAAGATGCAAGGAAACTAAGACGGGGTTGTACAATTAAACAGAAAAAATAGAATTTTCACTTCTTATACTTTTGTGATTCGAGGCAGGGGAAAATGTATCAAGACAATATATTCAATTTTTGTGTAATTATGTATAATTAATTAAAGGTTTACAAATTCTTTCATAGCATTCATTAAACAGTCCATTATATCTGTACCAATTTTTAAAATGATTGAATATACTTATTTTATATCATCTCTCCTTTTATTTTTAAAAAGAGACAAAATTAACTCAAGATATTTTATGAAGAAATAATAAATAGCCAAAAAGTTTACTTATATATCACTAAGCGCATTAACTTTATTTACACAGAAAGTTACCTTGCACTTTCGAGTTTTCTTAAAATAATCGTCCAAAAAATTTTTAGAAGGTATTGATTTTTCTCTTAGTTACCTTTATAACGCCTCAACTAATCTTTTCTAAGTCTTTTATATATTCTACATTAACTATTTTTGATAAAATCTATACTTTCTTCTTCTTTACAGTGTTTCAACACCTGATTTTAAATGCTAATTAGCCTCTTACCGTCAGTTGGTTGAGTTTTAATGCTTCAATTACATCTTTTCATTGTGTTTTTATATAAACGGTTAAAAGGAATCTATTTAAAAATTACAGTAGCGTTAAGAAAATTATATTCCATTTATAATCATTTGTTCCCTTTCTGATACCAAATTATTAAATTACTTGCATATTTAGAGAAAATATACTTATATAAAATCGAAAGTGTTGAACAATAAAATATTTTAAATGTCCGAACGACATTTTTCTTATGTAGGTAATAAGATATGCCTTTACAAAACTGTCCCATTATGAAATAATTTCGTTTTTTAAAAACGGATATATCATCAAATCAAACTCATTAAAAAGGTATGAACAAAGAAGTTTTCTTTGAGTTTGCAGAAGAATGAAGAATTAATGTGGTTAAAGAAAGAGAAAACACTCGGTTGTTAAAGAGGATATTTATCTCTTTGGATAACCTCATTATTTTGATGGAAAAACCGATAGATTCAGGAAACTCATACATCAGATGATAACATCAATTGGCTAGAACCACAAAAATAAGGTCTTAAATTATGCATTTAGTACAAATCGGTACATTTTGTCTTCCTGTAGATAATGGTTTGCCGATTTTTAGCCATTATATTCACATATTCTCTACCATGCAAGTGGTTTCAAAACAAGAGTGATCATTTCTCTTAATTATAATAATTTCATTTTAAAGATGTCCAATACATGAAACCATTTGATCAATTTTATTCTTTTATCGGCACGAAAATTCTTTAATTTCAGTGATCTTAATTCATTGATGCAATTTGTGCTAAAGGCTACAGGCAGTAACCTTTTTAACATAGCACCGTAGTTAAAAAATTTGTAGAATTTAACTCGCATTTATCAAAACAATTTTTTAAAAAACTTGTGATTAAACACAAGCATGCTCTTCGAATTAGTTGAATTTACATCACACATAGGTTTCTGGGAAAGGGGGAAGGGAGAAAAATCTGAATGTGATGAAAAAAATTCCAGAAAAAAATGAAAATTTAGTATTTTATATTATTGTTGAGAGAAGTATTTATTGTTAAAAGTAGCAAGCTTATATCATTTTACCATTATCTACATTTTCATGAATGGGAGAATTTTTTTTTCTCAATAATCTTTTAAGAAAGTTTTAAAATTAATGTGCCTTTAATATTCAAATAAGTTAGCAATTTTAGAAATATTTTGCACGTTTGTTAGTTATTATCAAGCATCTTATCGTAAAGCAATTTTATTCCCTTAATGTGTGTGCGTAACTAATTTAAATCCTGTAAAACAGTGTATGATTTTGCCTAATTTTTAGCATTAAGAAAAAGGTTACATTTTAAATGTTTTCTGACATTTTTCTTCTTCAAATATTTGGAACTTTTCTCAGTCTTTTTAATGAAATGCCAATTCAAACTAAATTCAAAGTTTTTTTTTTTTTTGTTTCATTACGTTACTTCCAAAGTTAGATTCTTTTACATTGTTAAAATATTAAACCTGAACTAAAATTATTTTAATTTTTGAATAAAAAAAATAAATATTTGAGAAGGGTTTTGAGGAAGAGTTGAAGAGAAAGACGGTTACGAAGTAGAAAGACGGTTTCATTGATCAATTAAAGGCTTCTTCGCGCAAAGTTTGATGTCAACATTCTGCAGTTTTGTCAACTTGCAGTGTGACGTAACAATTAACAACTAAAATCACGTAATGTCACGTGAGTAGGTTAATTGAGCTTAGGATTATTCTGATTTCCCACGCGGGTCTTGTACATCTTAAACTCGAATCATTTTCATAGGGGTCGTGCGTTTGTCTAAACGTAACGTAATTACTTAGAATGGCAATAAGCCCTGATTTCAAAGTTTTTCATTTTTGAATAAAATCCTTCACTTTATGAGTATTTAAAGGAATAAGTTAAAAAATAAAAGGAAAGAAAGTACTTTTAAATGTGAATCTTATAATTTAGCTGTCGCGTGTCTTTTTATTATTATTATTATTACAATGGCGAGATCTTTGCTAAAAATTAGAGCTTGGAACTTTTTTTCAAATCCTCAGGCAGAGACTGGATCAGTATTACCATTTGATAGTCCAGCTGGACTCTATTGAGACTTTTTATGATCACTGTATCCTAAATATTTTCTATGCAATTTAGATAAATTCTGTGAGTCTATGTGGATACAGCTTTTATATATAATTCATTAAATTTTTAATCTACTGTTTGCTATAGTTACTGTTAGGTTTTGTTAGGTGGAAACCCATAGTATACAAAGAAAAAAAAAAAAAAAGACGAAATACATTGAATATCCCACAACATTCAAGGACAGAAGTCATTTTACTTGAAATATTTTTTAGATAAAATTTTAAGTGGCTTTTCATGCATTTGCCTTGCAGAGTAAATTTATTTTATTATCAACTTTCTTTTACCGTTAAAAGGTTCTCGTTGTAATCATACAGCCCTATAAAAACTCTTTTCTTCCCTTTGAAACTTACTTATGGAAAATTATCTGAATTATAATACTAGAAATAAATATTTTAAGTATATATGTTCTTAATCTGTCAGTTCTTTTGATAATTTTCACTAATTGCATTAATGCAAAATTATTTTGTTCGTTCTTATACTTAAAAGAAATGATAATCGGTTGGTTGGTTAAGTTATCTTTAGAGATGTGTGAGGACTATCGTCAATGGACCTCATAATTGTGAGCCACGGTCAAGTGACGACACACTTATAATCATACTCATTTTTACAACATTAAATTAATTACATTAGTCTGGATTACATTAATTTTTCTCAAAAATCAATTTGTTTGAAATAAAAAAAACTCTTTGAGACTCAAATTTTACTTGAAATAAGTTATTTAAATATTTTTAATTATCTTTTTTATTACAAAATAAAAATAATCGTGCATGGAACTTTGATTATTTTGATAATATAAAGGAAATTTTCGGAAAAAAAAAAAAAAAAAAAAAAAAAAAAAAACATTTGAAGTACTTTTTTTAGATACTGAACTCAACTTCAAAATACTCTATCCCCCTTTTGTTTTTTGTCTTTATTAATGACGCAATCAAAAACTCCATTTACCAAGTTCTTTATTTTGTGTTAAAATAAAAGCACGCAGATATTTAAAAAAAAAAAATATTATTTAAAACACAAATAACAAGCTGTAGTTTCAATAATCTTAAAAATAGTTAAAACTGTTAGTAACACAAAATGTTTTAAATATTTTTTTTAAAAAAAATGGGAATAATTTAATTATATATTACAAACATTCAAGTTGAATTTCATTACGTTTAAACAAGAATTGGCGTGCTTATCCTTTTGTGTTCCCCTAAAATATAAAACAGTCACATTGGATAATTTAAAAGAATCTAAAAGAACATGAACTAATGGTAATTTCAGATCTGTAATCTGTAAATTTCGCGGTCCAAAATCTAGTTTCAATCCCTGATATCAAGAATTACTGTGTGGAATAATGAAAAGGCCAGACACTTATGACCATTAGTACAGTTCCATTACGATATAAATTACAAAAAAATCTAAAAATAATAAAAAAAATATTTTTTAAGAGATGGACTGAGTTATTTTATGCTCGATCTATTGTTCATTCTTATCGAACACGAGAATAAGTTGTTTATCAATATATGAAAACTACTTTCATATTTATAAAAAATATCTTCATATTCAAAATCTTATCCCCTATGCATTAATATTTCGTGTTTATATCATTTTCATTTTTAATTAAACATTTTGTTTTTAAATACTAAGCATTCATTTTTGATGCATGAAAATTTATTTTTGCGACATACAGAAAAATTTACGACTCTTTACAATGCAATAACATACATAAATCTTTTAAAATGTCTGATAATAGAATATGAGATTCACAGGCTTCTCTGACTTTTATTATGTCATTGCAAATGCATAAAGAAAGAAAAATACATAAATAACTGTCAAATTATAGGAGTAAACCCTTAACTCTGAATTAAAATTACCTGCATTAATATTTGTTAATAAATTCAGGGTACAATGCATATTATAACATTCCGTAGAAAAATATGATTTCTTTTAACGAAGAAAAACAACCATTTCTTCGATTTAAAAAAAAAAGGAATGCTAAATAAATCTTGTTTACCACAAATTTATCTAAATTTTCTGCCTTTGAAAAGTCTTTTTTTTTTTCATGTATTCACTTTTACCTCCCCTTATCCGATTTATATTTTAAACTCTATTTTTATGACTTTTAGACACTACCATAGTTTCTATTTTCAGAAGTTTAGATATTACTGAATTTCAGAATTCTTTCCATTGTTTCTCCCATCACCTCCAAATGCCGAGTGGTTTTCTTATTCTTTGTTTCTTGTGACAGGTAAAATAGAATTGGAAAAAGAAGACACTTCTTTTTCAAACTCCGCAAATTGCAACGTTGAAGGTTTGAGAAAAATAATACTGTCAACAAAAAGTCTACAGAAGGAATGAAAAAAAAAAAAAATTGATAAAAGAGTTTATGGTAAAAGTGAGTTGGGGGAGGGGTTTTTGTATTTTTACCTTTCATTTTTTTTCCCTTAATTCTCTTCTTTTTTTAAAGATTATCCGCTATTTGTACTTTGGGAAACTTATAAAAAATGTTTAATATGTCAGTGTGATATTTCATACTTTAATATAATTAATTTTATTGATGGCAAAAAATATCTACACTAATGCCTATTATATAGTTTGATTTTCAGTAATAAATAAAATTAATTAAATTAAGTTAAATTAATTAAATTCATTAATGTTGTTTACATAACATACCATCGGTTAAAAAAATACAATTGTACAAAAATGATTCGATATAAATAAACATTTTACTTTTTTAACGTTTTAAAAGGAGTGTTTTTATCCATAAGTAACAATATTTTGACACCCAAAAAGTTATAAATTTTTCCAGATTGTACTTAAATATCAGAATCTCGCTGTGAATGAATTACATTGTGAAAATAATTTTTCTTCTTTTAAATATTTTTGAATTGCATTCTAACATAAAAATAATTTTGACATAAAATTGACTCATAAAAGATATTCCGACAATCTAGAACTTTGAAAAAAGCATTGTAAAAAGATTAGAATTTAAAGAGAAAGTACAATTTACGATTGATGTGATGATAAGGAAAATTTTTAAATTAAAATTAATTCAGTAAAAATGGGAAAAAATCAAAGAAATTTCAAATAATTAAAATTGTATGTCATATTTTTACTAAAAATTGTAGTTATTTCGGAAAAGGAAGCGTGTATAAGTAAATAAAAAACGTTTTTCTGGAATTTCTCTTTCATTAGCTTCTACATCATCATCATATATAAAATTGAAGTTAGATGAGTTAGTTTAAATAATAGAAAAATATATATTAAAAATAATACGAGCAAAATTTGTTAAAGGATAGTTAAGTTAAAAGCTTTTGGTGTTTTAATTTAATTAAAATCCATTTAAAATATCAGAATTTTATGATTCTTTTACATAATACACCAAAAAATTTAATTTATAAAACGAAAGCTTATTACTTGTAGTATTAATTTAAGACTTTGTTACATTAATACATCATAATATTGACAGGAAAATTGTATTTGAGAAAACTTTCTTTTTGTGTGGAAAATACTGTTATAGTAAAATAAAAATAAATAGAAAAAAAGCGTAGTTGAAGCATTCGAAAACACGAAAAAAAAAAAGATCCATTATTTATTCTGTCAAACCGATCTGCTGTTTTAGAAATTTTTATTATAATTATTGTAAGCATTGTGAGGTTTTCGTCCTTTTAAAGTAAAAATGAACATAGAATCCAGATCGTAAAGTAGCCATTATTTATTTGATTCGAAAAACTTCCTAACAAACGTTTCGAAGTCATTCTTCATACAACTGTAATATTTTCTTAGAATTCGAAGAGGAAACGGAAAAGACCGGGAAAAGAATGCCATTACTTTCACTGTACATAAATGACCAGTATCCGAACGATCTGAAACTCTTTAATGGAACATTGTGGATCTTGCTTAAAAATAAAAATAACATATATTTACGGACAATTTATACTTCTTCTCATGAATAAATATATATTGAGGCGAACAAATAAATACTCCATTCATTTTGCCCAAATTCATGCAGGTCTAAATGCGAAAATACATTATCTCTTAGCCACATTTTCGGAGATTCCTTTTAGTAGCTCACTGAATGGGAATGTTAAGGCATATTCAAAATCTGAGGACAAATCGTTCATCGAATATGAATATATTTTATTATGAAGTCTTATCATTCAAGGAATCTAACTACGTTCGGCATTAATTATTTGAGAAAAAGTATAAATGACTCATTAATAGTTTTCATAAAAGTCTTATTTAAAACGGTGTAAAAAGCTGCTTTCTAATTTTTTATTCAAAATATGATTTAAAAACCAATTTTTTGAAGGAGAATTATGAATCGGAAATTTAGCATACTTTCAAACATATTTTACATAAAAATATCTAATAATAATTATTTTTGTTTTTGTAAGTGATGTTGACTCGCGTCAAGGAAATTAATTAGAACTTAGAATACATCTCGAAATATTTTCTTATATATTTCTAACTGAAACGATAACTTTAAAGTTAATACGAACCAGACATCTTGAGGAAAACACCATCAGAATATTCGTTAAAATATCTAGTTCATATAAAATTTGAAATATTGTACAAATCATGAAACGAATTATTTAAAATTCCTAAGGCAGGACTTCTAAAATAATATGAAAAACAATTAATTTAAAGGAATTTTTTTTTAAATTTCAAAAATAAGCTATTACTTTTGAATGATTGAATTTTCTATTAAAAAAATTTCAGTTTTGTAGAAAACGTACTTAAAAAATATATTTACCACTATTCAGCATATATATTGTTTAACTTTAAATATTTTTAATTTATCTTCTGCGAGTAATAGTGTTAAAATAAAGGCTGTTTTCAAAAATTAGGATTTCAAATATTTTGAGTAAATCATTCAGCAAATGTTACTATTTAGTCAAAATTTAATTTACAGCATTGATGGTTATCTTAAAACAAATTATAGCTGCGTTTGTATTTCTAAACTGAGTTGAATTACAATATCCGAATTAATTATGGAAATATATCCTTACAAATGAAATGGCCCAAAAATTCTTCATAAAGTATTTTACGTGGTCTGCTATTGAAAGTACAGAGTGGGCAAAAAGTCCGTAAAAACTTTAAAATTTATAAAACCCAGAAAATTAAATAAAATAAAAAACGGCTTGCAGGTTTAGCATCGATAAGTCACGGGATTTGTTTTTAGATAAGAAAAGAAAATTCGAAAAACAGCCGATAGGTGACGTTTTGTACATAAGTGAAAGAAAAGACACGCAAACAACAATAATCATTTATTATAGCAGTATGTGTTCCACATGACCACCACCACAGAGGATAAGACATTGCAGGCGTGTCACAATTCCATCAACGGCAGAGTGCAGAATGTCCGGTTTTAAACATGACAGTACTCTCGGCGGATCGCATCTTTTAATTCCGACAGATTGGATGAACGGGATCGATACACCCGGGTTTTTAAATATTCTCACAGCCAAAAGTCTGATGGTGTCAAATCTAGAGACCGAGGTGGTCATGGAAACTTGCAACATTTGCTAATGATTATTTCTTCTCCGAACATCTGTATCAAGAATTCCTTGACTAGATTAGCAGTATGACTTGTTGCTCCATCTTGCGGAAACGTAACAGTAGAGAGTGCATCTTTTTCACGCAAACATGGAACAATTTTTTCGCGCAGAAGCGTTAAATAACGCTGAGCATTTACTGTCACCGCTTTCCTCCTATTTACTGGACACTGTGTTTCAAAGAAGAGGGGTCCTATGCTGAAGGAACCTATGAACCCACTACACACTGTGACTTGGGGGGAATGCAGTGTATACTCATGGATTTGACGTCGCCCAGATGAGACAGTTATGGGTATTAACGTCGCCATGGATCGAAAAATGAGCTTCATCTATCCACACGGTGTTAACGACCCAAGAGGAATCTTGTTCAGTTTTGGAGAGAGCCCACCTGGAAAATGCTTCTCTTTCTACGGTATCCGATTGTAAGAGTTCATGACAAGACTTTAATTTGTATGGATACTGATTAAGAACTCGGTGAAGAATGTTGAGCATCGAGGATGGTGGTAAGCCCAAACGTCTACCAGCTTCCCGTGCACTGCTAGTCCCTGCATCTGATTCTGACGCTAATGTTTCCATTTTGGCTGCAACGCGCGCCGAACGTGTCTGCTTTAGACTTGGTCGTCCAGACCTTACACGATCTGGTTTCCACAAATCACTGAACAAGCTTTATGAGGCCGGCCACTGTAAAAGGCCCTTTTCCAGTCTTCACATTTTTCTGCAATCGGAATTTACGCAGTGCTACAGTCGCTGATTCCTGGTTCATGTAAAACAGCTTCACCAACAAAGTTTTGTCTTTCCCACTCAGCATCCTTGTTCACTTGGTTGGCATGCAACGGAGAACTGGATCTGGATCAAGAGCATCAGTATTTATAATCGCCTGTTTCATTTGCAAATTTCCAACTAAGTCGTATATATCAGCGCCATCTGTCGGCTGTTTTTTGAATTTATTTTTTCTTATCTTAAAAAAAATCCCTTGACTTATGAATGCTAAACCTTTCAAACCATTTATTATTTTTTTTAATTTTCAGGAGTTTGTAAATTCTTAAAGTTTTTACGGATTTTTTGTCCCCCCCCCCCGTTTTTCTTAGCAGAAATTATATATTTAATTATACTGTAGTAAATTATTTTAAATGTAATAAATTTAAAATAAGTGGAATTTTCTTTGATTAAAATTAAAGCAAATTTAATAAATTGAAGTTAAATTCCCTGTTATCTGGTTGAAGTTTGAAAATTGGAAAGCTGTAGAGGAAACCAATAGCCTGTTAGATGGAGATATGAGAGATCAAGCCATATGCAAAAAACCTAAAGGAAAGCTGTCTAGGAAAACACTTTATAAGAATTATCATTAAAGAAACATATACGAAAGAACCAAATAAAAAAGTTAATATTTAAACTATGTTGAAGGAAACTGAAGGAGATTCATGTCTCGTACTCTTATTTCATGTCTCAAAAACTTTTCAAGTTATTTATGGTATCTTAGCTTTTCTCTAGACATAAAAATTCTAATTTTTTAAGAACGGGAAAGTACGAAGGATGGAAAATAGATGTTATATAAAAAATTCCTCTTGTCAAAATGCATATGTTATCGGGAGTGACGCTGAGAAAAATATATAAAAGTGTGATATTAATCATGAGAAAAAAATTGTTGGGATTTTAGTGTGGGTGCAGAAGAACTTACATTCTCAGTATCAAAAATTTGATGAAAAAATTTAACTCTTAAGTCTATTGTGTTAAATTTAAATCTTTCAGCAAGAACTCTAGTAATGCTTTCAATAATAACTAATAAAAATAATCTCTCTCCTTCGTAATAACACATGATAACGATACTTACAAAAGAAGCAACCAAAAATCATGAAACTCAATTTATAGCTCTTACATCACCTATTTCATAGATCTTTCAGATTATCGTTTGGTCTGATCAATGAAACATTTTTAAACTGATAAAAGATTCAAAACGTTTGATGTTGTGTGCAATCTGTTATCGACCAATATATTTGGACTATAAGAAATCTAAATTTTACTAAACTGGTATCGACATTCTCATTTACGGACAAGAAAAAATTATAGATCATGAAAATGGTATATCATTAATCATATTTCCTCGTAAGAAAAGGTTATAGATCATGAAAGTGATTAGAGTATTGACTATATTTAAACGCTCTTCGTGAAAAGTTTCTTAAATCATATTCCTTAGACAGAACTTTTGGGATAATATAATAGTTATTTCCTTCCCTCCTTAATGATATGACGTCTGAATTTATCATAAATTAATAGTTGGTCTTCAAAAACGCATCGAGAAATTCACAAAATTTATTTAGAGGGGGAAAGGGGAAGTTCTTTTTATTCCATCGCATGTATTACAATTAATGCTGCATATACGAATTCCTTTTCAACTGCATTACATGAAAAAAGAACAACTGGTAAGAGGTGGCTGGAAAAAAAATCAGAAAGGAAACTGCAAGAGATAATGCAAAAATTTTTACACATTAAAAGGGAAAATGCACTATTTTGGGCTCAAAGAATAAAATGAAACGTCAGAGAACATGAAAAAATAAACAGAGCAGCTAAATTGTTAATTTTGCATTTTCTGATTAGAATTCAAACTATCGCATATCGTTTATTCAAATATTGATATGTTCTGTCAACTTCTTTGTCCGTTATTTTGTTCATATGCAATAGTTCTCTATTATTTTTAGCTTGCTAAAATATTTTTAAAAAAGAATATGTAATTGATTTTGTTTCTCAACTTGTTATATAAATCTTCTACCTAAAAACAGCATGAGTACAAGGCTTTAAATGCATAAGTTCAAACTGCTTTTCTTAGAAGAAATGAATTTTAGTGTTTACTTCTCTTTATGTAAAGTTTTACTCTAATATATTTAAGTGAGCTGTTTTTATCTCTAATTCTGTTTTACACTGCTTAGCAAAATACTCCTTAAGCTAACTTCATTTTGAAAATATTTCACATTTCTGTACAAGCTTTTGCAAATATTTATCAATTTTTAATGATGAGAAGTGATTATGTTAACTATAGATAAACTTTTAGAAGTAATGTTTTCGATGTTCTTTTTTTTTTAAACTGGAGCCCTTTCGACAATCACACCTTTCTGAAAACAGACACAAAATATTTATTTCGACAAAAGATAACTACGCAAAGGTTTAGTTTCCTCATACATGATATAGAATCAAGCTTTCTTTATTAAAATATAGGGCAAGAGAAAATACTTAGTTTGAAAAGTATGTTCAATGTAAGACATTTCATATATAATTTCAGACTAATGCGTAAAAATTAGAAAAACTTTGTTATGGTTTATATAAATATGTTATCCTCTTCCCAACATTTTATTCTCTGTAATTTTTCTCTTTTATTAAATTAATGGGAGAATATTATTTGGTAATTCAAAATAACACCTTAGGCACACAAAAGCCTCAATGCTAAGCAATCATGAATTTTCTGACATTTTATTCATAAGTTTGAATATTTATATGAGAAATTTCTAATAAACAAACAAAATTAAATAATCATTTAAATCAATTACATTCCACTTTCTATATGTGCCTGTAAATTTTTTCAGTAAATGAAATTATTAATGGGAAAATATTTTCTTATAACTCCAAATACACGATACGAAGAAATTAAAATTTAGAATTTAGATGGAATAGAAAATAAATTACAAAGAGTCCTGAAGTATGGTTAAGGATTGTAAATCTTAATTTTTCATTTGCCAATAATCAGCTAGGAAGTAAAACATATTTTAAAGATACGACTTTATTTTTCATGCTAGATACATTATTAACATTACGTCATTAGTACTGACTTTAATACACTCTCCCTTATTCTGGTTCTTGATTATAATGCACTATGGTTAGTGCATATTAATCATTTATACAAAAAGAAAAGGGGAAAAAAGACACGAAAATAATTTTAAAAAAAGAGAGCAAACACAAATTTGTTTGCAATAATATTTACTTGAATTATTTTTTCAAAACAAATATCTATGAAATGCAGCAAGATGAATAATTTATCATTGTTGAATATAAAAATAATCTCAGGTATTCCAATTACGAAAGTTATTAACATCAAAAAAAGCTATTAACAACAAGAAATACTTAAGATAATGTTTTTTTGACAAAGTAAGTATATATATAAAAATGATAGAAAAGGAAAATCAGAATAATCTCTTACGAAGTATGTTGCTCGATAGAGTACAAAGTTTATGTTTTAACGTAATATCTTCAAATTTCTTCCCAAACATTAAACATGAATTATTTTTCATGTTTAATGTTAATTTTCATGTTTAATTATAAAGATAATTAATTCTTCTGCTTATATATTGAAAAGTTCTTCCAGTATAGAAGCATTATAATCGGAAGAGCAGAACATAATACAATCTTTTTCATACAGCAACAATTTCATTCATTGTATTTCAGAATATAAAACTAATTTTCAGCTTCACTTAAAATTTTAAGTTAAACAAAAACTTCACTGTTCATTAGTAAATTTGAATATCAATGAAACAAATTTCAAATATTAGCTTTTTAAAATTTCATAGCATAATATAAACTCAAGTAAAGAGTGTAAAATAAATTGACAACTTTGTATTTGTTTCAGAGTTACCATACGAAAACATTTTACATTTTATTAATTTATTAATGTTTCTTATTCAAGAATCATCACATTCATTGCAACATATCTTAAACTACAAAATTTCTGAGAGAACGAACAGTAATACTTTTAAATACATACCATCAACTCTTTGATGTATGGCGCTTTTTACCAAGTTAAATAATTTTGCCGAGAAAATTCTTCCCCAATTCGTAATATATTTTATTCCGGATCTATTTAATCCAATTTTCCGTCTAGAATCTCGTTAAGAGCAAAAAGAGCTACTTGACTTAACGATTAAGTTAGAATCTTAGAAGAAATGAAAAGAAAGTTATAGTCATTTATTTCATAATTTAATTTGCCTAACTATTGATTCCCTTTCACTAGTCATCTTTAATAGAACCTTCTCAGAAAAACTAAAATTCATTGGAAATATATGCTTTTAATTAAAATCTCAACCACTTTCTGATTTCTTTAAGGTAAAAAAAGAACATCGAAGAAGAAGTTATTTCTGACTTTTGGAAGACAGAAAAGGGAAGAACAGGCGAAAAAAAAATTAGTTCCTTTTGATAAGATTCTTTTAAAGAATGGAACTCTCTTTTCTCATTGCATGCGACCAGTTTTTGTAAAGTTCTTCAGAAAGACTAACTTTTCTTTTTGATCCTTTTACTTTTAATACTTTGGGGAATATTTGAGGTATTGCCTTTCACCATTCAATTCAGATTTCTATGAAAGAACGATGCTCAAAAGATGATAAAAAAAAATGTGATGCTCAGTAAAAATTTTCAACCTTTCAAATCATAATTTTTTTAGTAATGTGATTACTTAACAGTTACAAAAGTACAAGTCAACCTTTGATACATTGAGCATTTTCTACTCGACATATCGCATTTCCAGTATTCAGTCAACATGTTTTCTGCATTTATCTCTAAGCTTTTTCTTCCAACTGCTTGCTATCTCGAATTTCTTTAGATTTCTTTGTAAGAGGAAAGCAACGCGTCTGCGGACAAGCCTTCAGATGTTTTTGAGCATATCATCCTCAGGAATATGAGTGTCTTTTGTTATTTTGTGAAAGAAATGTTAGGGGGTCTTCGTCTCATAACAGGGAAAGGGGTATTTCCCTGGAGAGATTGGCAGCTACAAAGCAAATCCCTAAATATTTTTTTTCTTTAGGAAATATTGCACCATGAGACCAGTTGACCACATGGGGTTTGGATAGGAACTGTCAGGCGGAGCCGATCGATATTTAATCAGATCGGTAAGTTTTCCTTTCATTTTTTTTTTCATTGGGGAAATCGCTTCAACTTGTGGAGTGCATGCATTTTGTAAAGGCAGCTCTGGATGCTTCAGATAGCAAGTAGTATAAGTAATTCGTATCGAATGAGAAAAATGCTACAAAGACACAAATTTAAATATATATATATATATATATATATATATATATATATAGAATCGGAAATCAGGAATTTAAGGAAATAATTTAAAATAATTAACTAAAATAAGTTAAAAAGCAAATATTAAAACAGAAGAAAATCTTAAAAGTTACCAAGGATTAATTAATTTTACAATTAATTTCTTAGAATATGGAGAAAGTATACGGAAAACTAATAAATTATTTTTAATTGCCTAGCACATAGAAAAAAGGAAAAGAAAAAAGAATGCACCACGAAAAATTGAAGAAGATAAATATATTTGAAAGAATACTAAACATATAAACAATAGCAAAAAGGTGAAATTAAACTCATAAATAAGTGCAAACTAAAGCATGAAAAACAAAAGAAAAAAGAAAGAAAGAAAGAAAAAAAAAAAATAGAAAGAAAAAAAAAAAAAAAAAAAACTGTAAAAAATGAAACGTAACATTTTAATATTTTGAATGTGGCTTTTGACTGGTTGACCAATGTTCTACAGGTACCAAACAATCCCAATAGAAAAATTTTACCACCCAAAAGGAAATTACATAAATACACAAAAACGAAATGCAAAAGAAAAAATCAAGCAAAATGCATGTGTAGATAAAGAGATATATTCAATTTGTACTTAATGTAAATAGAAAAAGAACAATCTAACCAAAAAAATCAATCATATTGAAAAAGATTGTAAGATCTTACATAATATTTATTGTAAGTTATGCATAGCAACTCCTTTCACACTAATCTCTCACTTAAAGGTAAATAAACATAAACTGGAAATATGACCTTTATCAAAGGGGAAAATTACTAATGCAAAAAAGTATTAAAAACTTTAAAAAGGAAAAAGTTAGAGCAAAATTAGAAAAAAGTAGGGAAAACAAAATTTAAAGACAGAAAAAACTTTTACATAATTTTGCTTTATACTCTCTTAATATAATTCAAAATAAATTCTGCTGATCACCCAAGTTAAGGTAAGTACCCTGTGTTTTAGTCACTAGTCTAAAATTACTCAAACTATGATTATAAATTATTTTCCTAAAATATTTAGGTTTAATGAACTCCTCCATAAGGGTACTTCATGAATCTTAAAGGGAAAAATATCTCTTTTTCATTTATATTACTAGAAATTTCCGATTTAAAAGAAATATCTAAGAGTATTCCGTTTCATTATTTTAATATTAGTTTGCATTAAATTTAAATACTCTATATAAAAGGATAAGAAAGATTTAACATCTTTAAAACTATTAATTTGAAGGAAATAACATCACAATGTAACTTAACATTATGAAACTATCATAAAAACTATCTTCATTAAAATGTAGATAAATAAATTTCTTTCAAGGTTAACATGGCTACATAATTAAATTTTTTCATGTGCTTTAACCTTATTAATATTCAGACCTTTAATATGAGCCTCTTTGTCATTAGATTTTAAGAGATCTTTAAAATCATAGCTATAATAACATGCAAAAAAGATGCAAATCTTGTACGTCGAATACGCAAGAATACACATGTGTGTGAACGGAACTAGTCGAAAAACAAGATTTATAAGCTCGCGTGCCAAAATCCGCATTTCGTTCGCTGGAACATTTCGCCGAATTCCTTAGTTTTTTTTTGCAGCAATCGCTTAAATTAAAATTCAAACAGTAAAACTGAGTAACTACCAACGCTTAGATTATGGAATGAAGTGACGAATTGCGGATTCGTGAGAAGCAGGCCAGTCTCAAATCTAGATTTTCAAAATTCGATTTAACACCCCAGCGTCGTGTCCAACTTACGGAAACAATTTCAGGATACCAGATCTGTCAAGAAAAAGTCTTGGTAAGGTCGTCCAAGAACCACGATGGCCACAGCGATCATCATTTATCCATTATAACAAGGCGTAACAGAGATACTACAGCTTCTCAGGTCTCTCATTAATTGTATGCGGCCACAGGAACCAAAGATAATTGTTTTCAGAAAACTTCATGAGAGAGGGATGTTTGCGATCCGCTCAGTTCTGCGAACAGGAGAGTCCACGTAAAATGGCGAAGAGATCATAGAGATTGGAGCATGGATCAATGAGCTACCGTTCTCTTCACTGATGAGTACCGGTTCTGCCTAACCAATGATTATCGCCATATTTTCATATGGAGAGAACCAGGGACTCTCTACCTGCCCTCCAATTTTCAAGAAATCAACCATTAAAGCAGCGGAGGCTTGATGGTCTGGGCAGGCATCATGTTGGATGGTTGCACATACCTCCATGTCTTTGAAAATGGCACTGTGACTGCTGAGAGGAATAGGGATAACGTCTTGGTGCCCTATGATCGCGTTTTCAGGGGTGCAGTTGGTCCTGAGTTCCTTTTAATGGATTTTTACAGAGCTCATCTAGTCGACAAATATCTGAAAAGTGAAAATATTTGCTGGATGGAATGGCCAGCCATATCACCAGACTTCAATCCTGTAGAGCATGTTTGGGACGCTCTGGGGAGGGCAATTGTAATTCGCATTCCCCCTCCGAGAACCATCGAAGACCTGAAAACAGCGTTGCTGAACGCGTGGGAACAATTGCCTCAGGAACTTATAAACTTCCTTATTTCAAACATAAAATTACGGTATGAAGCTTGTATATCTGTAAAAGTGAACCATACCCCCTATTAACTCAATTTTTTTGTTCTATTCTGTTACTCCTGTTTCATACCTTGCGACTCCGATGAGTGTAACACACGACCATGTGTGTGTATTATAAATGTTGAATAGTTATTTTTTTGTATTATGTCAACACTATGTACAAACCAAATTTCATTAAAATCTGTCCAGTAGTTCATATATATATATATATATATATATATATATATATATATATATATATATACTAGAATAGTATCCTGATCTCACTAAAGTCATTTAAATTTTGAATAAATATTTTTTTATCTTCATATAATAATAATTCTAGACTTCTTATTACAATAACTATTTTGAAAAATATGAATAATGAAACATATTTTATTTTAATGAAATATGTTAGTTGACATTTCATTTTTTTAAAAAAAAAAACATTCGCACAACCTTAACATTTTGAAAAGCTTTTATCTAAATTCTTTTTTCTGTTGGCTGTAATAGAAAACCAAAATAAAATATTTCTCTAACATTTTCACATAACAAGAACGCAGGGTCATCATTAGCACAAAACTACAGTATGCAAGTTCCAATTACATACTAGGCTACACACATGTATTATTTGAGTATTTGTTCAATTCTTAAAATCTTCGAATATAACAATTCAAAACTAACGCAGAAGCTCTACCATTATATTTCAGTGAATAAACGTATGTTACTTTTCATAAAAGAAATATCGTGTTTTGAAATATGCCATTATTTAGAATAATTTTTTTGAAATATGCTATTATTTAGAATAATTTTTTTGAAATATTATATGGATTTAAATAGCCTTTTTTAATAAGTGTTTTTTAAATGTACTATAATTTTGAATAATTTTTTAATATTTATAAATTCATGTACAATTGATATTATACTTGAAAAAGGTTTGGGGGTATTATCGTTATAAAGCCATTTCGAATAAAAACATATATTGCAATTCTTTGTAACAGTATAATATTTTATGTCTGTTAGTTAAATTTCATAGTTTGGTAATTTGTTAACAAATAATGTTGAAAAAATAACTACGTTTGAAGTATAATTTGATCCGTTGTAAAGAAATGTGAAAGAGAAAACTCTGTTTTGAAATTTAGTTAACATTATACAAGATAAAACGAATTGTGAAGATGCTGTTTCTTACAAACGAATTCATTCGTTTCAACTAACGACTTTCCTTCTAGAAAACAATTATGACTTAGTTCCATGAAACACTTCGTGGCTCCCACTATAGTTCACTCTACTGCTCTAAACCTAAAGTGGGTCTCATCTTATAAATTACTAGAATTAATACAGAAAGATAGAAGATACACGCACACAATCTTCTTTACAGAAAAGCTTTACAATGATTTTAATCAAACAAGGAACTCGAGGTTTAAGTTCGTTTTCATTCTCTTACAGTCAGGTTTCAAAGCTTTATGGATCAATTATGAGACAGAATGCCTAAAGGAAATTCTTAAGCGGCAATATCTAACAGAAACTGAAACTAACGCTTTTAAATTACATCTCCTCGAATTCTTGTCTCCTTCTGCATTTCTCTTTAATTTGCCTTTAGTCAGCATTATAAAGTGCTTTTTAAGAGAGCAGACAATTTTCAGGCTGATGAATTCGGATTAAGCTACTTGATTCATGTTCTTTCTGTGTAGAGTGGTTTAAGTTCGCAATATTATACTTTAAATATAATTTCGTTACAATTTAAAATTTTAAATTAATTTACTTGTAATGATGTCATTTATATTATATTGATAGTAAATTTGTTAAGAAGTATGGAACAAATTTATTAGGAAAAAATAGTTTTTATTTTAAGCATTATGATATTATTTTGGGCAGATTTTATTCATTTTAATTTTAATACAACCTTAATTAATCGATAAATTTTTTACAATGTAATAAGAATCTTAAAATATTATTTTAGGAAGATTAGCATTGCAACCAAAGAAAAATTTTAATCAGCAATAACAATTTGGTATTTACAGTAAAAATTTTAATTGAATATCTGGAAATGTGATCACAAATATGTTTTGCGATAACTAATTTTTAAATTTCCCATTGCATGATCATTACTCTTAATATAATCACTAATTTACTTTTAAGGCATTATTATCCCAATATTATGAGCCTTAATCAAATATTTCAGTGATTTTAAATCTCTTTTGTTTTAATGTCTTTATTTAGAATGATTTTATTCTGTTCTACCGATCCTATTTCTTCCAGTGATCCATGCTCAATTTCCAAATTTGCTTTTGCAAATATGCTAAGCTTGGATGCGAAATGCATTTCTTAAATTTTATATACACCGCCATTTTTGATGCAGTCGAGAGAAGAGATTTAATCAGGGAATAACATTTTTACCCAAAAAATACCACCAATCACTTTTTAGCCGGAGCGGATTAAATAAAAAGTGCTTCTGGATATAGGAAAATTTACTTGTTTGTTAAATTTATAATTTATTCGTAATTTGAATTTTCTAACCAATTCTTTTAAGTTGCTTTTCCATTTATCAAAAACTGAGGCCAACTTTTTTATACATCCAAAACAGAGAAATAGTAAATTATTTAATTAAAAAAGAAAGAATTATTAGTTCGTCTTATGTGAACTTCTAGCTTATACGATCCCTGAAACTATTTAATTAAAAATATGGCTAGACCTCCTAAATAAAGTGTAACAATTAAAATTAAGTTGCACTCTGAAAAACTTATCCCAAAACTTAATTAGCCAACAGCAAGGTCATATTTATATTTCTAAAAATATTTCGGTGCTTCATTAAATTTAAGAACATACGTGTTTTTGATGGTACACATATATGTTTCTAGAAAAGAAAATTTGCCTTACATTTCCTATTATAAGCCGAGAATTTTCAGAACTTTTTCTAAGCTAAATTACGAGGGTTGGCTAATATATTTATTCACTAGTTCGCAAGAAACGTGTGTACTTTTCCATTGGGCGCGCGAAAGTGATAAATCGCCATATATAGCATGTTTTTATCTCTTCAGTTCATGATGAAGGAAATAATTCTAAAAGAAATGATCATTTTTTTTTATTAAAATGAGTTGTACAAAGTGTTTATATTATTGGTTTGTTGGGTCGTTGCCAAAACGGAAAATCTGCTATTGAAGAAATTTGCATACGGCTAATCGAAAAGTGCCAAAGCGTACGTTTCAAATAATAATAGATAATTCATTATTATTATCACATAAAAATGACAATGGAGGAGGAATATTTCTTCAATCTTCGAAATTTCATTTTGGAAATTTTGAATGCAACTTTTATGCAAAAAGAAAAAAAAAATTTCTCATTAATACTTTAAAGTTCATGTCAAAATCCGAGGATCTCAATCCTTCATCAAATTCACCATCACTCATTGCAATGCCTGGGTGCATATCATCATCACTTTCAATGTTTCCTACTCTATAATTTCTGTCCTCTTCTTACACGAAATCGTCCTCTCTGCTTTCCATACAGTTGCTGATGCAGCACTTTTTGAACGCTCAAACTTCCATTTCAAATAGAATTTCTCACAGAAATTTTTTTCAGGACTTTTGGAAGTCAGATTTTTTCTTACAGGAATTTTTTCTCATTTCTGTTTAAATGCGGAATCTGAATTTTGTGGGAATTTTTTTTGGGGAAAATTGACTCTAAGCTTATACACGGATTTCTTTACATTCGGAAATATACGGCACACTACGAATATCATAACTTTATAGAACATCTATTTTCAAAAATTAATTAGAGAACTTGATAAAGAACGGAAAAAAGAAAGAAAGAAGAAAGTGAAAAAGCAAGTAAAGCGTATAAATGAATCATCCTTTTTTGACATATACGTTTTTTGGTTGAATCAGATGTTCACAAATATTATAAAAGGTAATCAAAACGAAGCAAAAAAGTTTAAATAGTCATGTACTTTTGCTCTTGAAAGTTGAATCAATAGTGACTAAAAGTTCATTGATTAGTAATACAAAAAGTGGAAACTTTGACTTAATATTAAACCTATGCGTTACTAGAGGAAAGTGGTACATATAAGAGGGAGTCCTTTCCTACATTTTTTTTCAGTTTGAAATACAGAAATAAACGTCAAAACCTTTCTAATGTGTAATACAGTCATTTTCAAGTTTAAAAAATTACATTTTTGATGTTTGTTGAAGTTATAGCCTTCTCCCATTTATTTCTTACAGCACACTTGCAATTAAAAGAAAGCATAACATTTACTTAATATTTTGGACCAAAATTTCTTCACGTTAAAAAATATGAAGTAATAATTCATCAATAAGGGGGAAAAATCAAAATTACTATTTTAAGTTCCTTTAATGTTAAACAATAAATTCCTTGTATGCTGACACATAAAACGCATTGTAAAATGTCCTTTTCAAAAAGCCTTTAGACATGTTTGTATATATTTGTCAAAAGATGGAAAAGCTTTTGACTTCACTGAGAAAAGAATTTCCGAATTAAAAAAAAAAAACCTTAGTTTCTGGTTGAGGGGAAGAAAAATATTTTCTTCTGTGCTGTCATTTCTCCAACCTTTAATCTTTCTTCAGATAAACGTCTGTACATGATTAATGAATTGTGAAGAGAATTTGATCATGTGATCCAGGCCTTCTCAAGTATCACATACTTTTTGCATATGAATCTTAAGAATTTTAGCCCTCGATTCATTCTTTCTCTGAGCGGGAATTCCTGTTGGGGAGAATTCTTTCTCTATTTCATGGCTCAAAGAGAAGACGGAAAGGGATTATTAAAATTGGAAAATTCTTTCTCACTCTCTCTCTCTGAAGTGTTAAGGATTTCTCGTCAAACGAAAACCCAGTTTTAGGTTGTAGGTTTTACGGTAAAATCTGTTTAGAGAAATGAATTCGTTAAGGGAAATTCAATTGGAACACAACACATTTAACAAAATATTTTGAATTTCTTCCGGTCCTCTTGTTTAGATATAAGCAAATATTTATAAGAATTAATTTAATTTCTTTCTTAATATTGAATGCAAGTTTTAAATATTAAGGATGGAATTTAATTTAATGTTAAAAATTCTGAGTTTGAAAAATGTCCTCGCGCACAAAACCATTTTGTTATTTTCTTGCTTAGTTACTCTCTCATTAACTCTCATACTTTAACAAGTATGATAATGGTATGATTCAGGGACAACAAAAATGAAATTTAATATTTAAAACAATAATACTAATAATGTTTAGGTGATTAAAGGGAAATTTCGGCTTATAAGCGTTCTATATTTACCATTCCTAGACCCTCTAGGCACAGTTGCTATGGTTGCACATAAAAAAAATTAGCTCTTAGTGGTTTAGTTTACTTTTCAAAACATAACTTTTTCCAAAATAAAATATAAATGGAGTTATTTAAAAGTAATGCTTCTTATAGCTTCAAGACGCTTCAAAATAGTCTTCACATATTTAATAAAGAATTTTTATTTTATTAAGTATTCGATTTTTTCACAGGTAATTCCTATTATCAGGTAATTCCTTTTAAAGGTAATTAATTTTACCTACTAAAAATTTCGAAGTTATAAGCCTTAGTAAAAAATTTATACATTTGCATATCCTCATAAAGTTACACTAAACACGACTCAATACGCATACATTACGCCAACAATATTTTAACTCCATACTAATCATAAAGGTTTGACTTTCGAGCTCTGGTACCTGACAGATTGCTAACAGATTCGAATTGCCTTTTCTTTATTATTTATTTTAGAAAAAAAATGAGGCAATGTCTCATACAGATTCAGTTGATTTTGAGTACACCAATATGTATTGAAGCAATTCAGACTGTACTAAAGACTAGTGATTCTGAAATCCAGATTTAAGGTGAATAAGTTTTAAATGCAGTAAGGGTTTGGAACCTATCAAGTGAAGAAAATCATAATACTGCATCAATGACCTTTGAAATTCTTGGTCTCACATTTTATGTCACAAATAATTTGTAAATATTTGGATTGAAATAAAGAATTATTCAAATTATTATAATTATCTTCAATAAAAAATGGTTATTTTGGGTAGCGATTGAAAACGATAATTAAAGGCCCAATAAATACACTTAAAATTATAACTATGATGTAAATACACAAAAAACACGAAGAGTATTGCAAAAATTATTTTATTTTTTAGAAAAACACTGCATATTATATATAGGTATATATACATACATACATACATACATAATACACACACACACACACACACACACACATATATATATATATATATATATATATATATATATATATATATATATACATTAAAGTTATGTACGTCTCATCAAGGTATTAAAATATAACAATTATTTAAAAATTATTAAATTTTAGGAAACTATGAAGCATACAATTACTAATTATTTTTTTCGGAAAATGAAAGATATTAGAAAAAAAATTAATTTTAAAATATTAGTGACAGAATTAAAACTATCTGAGTGTATCTTATATTATTACATATTATTAAAAATCATACAAATGCAACTTTTCATTGGTTTTTTAATGATGTTGATTAAATTTTTATCTTTACAGTATTTAACAATAAATTTAATTATCTTATGTAGTTGTATAAAATAAAATAGCTGCAATGATTCTTTGATAACAGTAAAACGGGAATGGTAATATAAAAGTTTCTCACTCAATTAACTAAGCCACTTTCATTTTTAAATGTTTTACAAACAAATTACTGAGATATAAAATATATATAATTTAAAGGTACAATTAAATGAAGGAAATAGCTCGTAAAATTAAAAAAAAAAAAACTCGTTTAAATTGCATACATTGATAATTGCAATATAATTTATTTTCATTACCAAAAAAGCTTAATTCATTTTTATTATAATTTCTACATATTCCTATCAAGTTTATTATTTTGCTTTTGAAGCAATGGAAAAGAAAACTTTATGCAGCCAATAAGATTAAAATTACTTATAAATAAGATAAGACATTCGGTTTTGAAAACAAGTATGAGAATCCAAACAAGGGTATTTTGCATAAAAGTTCTTGTAGTTTGTTTTCTTGTGAATACTTTCCTTAGAAAATCACATGCGGATTTTGTTTCACTTTATTAAAAATTCGAGTGAGTGTAGTATTCTTTAACCGAAAGGCGGTATAAATGGTTAATTTTTCTCAACATTGAAAAAGAAAGAAAGTTGGTCCTTTCCAGAAAGTAGAAATGAATATTAAAAGAAAAAGAATTGCTTCAAATAATCACCATAAAATAATAAAATTAAATACACATGGTTTAAATGCAGGAATAGAAAATCAATTGAAGTATTTCTTTATACTTAAGAAAACAAATATTCTTAAAAAAACCCATTGAAATTGAGAAAGAAAATAGTTGCATTTTATCTTTCGCTTGAAAGAAAATATATATCTTGATTTTCTGTAATGTGTGTAAAAATTTAATTGGTATGTAAACATAGAGTTTTAAATTGTTTTTTATAATTCCAAATTTACAAATCCACTAGTAAAACTTTTTAAGAAATAAATCTAATCATAAAAAATTTATGTACAAATTGAAAGACATTTTTATACTTTTCAAATCTGTCACATTAAGTTGTTATAAAATGAAGAGTACATAAATACTATTAAATAATACTTTTATACACATAAAAACATAAAATTGTAATTAATGAGGTTAAAGTATTTCAATTCTCAGAGAAAGAAAGGGTTGCATAATAGCTATTCAATTAAGCAGTCATTTTAATAAAGGCATGAAAAGTAGTTTTGAATCTATATATATATATATGCGTAATAAATTATTCATGCGAGATATGATGCATTTCACGTTGATTAAACTACAAACTGCAATGCTATAAAAACAATTCCTCATTACTTTAAAGATTCAAGAACATTCAAATAAAACATCAATTAGAAATAGTGACACTGTAATATTGAGGAAATAACATAGTTTATTCAATCTAAATTAATAATTAAAATTTTTTATCACGCATGCTTTTCACTAATACTGTTATCTGATGAATATAAATAACAAATTCTAATTTATTAGCTCAAAAATAAAAACAAAAGGCTTTCATAAAAAAAATGCTACATGAAATTAGGTGTAAAATGTGAGAGTAATCAATTAAGTTGAAGAGAGATTATTATCTTCTTAGTCCAGTGCCTATAATCATCAAAATATTTCATTAGAGTATTTTTATTCTTATTATAAAATGGTTATCTGATCTCTTAAAGGAGTAACCTTATTTTTTTCCCCGGAAAACTCACTTAAGCAAGAAAACTGTTTGACCGTAATTTGCTGAAGTCGAGCATAAATATATAAATGTATTCACTTTTGCCGGCTTATTGACGTCGACGTCAAATTCACGTTTGATTTGCCAAATCATAGATAAGATGGATTTACTAAACCGACAGCTGTCGTTTGCACGTAAGCTGAAAGACTCTCGACTGCCAATAGCCCTATTCACATATATCAACTTGATTGGGAGAATAATCATGTTTTGACACAAGCGTCCACCCGCATCGCTTAAAATTCTAAGCTTATTACAAAAGTTTGATTCCATAATACTGTTCCGGATAAAGTTTAAAAAATATGCATAATGTAATTTACGAACATTTAAATTATTTGATATTACTTTAAACGTAGTCGTAACGAAAAAACATTGCAGAAAACTGTATATGGAAATAAAAAAAAACCATAACATTATACACACACACACATATACACACATATACACACACACACACACATATATATATATATATCACTATTCAAGATCGGAAGCGCGTCGTGTG
>BMAW01043971.1:0-20124 GCA_019974015.1 Nephila pilipes
ATATATATATGTGTGTGTGTGTGTGTGTGTGTGTGTGTATGTGTACAGCGTTTCAGAAAAAAAAGCAAATAAAAATAATAATTGAATAAATAAAAGTATTTTAATTTAACTGTATTATGAAAACTTTCTTGTAACATTTGGAACTTCAGTTTGCTATTAATATTTGTTTACAGAATTAAATTGCTTTTTGAAGACTGTTTTTGATGTTACAAATATTTCTTTTTTCAAATTTTTCATTTGATGAGCATGAAGAATTTAAATTAAAACTTTTTTCGTTTCAGATGTTGAAAATTGTTTTGAAAAAAACTGTGAATGAGACATTGTCCTCAGAACATAAGCCTCATTTCAAAAATATATATAATGAAAAATTAACAAAAGTTTCTAAATACAGGCATTTTTTTTGTGTGGTTGTCTGAATTTTAATAACTGAATCATAAGAATTTACTTTTTATTCTTCGGTATCAATTATGTTACATGAAACTGATTTAAAAGAATGAATTTTTATTTTTTTTTCTTAATGTATTGATTTTTCCTCTTATTTCCCTTTTTAACTTGGAAATGTCTTTCAATAAAAAGAATGCACCGTTAATTGAAGTTTTTGAAGGATTCTTATGAAAATTGGGTACTGATAAAGACATATTTAATTACATTTAAAAAAGTTTTATTTTGGAAAGTATATTACTTTTACAAATAAAAAATTTATTTTTATATTACTTTATGTAGAATTTTTAAACCTACATTATTTGTACAACCTTAAATTTTAACTGAATTACTCTAATATTTTGAGTACTTAAAACGTAGCATTTATGTGTTTTCCTTACTTATATCTTTCCATAACTAGCAACGTTTGTAATTTTTAGGATATTTAGAAAGTTGTTTATTACGGAGAAATTTTTTTTATATTATTTGGTTTGCAAGTTCACGTTATATATTTAAACATTTTATTAAACGGTAACTATAAAATTTATTTTCACGACTGATATAGCTATGTCTGTAATTGAATATTTGTTTCACTTTTTTTAAGAATTTTTCTTAATTTCCAAATTATTCCATTCCATTTCCATTTGATTTAAAACTTTCATTAAGAAAGTCATGTTTGGTTTTTGAAATTACGAGTTAACATTTGAAAAACCAACACTTCCATCCTTCAAATCAAAAAGTGTTTAAAGTTAATAAAAATTTTGTTATTATTCCTCTTATTAAACCTGATTATTTTATCATCAGATCGTAAGTCAAATAAGAATTGCCATCTGAATATAAATCATATCCAAATAATTCTTAAAAGTTTGAAGGGAAAAAACTTTTAAATATCTCTTCGAAGAATACTCTTATAGAAACAGAAGAAAAACAGAGAGTGAAATAAAAGGGGGAAACCGAACACACATTATTTTCCCTAGGAATATTTATATTTAGTCACACACGGATAGAAAAAGGATTAATATTCATTTCCAAATGTGTGTTGCTGTTCTGTAGGTATTGACTGGAAGAAATATTCATAACAGTAAGAATGATATTTCCATGCCTCTGAGGCAGAACTATTTATTTTCTTATCACGTTCCAACAGACTTTTTAAAAATTTTTTTAGTCTGATGGAATTCTTTTATAAAAAAAGGGCTTCAACGTCCCATCATACTATAGTTTTTATTGGTCTTTTTTATATGCATGCTCATGGATGATAGAGAAAAGAAAGCGGAGAATTGGATTCACACACAATCCTCTAACGTAATTTAATACTGTTTTGAATAGGAAGAGACTGACATTATTATGATTTTTTTTCAAACGAAAGCAATAAAAACTGTTCTATAATCTAACAATTTTTATTTTATCTTATTCCATTTTTTTGTTTTTAATTCTATTCTTTGTTTCATATTTTATTTATAAAGTTTTATTTTATTTTATATTATATTATTATGTTTTATTTGATTTTCAATATTTTCTATTTCTTTTTTTATTTTCTCTTCCTTTAATTTTCTTTATTTTTTTACATTAACTTCATTTTGTACAGCATAATTTAAAAATTAATATTATTAATAATAATAATTTTAACAAAATTTGCTTAATATAATAATCGATAAATTTATACTTTTAAGAACAATTCTATTGACCTGAAAAATATGCTAAAATATGAGTATTCTAAGCAATATTGTATGAGTTATTACCAAAAACATTCGAATAAATTTTGAAAAAATATACATTTCAAGTAGACCACAAAAATTTTCTTTGAAGCTCTTGTAAGTTATATTTACCATCTATAATACGAATACTTTTTTCCCGAATACTTAGCGAATACTCATTCTTACACAGTTTCTAAAATTTTCTGTTTAGAAGAAACTTTCAAATTGGAAGTTAAAATAACAAAGAATAATATAATAGTATAGTAAGAAATTCACAACAAAAATTATAAAATTACCATAAAAATGTTTAATGTAAATTAAGAAACGTAGAAAAAATCAGGAAAGATATTCTTGAAATAGTTTATAAAATATTTAACTTTTTGCTTGCAACAAAACTATTATAAATAGTTATATTAATGTATATATTTTAAATTAGAAAATAACTTGATGACAAATAATATATTTAAATATCAATTAGTATTTAATATGCTGGAATTAAGTAAGAATGTCTTCAGAGTTTTACATTATTCACCATTTACCTCTGTATTACACGGTATTTTTTAATGAACTCTGCAGTTCAAATAATATAAACACGCACGAACGGAAGTTGCTCTTGCATCGAGTGCTTAGGGTGTGCTTGGGGCATTTAAGCTCGTATCTGAATGATTTGTAATAAGGCTTCGCAGAAGAATGGGTCATGAGTCTCTCTATTGTATTGCATGAGAGGCTAGAATGTTATTGGTCGTTGAATAAAGGAGATGATTTACCTTTGACTGTTGAGTCTTAGTGGTGGAAAATACATATTGAGGGAGATATTTTCTGAGTGAAGTCGACGAGAGAGCTGGTGATTGGTAGAATTCCCACTGGTTGTTGAAGTTCAGAGGGCAGTGTTTCTATAGGGTGTCCCCTAGGGAACTATTGAGTGAAGAGGAGTGGGAGGAAACTGAAGCATTATTGTATTGTTGAAAATAAAAAAAAAAATTATAACCATTTCACTTCATAAATGAAATACAGGAATCATTTTAAATGCTATGTAAAAAAAGGATATTTTCATTAGATTGTTGAATTATACGGAAAAACAAAAGGTAAATGTATAGAATTTAAGAAAAAATACCATATTTTTGAAGAGCTACTATTACAAAACTTAAGTTACAATCGTTTTGGAACAAATGTATGTAATTAATATTTTATGGCTTATTGAATAATAAATATTATATCAAGTTGATAATAAAACTCAACCCACACTTTTCTAACATGAGCAGTGTTTTTGTTTGAATATGAGCAGTTATTCACGTTTGCAGTTTATAAATGTGCCGATAGTGATGGAAGAAAAGTTATATTTTAAGTACAACCCCCAGAAATAGATCACAAAGAGTTTAATCAGGTCATCTTGGATTTCACTAATTAAGAGAAAGCGTGTCATTTTCACTGCTATCAACCTACCATATAAAAAAATTAGTCATTGTCTGTTTTTGCGTGGTGGTCACATTCAACATTTATATTTTATAAAACTTAAGAAATACTTTAATTTAACTTATCCCGAGTTTTGTAGTTGTAGTTTTACAAAATTAGGATATTCATTTGCAAACACTTCATATTTTATTTTGAATTCTTATAAGACTTGGTTGAAAATGATGCCTAAATAGCTCTTTTTTAATTTTACCGCATTTTTCAAAATTCTTATTGCATCTGAAAGATAAGTGTACCCTCCATATAATGCATTTTTTTAAATTAAGGGTCACTAGTTTACTGAGAAATGGCGAAAATATATACTTAGAGAGAACTCGCTGACACTGTTGAAAAAGCAAGACGTTTTTTAGTTTCTAACTGTTGATAGATGAGAATTAATAAAATTTTTCATCGAATTTTAGCTGTGATACAATAAGTACGTTGAATCATTGTGATTACATCAGTCATTGTTTCGTCAACATTTTCTGTAGAAGTAACAAAACTATCAGTCGTAACGGACGTCACAAATTTGAGTCACAAGCAAATGCAATTCCTAAATTCTACGCTATCATAACGCGATTATTTGGAGCCCTGAAAGAATTAATGTGCATTAGCTCTGCTACCCGAGGAATCTAGTGGCATGAATTCCAGAACCTTCGATTAGACGAAAACGACTATGAGAATGGGATCGCGATCTTGACTTCTCAAGTACTATGACTACAAAGCTAAGAGGAAACATGTTGTTTTAGTAATCAAATAACAACATAGTACACATACACTTGGTACCGGGCGATTTTTTCCTTTAATTACGATTTCATTTAAATATTCAAATAAAATCATTACTGCAGGAAACATGCTAAAATAGTTTTAAAAATTTAATAACAATAAACTTAATGACATAAATAAAATATAATATTTGAAAATAAATAAAATAAAAATATAAAATATGGTAAATAAAAACAAATATATGTAATAGAACATAATAAATAAATATATCAAAACATAGTAAGACATAACAAATAAAAAGGACAAAAAGTAATAAATAAATATAATAAAATAATATAAATAATGAAATAAAAAATACAAAGAAATATAATACAAAATTATAATAATATAAATCTTAAACAAATCTTTCTGATATAAAATCATTTTAGAGTCAACATGGGCCTCAAGAGTGTCATGTGCATCTTACCTTGGGTAGTGAAGAAAGAATCGCGTGACGACTTATATGCGATTATGTTCCCAAGCGGGTTGAAAAAGGGAATATTAATATTAATATTAATAATATTTTTTATGTGATAGTTTTTCTTTTGAATACAATTTCTCAATTTTGAACACTTGCTAATTTACACTGCCATTCCTTTCTACAATCGTATCCTTCATAGTTTGTTATCAGCAGAATGCTGGTGAATAGTGAAAGCACTTCCAAGTATTCCAAAAAATATCGAACGCAAAATAAAACTATTTTAGAAATGAAAAAAAATCAAAGAATTGTAAAATAACTTTAAATCGGAGGTAACATTCAAATACAAATGACAGTCAGATCACGAATATTTCTTGAAAATTCTGAATCTCTATTAGAAATTAATACTTCGCACTAGAAAAAAAAATGTACCTAACACTACACTATAATTTTCCACCTCATATTTTTACGAATCGAAAATTTCTACGATTGTTACTATTTTTTTAAAAAAAAATCATTTATGCATGATGTTTCGAAGAAAAATATTACTTCCATTAAATAGAATATTTTCTTTCTTTTCTTTTTTCTTTGGTTGTATAGATTGAGTTATCAACTTATTGTTATAGTAGTAATATGTTGAGAGAAATTACCTTTTACTATTTTCTTAAGTTTATTTAACAAATAAACTCCGGATGCATGTTTCAATATTATTTCAGATGGATTATTCGTTGTTTGAGATATTTGATATAAACCTGTAGTTGTCGTCTACAGTGAAGACTACGATAGAGGCGAGAAATACAAAGTATTTTAAATAATTAATGAACAATAATGTACTTCCTTACAAGCAATACATAGAAAAGTAATAAACTGAAATAAATTCTAGAATATAACCAAACGAATGTCTAGTTACCAAAGTCTAAAAATTTTTTCTTTGTAAATATTTACAATAAAAAAAAAATTAAAAACGAGATCGCATGACATGACAGCATCTAAATATGTTCTTCAGAAGAATAAGGATAAAATTTCTACTACAGACCGTGTATGCTCAGCATACATATAATATTTGGAAAGTTTATTAAATTCTCCAGTTAAAGCCATACATAGGGCGGAATAATGATGGAATGGAAACGTAGCACATGGGAAGGAATCAATTATAGATTCCTCTGCTTTGAAATAACTAATGTGTCTGGATAATTTAACAAATGTGTATCACAAGAGACGAATTGCACAGAAATAGTTTAATTCATCGTTTCATGAGATCTTGAACATTTCAGAAATTTCGATATTAGTGATAACTAACCTGGAAACGATACTACCAGGAAACATTAAACTTTGTTTCAAAAATTCAGCAATTTATACATAAACTGAATAAATGAACTAATTGTTTTATTTTTCTGTATCAATCTCGATTTTGCCAACAACCTGCGAATTATGTAAGTTGTGGTAGATCCCATTCAGGTGAGTATACAGCTATTAAGAAGGTAATCAACTACAAAGGAAATCCTTCAGCTAACTTTACACTATATCCTATATGCAGGGTGTCCACTAAAGTCCCTTGCTACCCTCTTAACTTCGGAATAGCTGCTGCTATATTCATAAAAGTTGTAACTAGGTTTAATAAAGTAGCCATGAGCTACTGAATAAAACCACCTTCGTCGTCACCTGGTGGAATACTGTGGAGTTAGCATTCCTATTTCGAAAATGGAAAAAGATGAGGGAAAGTGATTGACAAGATTGAAGAGTACCATTGATTTAGTACGAAGAGACATCTTGTGTACATTAATACGCATAATAGAATGGTTAGGAAGTAATTAAAATTGACCGGAAGGAGAAAAGATTATCTATCAGGCAAAAAACGACTCCAAAATGTGCCACTTGTGATCCCCAAACAATAGGAGAGCGGTTCAAACCCTGAGGTTTGCATCATTGTAATGATTGTTTTTATAAACGGAGTAGACAATACGTACACCATACTAAATAATGTCGCATTCACTTGTGCTTTGTATTTGAAATATTTGCAGTGTACAAATACGTAAGAAACATCACGTTTTTTCACCAGAGAAAACTATAAAAGAGACATCTTCTTGGAGTTGTAGTATGTTGATGCTCGCGGTCTTGGAGCGATTTTCCAAAGCTGAGTCTTGTAAGATGGTTTAACTCTGTACGGTGAATGTGAATGAAAGGTACGATCAATAACAAGGTTACACCGGTAACGTTTCCCTGCCTGAAGAATGCAGGCTTGCATTCTTCTAATCAAATCATCCAAACTGTTGTAAAATTTTTAGGGGAGACCTTAAAGGTGTGTGACTAGTCGAGTTCGATCAGGCAGTCCAGCTAAGGAAGGAAGGCAAGTTCAATCGGATGAGGTATTAGAATATACCCTCGCATTTCCGAACTACAGCATAAGAGAGAGCAGTCAACACTGTGGCATCTCCAAAAATCCTGGTTTAGAAAATTCTAAGGGAATTAGGCACTCATCAATACAAATTAAAGCCTAAACAGGTTTTTCTGGATGGGGTTTCCTAGCGATGCTATTCATCTTGCAACTATATCATGAACACAATTCTGGTCCAGCCAACATTCTAGGCAGATATCGTGTTGACGGAGGAGACATGCTGATCCAAGATTGGCTTGTACATTAGGCAAAACATCTGTTACTAGGCGCTGGAAAATTCTTTACGTTTTACCGACGTTCGACAAAAAATGCGATTCGTGTTTGATGCTTCAAGTGCAATTTATAATTACAACCTGATAAGCCCATTATTTAACGAGGAGACGGCAACTAGTGCACAATGTTTACAATAACTACAGAACGTTATACCCCATTTTGTGGCAAATCTGTCTCAAAATGGAACACTACACTATAATTTTCCTTACATATTTAATCTCAGAAATCTAAGGTTTCATAATGACGGCACACCTGCTCACAAGATATCTCGTGTGAATCAGTACCTCTCAAGGAATTGGGGTACCAATTAATTGGGTATTGTGGCTTCGAAAAGTGACCTCCTCTTTCGCCTGATATGACTCCACTTGGCTTTTTCCCTATGGAGATAACTGAAACAGCATATATATGTGACCCCTCCACAAACATTGCAGGACCTTGAAAGACGCATTACGGGTTCTTGTGTCTACAGGTCACGCTTTATGCTCGAAAGTGTGTAACGTATTATTCAAAGGAGAATCATAATGTTCATTGCAGCTGACGGTGAGAAGTTTGAACATCTCATGTAAAGGTATATATTTTAAAACTATTTTTTTTTTCTTTCTTTGATTGTTTTGTCACGTCACAGAGTAGAAAATGTCGAAATAACTAATAAGCAATTTAACCGTTCTAATCTTTACATTAATGTACATAAGATGTCTTTTTGAAATAAATCGATGATGTTCTATAACTTTGTGAATCACTTTTTCCTTTTTTTCTCGTTTTGAAGAGAGGAATGAAACTCCACAGGTGGCACAAAAGGCGGTTTCATTCAGTAGCACAAGATTCAGTAAGGTTTTTGAAAATTAATGGTCTTACATGGTAGATAATTTAAGCATTATAATCCAAAAGCTGAATATTTAATTTAATAATAAACAATAACATTTGCAGTACCTTTTATTTCACCTGTCATGACATAAATAAATAATCAGGTAACCAATTCAAACCTTTCAATGCAATACAGACTAATGCTCTTAGAATGATGTTGGATAATTCACAATGGATACCAAATATTATGCTTTTAAAATTTCCTAGAGAGGAAATTCTCTTGGATGAAATAAGGCGTCTATAATTTAAGGCTTTATCACTAATTGTCAAAAGATAACTTTTTTCCTAAGCATCTCAATATCCAGGGAACAATCAATCTACAAATACTGTTAGGGAGAAAAAACAGCCTCCTAAATATTTTTCATCTGTTAAGCATTAATGGAGAGCAAATTATGTCAATACCTAGACAGTTGTTTTTAATCTTCTTACGTGTGAGAATTATATCGATGTATTTGGATTTCAAGAAAACAATTACCGAATTCTATTAAAAGTGATGCAGTACTTCGTAATGTCAAAGATTTTCTTGTAATATATACAATGCTTCAAAAATTCATAATATAACATGAATAACAGGCATCAAGAAAAAGGTCTCTTTAGCTTACAGAGTATATTTAATTAATTCTACCTTTTCAGAAGAACACTAGTCATATGCTAAGCCTTAAATGACCTAGCTGAATTCAACAAAATTATGTTACTTTTTTCTGATAACTACTCATCGCTAACTGCACTTCAAAGTTACAATTTTAAATTATCAAAATTCATTCATAGAGTAGTCAAAAGGCCCGTTTATCAATAGCCTTTTCATAATCAAATGACACTATCTTAGATTTCAAGATACTCGAATTATTTTAGAATGAATAGGTGGATAATCTCACAATATCAATAACGGAGTGTAGTATCTGACTGGAGTTCCCCAGAAGACATCAATAGAAATATTTTCAGAAACAGAAAAAAAAGAATTAATGAAACTTTATATTTAAGTAAATATTTTTACATCTTTAGGAACACCCCAACTATAGATATAATATTCCAAAGAATATACAAAGCATTCTAATGATTAGCAAAATAGTAATATCTCCCGAGACCTTACATATATTAAATGAAAATGATAACGCAATGTATATTACTGTAACCATATCATTGATTCGGAACACGTAGAAAATACATGTCCCATCGAAATCTCCTTTGAAATATACTCAAGATAGATCCTGAGAGTATTATTATTTCAAGCTTTTAGAAAATGCAATTTCTGATAAAGAAGTGATCAAAACATTATTTCACAAGATGAAAGATTTTATGTCTTTTGAATTAAAAGTTTATTTTCAAGGGTATTATACTCTCTGTTGCTTTGCATGCCATAATATTAATCAACCGCTGCCCTGCAAAATTCCACAACTGATGCTAGGTATCTGCATCGATCTCACATCAAATTTCAAGATTTTCTGAGTAGAGAAAAGAATAAGGCCCCAGATTTTTAATATCTTACCATTTAAATCTGCTTATTACTTTTTGACGAATTTCTTACTTTTTTACTGTTTTAATTGAATGAATACCAGTCTGTAGAATTTTGTGTTCATAAAAGTACATTGAAATATTTAACAAATAATACTTTGAATAGTGATAAAAACATAGTAGAATTCTATATTTTTTCATTATTTTGTTATTTATGAAATATTTTCATTATGAGATAATTATGCATTTTTACACTTTCTCTGCTTTTGAAATATATTGTTCTGGGAAAATATTATACTACCAAGAGTTTCAATGGGTAAGCGTGCTCCAATAATTTTAATGTACAAAAAACTATTTTTTCTAATAAAATTAACCTTTTTTACATTAATCACTTAAAATAAGTGAAAGTCCTAGATTGGAAACTTAGTTCTTCGAATTATTTTTATGTAATAAGAATAAGTGTTGTTATTTTAAGTATTTATAGAACATGTGTATCATGGGAGTACAAAGAAATTACTTACGCCAGGTGTGATTTTAATTTACAACGGAGGTACATACCAAATTCATCTGTCCATTAATTTGATTTCGATGATTTGTTTACTTCTGTTTTTCTGGAAATTGCACAGTTCAAGATATTTCTTAAAAGACTGTGAGAAGAAAATGTTTAACTTCGCTTAAGTGCTTAGATTATTAAGATAAAAAATTACACTTACCTGGATTAAAATATTTATTATTCCATATGGTATGGAAGTTTCTTATAAACTGAACTATGAGATCTTTGCTTAGCAGAAATTTTATGTACCTATACGTAAGCTGATAATATTAGTTAACATCAATGTCATGATAAATATGCTATATAATAAACGTTAAGAACATTATGAAAGGAAATTAAAAGAAAAATGGCTGATAAATACACACTTAATGATTGCTACAATTTAATCTTATTTGAATAAATTCGATATACCTATTATTTTCCTCTAAAGCTTTTCATTGCGATATTAAGATAAGTTATTTAATATTAAAAACGTAAGGGTAAATTCTTACAATAAATGTGCTTTGCACATTTAGATAAATAATTATCTTAAACGAAGTGATTTATTTTTTTCCACAAAATTTTATTAGAGTAATTTCAAAAATACTACTGAGAAGCTAAATGCAAAGTTATATAATACAAACTATGTTCTTGTATAATGTATTACACAATTATTTCTTTTAATGTATCATTTATCATTTTAAAACATAATATATGTTTAATTTTATATAATACAATTATAAATTATTGAAATTTTGAAATGTAATTTTAATTTCATATTACGAGTTAAAATGAATAAAAAAAACTTATATCCCTTATGAAGCTGCCTCACTCTATATATACCTATAATTTATATATATATATATATTTATATATATATATATGTATATATATATAATAATGATAATGCAATTGTGTTAGTATACTCTTTCTAATTAGTTTTAAATCCCCTACAAAAATTGTTTGTCCAAATAATGTTATCCAGGACCAATTTTTATAAGTTTTACTTATAAAGTCTAAATATTTCTACACATTAATAATATTTTGTCAATAATAAATCTCAGTTTTGAATAGCAATACTTAAAACAGATTACATTAATCTTATAATTGTCATTTGTAAGTAATTTATAACTTCCATACTGTCTCTCTCTCTGCATATGTATATATATATATATATATATATATATATATATATATATATATATATAAATATATATATGTATCTACAGGGTGTTTCATATTGAATGGGACAAAAAGAATAGCGCAGTGTGATTGCCGTAATGGATTTATTCAATCGAAACAAATTTATTCTCAGCAACTACAATTATATAAGTTTTGTTTAGCAACAGGGAAAAATTATCGAATGATGAACTTGCCACTAGAGGCGCTGTTAAACAAAATGTCGTCCATGCAGGAGAAAGCGTACTGAGTTTTCGAATATGCCAAAACCTCCTCGGTAACTGTTGTGCAAAGACATTTTCGCACGAAATTTCGTAAAGAACTACCGCATTGGCATAACATAAACAGGTGGGTAAAACAGTTCCAGGATACCGGCTGCTTATGCAAGAACAAAAGCCCAGGACGAAAAGAAACAAAACCCGAAGTGGTTGAAAGAATTCTTGATTCCTTTTATACGGAGTCCATCAAAATCAACGCGACGTGCAGGTGCAGAACTGGCTGTCCCTCAGATAACGGTGTGGCATGTTTTACGGAAGCGTCTCCAATTCAAGCTGTACAGATATCAGATAGTCCAGGCTTTAAAACCTACTGACAAACCGTTGCGTAAGAATTTCTGTGTGAAATTTCAAGAAAAGCTCGATTTGAATGGTTTCGAGAACACACTGGTGTTTACCGATGAAGCCACATTCCACTTATGTGGCAAAGTTAATCGCCATCATTTGCGATTTTGGGGCACGGAAAATGTCCATGGAACATTAAAACACCAGCGTGATTCTCCCAAGGTGAACATTTTCTGCGCCTTATCAAACAGTTGTGTTTTTGGTCCATTTTTTTTTGCTGAAAAAACGATTAATGGGGACATTTACCAAGACATGCTCTCTGAGTGGCTGCTCCCCCAGCTGGAGGAAGCTGTTCCTGATTTCATTTTGCAGCAAGATGGTGCTCCCCCACATTGGAATAAAAACGTACGTGAGTTCCTGAAAGAACTTCTACCACATCGCTGAATTGGCCGTGCTGGGCCACAGGATTTGACATGTCTTCATTGGCCGCCGAGATCACCAGGTCTAACGTCCTGTGATATTTTTCTTTGGGGTTTCGTTAAAGACAAGGTGTTTGTGCGTCCACTTCCTCAAGACTTAGAGGAACTAAAGCAGCGAATAACTGCAGTTTTGAACTCCATCACAGGGGATAAGCTATCACGAGTGTGGAAGGAGCTTGATTATTCTTGATTCGATTTAGAAACTTATTTGCTTTTGCAGTATTCTATGAGCAACATCAGAACATTTCCGCATATTATTTAGTTGAACTTAAATATATATATATATATATATATATATATATAAGACGAAAGCCACCCATAAAGCTTAAATTCATTTTTCTTTGAATGACTTAAATTCAAAAAATATCCTGAAATTTATTTGAGCCTGAAGAGTTATTTGATGAACGTAATTCATACGGAAAACATATTTTCTGATAATTAAAATAGCCCAGTATAAATAATATTTATTAAAGTAATAATATGTGAGGTCGTTTTTACGTAATGTCCTGGAAATGTAAAAAGATGCATTAAATACACATGTTTTTTTAATATTTTACAAATTTATTTGGAATATATTTCATTTGTAAATATATATTACAATAGAAATAGAGTTTTTTAGGTACATAATTCCATTCCTAATCGGATAATGGAAGTCTGCGATACTAGTAACAATTTCACTGAAAACGTATTAATATTTTACTGAATATATTTATCTGAAAAAGAATAATTTTCCACGAAATTACATTCTGGTGGTTGAAAAATATGTTTGATGAATATTTCTGTTGTATATTTTTCAGAAATGCAGAATGTTTTTGAGAAGGAATATTTTAAAACTTATTATTCTATAACAAAACAGATTTTCTTTTTCATTTAATCTAATAAAATGTTAAGTTTCCATGTACCATTGAATTAAAATTTTAAAGTTAATGTTCTTTATTGGATTTTGTCTTCATTATATTTACGGTCTTAAAAATCAATATTTTTACCACTTAAAATTGATATACTTAACAGAAGTACAATAATAATTTGATAATATCGTTCTGAGTTATATAAATATTTTTATATCATGATTTTGTATTCCTCTTAAAGTGATTTCTGAAGGTACTTAAAATATAAGCTATGTAATTTTTATCTTAAAGTCTTAAATATTCATAGGAATTATATTTAATTAATATTTATTAAATACACAAATTTAATGGAAAATTCAGAACAATTTTGTAGCTACATTCACAAACATTTCCTCAAATTTATTCAAATTGTTTTTAGATATTCTAAATTTAAAAAAGACGTTTTTTTTTTTTTTTTTTAATTCTTTACTTTTATTTGAGCAAAAAAATAAAGAGTTTCACTCATGGGATAGGTAAAAGTAACCATTAATAGAAAAGAAAAGTATATGAATTTGACAGTGTATTAGATTTCTGAGATAACACTTCAAAATTTATTTAAGGTATGGGATTTTGCATTGAATTATCATATTAATTAAAACAGTGTCTTATAATTTTATTATTCAGGGAAATTGATGTGTTTTTATTTTTGATGAAAGTTTAAATTACGGGAAGAATTTTGAATACATTTTCTTTTGAGAAAAATGAGTAGAATTAAAATAGGGACTTTGGAAAGTAGAAACAAAAACACAAAAATAGACGCAAAACAACTGAAAAAAAAGGGCGTTTTACATTTTTTGATAACGATAAATAAAAACTTAAGGAATTTCGCCATCAAAATACATTCCTAAAATTTTATTTTTACCGAATCTCTCTTTTAGAACGCAAAATTATCCCCAATAACTGTACATATTAAATGAAACGGATAATTTTTCCTCAATATTGTGCTTTTCTCATTCTAAAATATTACAAAGAAAACATATTTATCTGTGACTTTTGTGCAGCACATTTATATTAGGACAAATTATCTTAAATAAGACCCTTTTAATAAATTACTATCAATTTGAATAATCAGTACACTAATATATAATAAACGGAGTCTGGTAACACTCACTAAAACTCAAAATACTGCTTTTTATTCCATAAATATATTCATATCTCACAATGATATCTCATTTAAAGACATAAAGCAGAATTCAATTTGGAATATAGAATTAAAATTACTTTAATTAATCCATTTTTATACCTTAAAGATATAAAACAGATTAATTTTTAATTAATTTATGTGTTTTTATATTTTAAAGTGATTTTTTTTAATAAAAGAACCTTAAATTTTCTTATATATATATAGCTTTATTAAACCTTCTTCAAAATAGATTGAAAAGAGTGTGGAATATGTATATATATATATATATATATATATATAAGAAAAACAATGCTCAAATTGTGTTTAAATATATTTTAATTAGTGTTTTTGTTATTAAAACGCAGATTGCAGAACAAATTCTTCATAGTCTGCAATATTTCTCTTAAAAAATTTTGCAGAATTTTAATTACTTAGATATTTTTTAACATTGTTTACAGGTAACATTGAAAAAAAAAATTAATAAATAAATTTAGAATTATAAATGTTTCTCTACAGACATATCTGTTCTTAAACAAATAAGCATTTCCTTCAATAAATATATGAGAACTGTATCTACTCGTATTTAAGTGTCATGAAAATGAGCAGCAAATATCACAGAAACACTTCTAATAATAAATCACTTAGATAATACTAAAATTACTTGTTTCAAATGGATTTGTATCAATCGTCAGAGGAATAATAATAATAGGAATGAAATACCGCAACTATTTGTTTCCTTAGACCCCAGAGTTATAATTATCTCAATTAGATGCTCATTTCATAGGAAATGTTCTTTGAATTAGCATAATTTACTCATTAAGATTAGTTATTTCAATTTCACTATCTTGAGTATTGAGCATTTCTATTCACTCTTCTAATCCAAGAAATGTAATGCGAGTAAAATTATTTTATTCTTAGAAGTATTTTAGAGATTAGGTAAATTTGAGGCTGTTAGAGAACTGTTTGCATTTTTGATAAAGAATTATTTCGGTCTTAAAACTAAAATCTGATCCACCATAAAAATTAATTCACTAAGACTCTGTAGGGTTTTTTAATTTCATTATACGTTTATTCTGAATTCCGTTATTATATATTTGTCAATGTTGTTTTTCAAAAAACTTTAATTTTAGTTCAAATTTTTTGAGCAAGATTCTATAGGAATGCATGTTCACTATAACAGATAAATTTTCAATATAAAGAAGTTTATGTTATTTCAGTACCAATTAATAATTATGTTACTAATAATTTTACCATGTAACAACATATTCATGTAAAATAATGTTTTTCATCCTAAGCTATGATATTTTCCTATAGACATTGAAATATTTCATTAGCTCCTAAAATAAATTAATTTCTGTAATTTTTACCCTTGTCAGATTAAGACGACTATTTCTTTGCTAAAAATATAAATTAACACATAGTTCATTTTTACAAACTGTTTATACAGATTTTAATAGAGCTTTTTTCTGTTGGCTGCGTAAAAATACAGCAATAGATAAAAATGAGTACAACTTGTAAGATAAATATAACCTGTAATTTACATACTGTATTTCATCATATGAGATATTAGTCAGTTAGTCTTTGAAAAATAATTAGATAGTAATAAAACAAACTTTTAATTTAAGCTGAATTTAAAAAAAGAAATGGATAGATTTTCGTGCACTTAATTTGAAATTTCTTAACAGCTTTAGGATAATATTTGTCAAAAATCAGAAACAACTTATGTTCGGGTTTTATAAGATATTGTTTCTCTTATTAATCTAGTGTAGAGTGATTGGTCAATTTTTTATCTCTCAATGTCGTATGGATTATCAATAAATGACAAAAGATATCTAGAATATCAGAGATTTTAGAAAAAACAGCTCAATCAGCTTACAGTAATTTGGAAGCAGATCGATAAAAGAAAACAAATAGTCTTAACTTAAAGCTATGAAATCGTTTTTAATCATCATTTTCTCGATTTTTTTTTCAAACTAATATGCCCTGTGTTTCAAAGTAAAATTGTATACGTCACCCATTTATTCTTTTACAAAAATAATTCAAGTTCACTTCCTTGGGGGTAATAAAGCTTATGTATTTCTATTTATCCTAGTTGTTCTTGTTCTCACAGGTAAAATTATCTTTTCAACTGAATTAAATTGTTTTAAGAAACTTTCAGCGGTATCGTAACTAGTATGAGAAAATAACAGGTAAAAAAAGAACTAAATATATATTAGACGGTTTAAAATGAAGACATCACTCTTCCATAAGTACAAACTTGAAGTACTCTTACAAGAAACTAATTTATTTAAAAGATAATAAAGTTAAAATATTGCCCACATTTTTAGGGAGAGAGGAGTTATACTTACTTCGTATCATAGCTGTTTAAAGAAACAAAAATGATTCAATTGAATTGAAATCTTAGAAGTACGGAACAGTGAGGTGATAGAAAAAATTTTGTTACTATTTTAAATGCGTCTCCAAATTCAAGCTGTAAATTGGTTTGTGTTGTAATATAAGATATTTACATTATTTAGTGGAATCTATGTTATTCTCTCGCAGTTTCAATTTTCATATTATCTTAAAAAATAATCACAAGTATGTATTAATCCATATAGAGTGCTTAATAATACTACGAATGAAATCTATGAAGAAAAAATGATTCCTTATATCATAAATTACAGGTAGTGTGAAATAATGATTTTCTTCTCATATTTATATTTAAAAAAATAGGTAAAAAATATAACCTAATTGAAGTGCAGTTTTATAATAAATGAAGACATGTCTTCAATATTTGAAAGAAAAAAAATAAATTTAACATTTTTGCGCATATATACTTTTAAAAGAAGCAATCTTTTAAGTCGGACATCATGTTAAATATTTTTTTTTAATTTTAAAATAAAGTTTTACGACTCCTAGGATATTTTATATTTATTCGTAAGTTCATAATCAAGTAAGTAAACGTTTTCAGAGTTATAAAAATTAAGTAAGAAATGGAAAAATAAGCAATTTAAACATGCAGATTGAATTCATCATAATTAATGGAAATGTGCATCTACGTATTTGAAATATTTTATAGCACAAATAAGAATAAATAAAAACACATAGTGCTTAGTTAAATTTCTAAATTTTTATCTTAGTACTATACAGACGAATAGTGTAAAGCATATTACCAAATTATATTCATGCTTTTGTGGTACTTTTTTTTAATTTGTTGTGAATTTTGTAATAGTAATAAAACTGTTCAAAATTTAGTTTTTTTGGAAATGATATACCGAATAAAAATATTATTCAAAATTTAAGAGATGGTAAGAATATATACCTGTTGATAAGGCTGAATAGTTAGAGTGAATTTAGTGACAAACCTGATGATAAATTTAAATTTAATCACCAAATGTTGCCAAAATTGAAGACGTTTCTTGATGCCTCTGGGCAAAAGAAGAACTTTCTGGACATTCTCTTAAGGGTACATTTATGGGTCATTGTGTGTATACTTTAATTTAAGCACTGCAGATAGGGGATGCTATATCTCTTAATGGGATATCATCTTTATGTGATTTGAAGTACCTGTGTTCAGTGGTTGAGCAAACTTTTCATTTGTGTTCTTACGGAATTTGATGTGTGTGTTAATAGCTCCTGCTACAAAGGAAATATAGTGTAATTCCTGGAGATTTGGGGAACAAATTTGGACTTTCTCTAAAAGGGGCTGTCTTTAAATTGTATAGTTCTTTATTCCATTCAAAAGACAACGATACATTGAAGTGTAAGTCAGTTGGAAAATTGGCTTTTAATACAGTTTTCGAAAAAGAGCTATTACAACTATTATGAAATCTAAACTTAGATAAAAACATATACAGCAGAACCCCGATCCATCGTTTTTCATGGGGGGAGGGGATAAAAAAGCGATGAATGCGGATTAAATCAAAACACCAAGAAAATAATATTTATGCGTTAATAGAACCAATATATACAGTATATTAATAAATACTTATTTGTTACTTACCAGACAGTAAAATAAATTTTTCGAGGATGTAGAAAATTTAGAGATAAAAAAATATTTAAAAATCAATAATTTCATGAATTTTGCTCTCAGTTTTTAAATTAAATATCACGTTTTCCAGATTTACAACTTTTTTCTGGTCCTTTGTCTGCAATGTTATGTGCGTATATAAAAGTTCGTACTGCTTCAAAGGCAGTAATTGTGTCAGACCGATATGACACTCAAGTACGCGCAATCTCACCGGCATGAAAATTATCCACTGCTTCTTCACCATTATTTTTATTTTTCACACCGCAACACATTTCTATTACTCTCAGGATACAGCATCTCGCAACCTCTTGATTAATGGTAGTATATTCTCTAAATTTCACACAAAAACATCTGCTATACGCAACCACCCTTCATGTGCATTATTATTATCATTATTATTAATTTGTTGCCCTTCTGTAGAGCATTCTTCATGATTTTTGACATGTAACTACATTTCACAAAACAATTCTGGATGGTTAAAAAGGTTACTTCATGCCATGCTGAAAGTATAAAACGAATAGCCTGCAGTGGAGTAAGTATTTTAATCGTTCTATGAAACATAAAGATCTTTTCACTTGCTATATCTTGTAAAATTACTTGAAACAGTTTATTATCCCAGCACCAAGAGGTTGTACGACAAATGTACACTTATCTTTAAAAAAATGATTTTTATGCTTTTAAAAGAGAGTGTGCCTTGTGAGTGCACTGAACAACTGTTAATAAATAGAACGATTTTCCTTTCTTGGATGCCTATTGATCTATCAGAATCATAAACACAGATTCACAAAACTATGCTTTTTCGACTATGTATTCGCATTCGAATGTTAGACTATTGGCAGTTTCTTCATATTCTTTAAGCATCGAGGCCTAGCATATTTACCTATAACGAGGGGTACTCTTTTATGAGAATCGTCCTTATTCGTGCGTATAATAGAACTGTAACATAAGTCCTTCATACACACTAACGTTCTCTCTGCTAAGCATTTGTAAAACAGACCTACCTCGTCTGCATTACAGATGCTATAATCTTTATATACTTTTAGAAACATCGGAAGTGTTTCGAATCATATTTCTATGCCATCAGCATTTGGTACTGTAGCACTTTCGCCATCAACATTTACCTTTATCTAGACACCAATCCATGTCAAATTTTAAAACATGACATCCACTCATTTTCAATTTGAATGCTTGAAAAGGACTTTTCAAGAACGATGCATAAGTAAAATTTGTGCAGTGATCATAGAAATAAAACAAACAAGGAGGGAATGATAGATTGAGATTTCACTATAAAAAAGGTATCTTAGCATTCACCTGAGAGCTGTCAGCATTTACTATGATTGTAGAGAGACATTTGTGCAAATAACGCATTATTTACTAATTTGATGTTAATAAACATTATTTGATTATTCTAAGTAGAATATTGATGAAAAGACTGTTTACTCATTTTAAATTTGGTAGTTGATTACAAAATCAACAATGAAAAGGGTAAGTTATCAATGTTGTTACGAAAATATTCTAAACTTTAAGTTAATACAAATAGGATAAATCTACCAAAAGAAAGCTTACAAAATACAAATGTAAGAAATGACAATTACACTGTGCTCCTTTATTTGTCCTTTTATTAA
>BMAW01043971.1:20224-98795 GCA_019974015.1 Nephila pilipes
AAAAAAAAAAAAAGAAATGGGATATATACTATGTTTGCTTATGTCCACTGAGAAGGAGAATATTTTTATTTATATAACTCCTTTGACTAAATAGTAGTATAATTAATTGCTTATTAAATGAAAGACGTTACTCACATCTAATTAGTAGCTAATAATATAGAGTATCATATAAAAATAATACAAATTGTATATTAAAATAATTACTTCCGATAGTTAAGTAAAATAAGAGATAGTAAATTTTTCAACCAAATTTTTATAATTTCTATAAACCCACTATATATATATATGTATATATATTAAATGGAACTAATAATTAAGCATAAAATGGAAATAATCATCGAAGTCTTAAGAAATAAGTATTTAAATAAATATGGCCAGGAAAATATGAATTTTCTTCACATCCTTTTTCCCCACTCATCCCTCCAAAGAGTACTTATCTTTAAAGTACAAAATAATATCTTCTTCATATATTGTTGAAATTCAATGTGTTTTTGAAATTATACTCATTAATTAGAGAGAAGGAAAAGAGCAAAATTTCAAGTAAATTTTTTAATATTGCCAGATGAACGAAATTCTATTTTTGATATTTGTAAAAATATTAACTTGTGAAAATATGAAGCTTACTTCTTTTCACCCGTCTTTGTGGACATTTCTTTCAATCTACTTAATTCAAACATCTCAACTCTCTCTCTCTCTATGTGTGTGTATAGGAGATGTAATGATTGGTTATAGTTCGAATATATAGTGAAATGAGTTATGACTATTACAATTTATCAAAAACTGTATTTAAAGATTAAAATAGATTTGCAGTGCTCCCAGGGAGGCCTACATAGCTGCTCCCATGCTAAGCAAACCTTCATCTGCCCTCACAAATATCTCCTCTTCTGGCGAGCTGTACAGCCAGCGCCATGTAGCGGGATGGAAATTATTCGATCCTGATTCGGATCCACTTGTAATATCGTCAGTTATGTAACACCTTTTAATATTTTTTTGTTCAGTAGGAATGAGGATGTTCCAGCAGTCATAGTTGATATAGGGAATTTCGAATATTTTATTAAACAGTCCGTTAAAGCTTTGTTCGTCTTTTTACTTGATATTTGACTGAATATTAATTATTAGTGATCGAACAAGTGTATTTTAAATATGAATGATTCGTGAACTATTTGGAGACTAAATAAAGGAGTAATAGAAGCACTTGTGCATAATAAGAATAAAAAGAAAATCGTAAAAAAGAATTCAATTTAATAGAAATGAAATAAATATAATAATTTTAAAAAAGGCATTTTATCATTAATAAACATTAATTAATTTGCTTTCTCATAAAAAATTTCGTAATTCTTGATATGTAATATAAATTCAAATAGTTATTAATAAGATGCATAATAAGCATGTAGTTAAATGCAAATTATCAATTTTCTATGAATATTTAATTAGAATTTAATCGCACTTAAAGTAGAAGCGCATATATGCAGACACTGTACAGAATGCAATAAAAATTAATGTATATATTTCTTTTTAAAACAGCACAAATTACACATTTCATTTTAATTTAGCTATTTCCTGAACTATCTGCATAAAGTAATACTGTACTGTACTATTCTTTAAAAAAGTTATTTGTGACAATATATTAAAAGTAATTAATATTTCGCTTTTTGATATACTATGAAATTGATTCTAAAAAAAGTTAGCACTGCATACACTTAATTTAAAATTTAAAATTAATTTTAAGCGAATTGGCGTTCCTGAAATTTTACTAAAATTCCTTATTTTTAATTACTTAAAAGTATTTATATTATTTGAATTATTAGAAGTAAAAATTAAAATATAATCAAAATTTGATTCTTTGCAGCTGAAATTAAAAAAAAAAAACATGATTTTTTTTAAAGTTTTAGTTTTGATATTCTTAAAAAAAAATAACTAGAACTTGGAGGCTTAAATATATACTAATAATTACAGAACAATATATAAGAAAATATAAGCAAAACATTTCAAATTTTCAAAAGAAAAATTGTAGGGAATAGCAAACACTTACATGGACTAAAATTAAGTCTGATTTGTAAGATCATGAATCCAAATCTAATGATGATAGTATAGCAATAACTTTTCATATGTTAATTTCTAACTTATTGATATGTATTAAAATACATGTATTAAAAGATTCAAGTAAATATGATTACATACAGTTTGCTTATTGAAAATATGCTGATAGAAATTATTATAAAATTATTGCGACTGTAACAGATTTTTCAACTCAATTTGAATATTTTCTAAAAAGTGTGAAACTCACAACTCCTAATTTTTTTAAAATTTCTTGTTAGTGAAATTTAGCAAATTTGTTACTTTGATGCACGACTATATATTTCCCTATTTTTAATTTTACAATATGTTTTCCTATAATCAGTAAAATTAGGCAATTATATTAGTGAGGAACTAGTTGGAAGGCAATTACTGTTCTAAAATTTTTCTTTTACCTCTTAAGTAATTGACATTCTGAAATGAAATTCCGTGAAATTCAGATACTGCACACGACACTAAGTCAACTGTGATTCCTAGAAGCAGTACTATCATTAGAGAGTTCTTCCAAATTAACAAATGTAAGCCTTCACTACAATTTTAAATCAAACCTCTGACACACCAGCTCATTAGTACTGTGGGTGCTAATTGTTAGGAAAATAGTAAGATTATGAACAAAATTTCCTCATTTATTGTAGCTTTTACCCACTCTTTATAATAACTATTTTAAATCTACGCGCCAGTGCAGTCTGGTAAACACACCGGGAATTTACACCAAAAGAGTAAATTTTAAGTTGTGGCGTCTGATGTGTAAATCGCTCATCACTCAGATCTTGCTACAATTTTCACAAGTGCATCTCCCCCATTATAGCCTATGATTTGTCTTATTTTGCACTGAAACTATCGCGATTCATTTAGTTCTAATTATAGAACTCTGTATTAAATTCAAATTCTTTAGTGAGTACTTTATAGTCTATCACAGCGCCAATCAAAAGGTAGCTAACACATCCTATTCCAATGTTTGAAGTACTCGTATATACTTTAGTAATCCAACTTTCATCACAAGGCACTCTTATATTAACAATGATATTGTCAAAACATATGCATTTTAACAAATTTTCGTTTTACATTTAAATTGCCATTAATCCTTCTAAACATTTAAATCGCCGTAAAAGATTAGTCCCTCTAAAATATTCACTGTGTGGAGATTCAATTTTTAATAACCATTGTATATACGAATTCATTTGCTTGCAGAATTTCTCCAATACTGAGTAACCCTCTTAAATTCAACATCCCTTGCAGTAATGTCATATATAGATCAAATTATGCATAAGAAAATTGATACTTGCTAACATCACTTCATACTTGTTACAATTCGGTATCAATTTACCAATTTGAAAAGCGTGTTTTACGTTTTGTTTGGTTGCAATTAATACATAAATAATTCTGATGTCTAATAATAGTATGACGATTTTCAGAATCATTTTAAGAATTTTTCTGTATCTTTGCAGTTCTCTTAGCAATAAAAGAAAGTTTTGGTCGTGGTATTTTCTCAACAATGAAAAATTGATAAAATAAATTATGAATTTCTAAGATATAAAAATTTCGATAAAAAGAAATATTGAAAAATGCATTTTTATCAGTCTTAATTATGGAACTACGAGAACTCAAAAGAACGCAGAACATGAAGAAAAGAAAGGATTATAGTACTGAAATTATTAACATATAACTATAGTAGATCATAACCATTTCACTGAATGGTTTGATTTATTGCAAATTTTTTTTAATTGATTAATTTTAAGAATGTAAAATGTTTCAAAATGAAACATATTTCAACCACGCCTCCTCATCTATCACATTTTGAGACTAACATCAATCTCAATAACTTAAAAACTAATTGATTATTGGTTTTTCAGTTTGAGGCCACACTTCTTACACATACAAACCACAGAAAAATTCAAAAACAATTTTTCCGATTGTTTCGTCATTTTTAGAGTATTATGTAACCTTAATGCAACATTATGAAAAATTGTTTCAAACGATTAAAAATAGTTACAAATTATGTGAACTTTTAAATTTAGTAGAATAGATAACTTAAAGATATTTCGAACAATAATTATGATTTATAAGCACATATCATTTGTCTAGAGTCGGCGCAAAATCAGGCCAAGCGAGTATTTCAAAAGAAAAAAAAACTTTTCTTCTAAGACTGAAAGTAAAATTCTCAATTTATTTTGTAATAACATGCAATTACTTCCTTTATTTTGCCAAAAGTTTCTCGATGTCTAAATTGAGAAAACAACATCAAGAAAGATGTGAGTCTCATTTAATATTCTCATTAAATTGTAATTACTTTAGAACACAGAATAAACTGAAGAAAATTTTATAAAATGAAAACCATGTCCTAGAAGCAGTCTCATTATCATTAGAAATAAGAAGCTGATGAATCATTGATTGTGAAGAAGAAAAAACTTGTGATAGCTGAATATGCAATATATTATGTAAAACAAAATTGATATACAAATGAATTATTCGTTTTCCTGTGCACGTATATTCAAAGGGAAATGATGTAATCGATAGTTTATTTTTAACAAATTTTATGGAGTAATCATGTTTATTATTATTGTTATGACATATATATATATATGCATGTGTGTGTATGTGTAATATATGTAATTCAAACAACTTTTGATATGACTCATTGTAATCAAATTAATTGTTTTATATTTCTTTGCGTATGCTTGTTGTATAGTAAATATATTTATCAAATTCAAATTTTGAATATTAATCTTAAAGTTTATTGTAACAAGGAATAAAGGCTTACTTTTTACATATGCACATATTAAAAGTTTTTTTTATTGTTTTATATTAAAATTTAAAAGAGTGCAATTTCTGTTAAGTGTCTTGTTCATTAAAATATACTATAGATATGCTCAAGGTGTATTTAAATATGAATTAATATGTTTAAATTTATATTATCTTTATATTTGTAAAATAATAATTAAAATAATTTTTAGATGATTTTTTCATGATATTGATGCGCTTTTGACATGATTAAGGATAATTAATATAAAATAGTGACACTCACATTACATTTATTTGGACCATCACAAACTGTAAAATTTTTATCATTTTAGTTTGGCATTGCAATCAATAAATACTTTTAAAATAAACAAATATTCATAGATTTAGAAAAGACTTATTTTGAAAATAAATTAGTTTAAAGTTATAAGAATTAAAGATTACATCGTTAATTCATTGAATTCAGCCATTTCATGTATTATTTTAGGCAAGATTGTCTTTCTTAAAGCAATATCATTATTTAAGTTTCGGTTACTAGTAATTATAGTAACAAGTTATTAATAAATAGAAAGGCATTTTATAATACTCAGTTTTATAAGCAATCACCTAACTTCACAGGAATACTTCGTTTGTATATTTTATACTGCATAAATGCATCATTTGTGTATTATTATACGCAAACACACACACACACACACACACACACACTGTGTGTGTGTGTGTGTGTGTGTGTGTTTGTATAACAGTAATAAACTGTTGCAATAGTTGCTTACGTGTTCATCTCACACTCGTAGAAAAGCTGCAATGAAAATTTTGACAAAATTTGAAAGGTAATGATCGTTGGAATATGAATATGTTTCATTGGAGCTTCCTCGACATATGGGCATTTTAGGGCGAGCAAGAAGCATTATATCAGGCATTATAACAACATCCCTGGAAGATGGTAAGATATCTTCTGCAGTGCATACCAGAGGCCGAAAATCAAAGTTCACATATCAAGATTGAATTGCTTAGTGATTCAAACACGCAAGTTCTCTTTGGCTATAGTCACATCCATCCTGAAAAGACATCGTCCGTATCACCTTTCTACCAAAGTAAATTTCATACTTGCAAGAATATTTGAAGACAGGTAATTCGCAAGCGTATGGTGAATACACGTATTCCTCTCAAGCGATGCCAGTGGAATAGATTTTAACAAGAATACATCCCATTATGGGATGTAGTCTGATTAAACTCTATTCATTAAACTATTGACAGAGTGCTACTATTGGAGTAGCACACTGTCAATAGGTCTAAGCATTACGTATTTAAATGCGTTCTGACCACTCGCTGAGTTTGGGAGTGGAAAACACTTTGCGAGGTGCCTAATCTTGATTTCCTGTTTCCGACAAAGGAACGGAGATTCCTCTCTTATGATCTGAGATGCGATATTCTGTTGCGGTCTAGGTCTATTTTTTTTCTTTTGCTTGGAAATATAACAGGTGATCACTACAGGAGTAATCTGTATCATGAACTTCATCAGTTTTATCAGATTCCCATTTACTTACAGTCCCGATATTTTGCAGACGGCATCACTCATATCGAAACTGAGAAATGTTTTGAAGAATGATTGAACATGCTTGATGAGAAAATAGAACATTTCAAATATATTCGATTTCTAGACTTTAGCATTGTTGAACATTTGTGGGGATGTTTGAAATCCAATTGCTACGCTTGATTTCCACCGTCGATATTCGTTCTATATGAGGAGTGATTTTTTAACCTCTTTGCTTCCTTCACACGTCACACACAAGTTGTATGTAGCGGACAAAAATATCCTAAACTTTTATTAAAAAAAGAGTATTTCACATGTGTTCGTGTTATTTGTAATCCACTTACATATATGCATTTTTAATTCTATATTATTCAAATAATCGAATTAGTGTTATTCATAATATCCTTCCTAACAGAACATAACTTATCTCACCTTGATGTAAAGTAGAATTTAGTGCAAGACTGCAAGAAATTAATTTTTTTGCATGATATTCCACCTTGGAATTACGAGCTTTTAGTAATTCGACTTAAATTCATTATGAATGAAAATCAGGTTTATGGATTTAAATTGTTAAAGTGTTGTTTTTTTTTTGTTTTAAGAACGTGAAAGTTCAAGCATAATATGTCATTTAAGAATGTCATCAATGAAAATAATAACATTTAATGCATACCTTTTTTTCTTCATTTTTCTAACTAATATGCTTAAGAAAATTTTAAACAATATTTGAAAATAATTTTCAGAAACAAAATTAATTTTTATCAGTGTCGTACAACTCATACTTAAGAGGCTTTATATGAAGGATTCTCATTTTTTTTTCACTCTTGTTCTCAAATAATAATAATATCCATCTTATCTATACAATGAAATACATTTTCTAACTTCAGCTTACAAAATATTGCTAAAACCCGAAACGAAAAAATCTTGTTGAAAAATTACGAAACCTTATAACAAAAGGATTACATAGCTCATTAACTTCTTACGAAATACCGGTACTATATAGACAATGTTGTAATACGAAGTCTTCAAGTAAGAGAAAAAATTATACATCAGCAAATCTCCCAACTGTCTAGGAAATACGGACAAAAACAAGTCTAAGACTAGACAGTAATCATAACAAAAAATCACACAATGCCCTCTTGTTTTATTTTTAAGCCTAGAAAATTTCCTATTTCTTCGCAACAGTTCATTTTTCCTCTAGCTTTCTGTAATACCTGATTTTTTTATAACAAGTACAATCTTCAGCAATCAGTGCTTACGATTCCTCTTTTTTATTGGATTCTTATTCTCTATTGCGCAAGTAAAAGATAAAACGGGATTAAGAGCGTTCAAAGCGTATTACTGAGTGTAAAAAAGGATTATTTATGATAATTAAGATCTGCATGTTACGCAAAAGTTAACGCTCTTCTTAAAAAAAGCACATTCTTTTTATAGTTTAACGAAATAATAGCAATTTAAATTTTCAATCTGTACTTCCTTCACTATGTTTTCGATTTGTTTCTATAAAAAGTTATTATTTTAAGTTACCAAAATTAGTAGTTTTCGATGCGATGTAATTGGATGAGAATCTTAGATTTAGAAAAAAAACTATTTCATGACGACTTTTAAATTGATATACTTTCCAGAAAAGTACCTAAATGTTCTTAGATAAATAATGCTCTGGGCTGAGTTTGAGTAGAAATAGTTTTTCCCTCTAGAGGGGTGTTACACACCTTTTTTGCAAAAAAATATGTCTGTGACATCACCAAATAAGATTTTTGTTTACCAGTTGTGAAATTTCTTCGCAGTAGCTGTTTTGCAGTCTTCTCTTTAAGATGACGATTTTAAGTGAGCAACGCGTAGCTGCGAAATTATGATTTCCGTTCGTGAAAAACGCAGTCGAAACTGTTATGATGTTGAAAATGTTTTTCAAAGATAACTCTTAGGGAAAAAATCAAGTGTTTTTGAGAAGTGTTCTCATTTTAAAAATTGCTCTATGCCAATCGATGACAAACCTCGTTGCAGGAGTCAGTCTACAGCCCGAACAGATGAAGACGTCGAAAAAACTCTGTAATTTGTGTTTGAAGGTTAGAAATGGATCATTGAACTTAGGATGGATCTGATTAAATTATTTTGGAGCTCGGCTCGTAAAATTTTAACGGAATATTTGAAATTGAGAATGGAAGTCGCCAAACATGCGCCTCGAGTTCTGAAATACAAGAATATGTAGCTATCTGCGCTCATGTTTGTGATGAAAAAGATTATGACTGCTTTGCTTCACAAGCCATATTCATCATATATAGCTCTCTGGTATTTCTTTTTGTTTCTGCTCATGAAGATGGGTATGAAGTGTCACCGATTTGATGAAGTTGAAACCTTGAAGAGAAAAAAACAGGGAGAGATATGTCAGTTGTCCGTGTGGGTGTATATCAAAAACACTTCCAAAATGGAATCAACAATTGAACAAATATATTAAATGAGATTCATAGTTCTATTAAAGTGCTAAGTTTATCTTGTAAAAAATTATATTCATAATTTATATTGTGGATATTTTTTCGTAAAAATTATGTAATTTCTCACACGCATTTCCTTTGAACTTACCTTATGGGATTCAATATTCATCAAAAGACCCGGAGAAATTTCAAAAAGATGGTACTCGTGGCAGCGAAAATGGTTTGTGTTTAGAAAGCAAAATGTCTATCTAGACTACTGTCCAAGTAGCAGTTAGTCGTATTTGTGATCATGACGCCTTTTGCTCCACAAAAATTCTTTTTCATGACCTTTCTGCAAATGATATCACCTTCGTCTCCATGGGGGCAGATTCAATGAAAGCAACCCATTATTTTGAATGTTGCTATATTTCCAGTGCATAATGATAAATCTAGGTCTCACTCTTGGTGACAAAGAGACGCGGAAGCAATCAAATTTTTATTTGGTAGAAAAGGTCTAAATAGGTCTAAATGAGAACTAACTTATGAATCAATGTACAATTTGTTTTGCCTCCGTTTAAAGATGGCAGCCCCCAATGGTAAAATCAATTTACCTTAATTATGCCTTCTGTCTTCAAATGCAAGTACTTTTTGAAACACCCTCGTTTTTGACTTTATTTAATTTGAGAAACTCTGTAAATAAACCTTGATTTATAAAAACTAGCTTTGATATTTATATATGTGTAATGAAAAAGAATGAGGTACGGATAGTCTATTTAAGTAATATTGAACGGGTTAATTTACATTGAGTTTTTGAAGTTTAGAGAGTGTTTTTTGGCGCAAAAAGCAGCTTTTTCGATTGTTGGTGATCAATTATTGAAATTTGGCCTAGTATTTAATTTTCTTCCAGACTTAGATCCCATTTTTAATTGTAACACTTTTGTGACAGTCTTGTTTTTGATGACGCGAGAGGGGTTCCTCTTCAAATTTATATACAGTAGTGGTTGTGTAATCAATAAAAAAAAATCGAATCTTCCTTAACTGAACTCTTATTGATGTCTCAAATAAACAGCAACGAAGCCGGGTTGTCATAGTCAAATTAAATAGCTAAAATGTGATGGTTTATCTCTATGTGATTTTCAGTAAAATAATTTGAACTATATTTTACTTCTTTTAAATATAACTGAGGATATAAATATCTTTTTTTAGAATATAATATTTGATTTACTTAAATATAACTTAGAGTATAAAAATGTAAAATTATGCTTGGAGAAAAATTTATAGACGTGTTTTAAAATTGTACAAATTTTGAAATATTCTGTATTTAAATATCATACTATAAAAACTTATATTGGCCTGACTATAGATATATCATTGACACAATAATTATTTATAAATAAAATGAATCAATTTGTGAAATATTATAAAGTTATACAGTTTTAATGAGAAATAGCTACCTAAAATAAGTAATCAATCATATAAACTCATATGTTCAAACTGTATATAAAAAAACTGTACATTTTTTTATTAAAATATGATATAAATTACTTGTATTAAAATTAATTAAACATAATTATTAAACACTTATTTAAGCATATGTTATGAAAAATAAGTCTTTACGAATTATTGATATAAATGGTTAAACCTAATTGTTGGAATTACGTGAAACATATTTCTCAAAAATGGGGAAAAAAAATATCTAAAACATAGAAACCCTTCCATTTTCTGTACAAATGCAGATTTATGTTAAATATATATTGCATGAAATTACAGTTTTATTCTTATTCATATGGCAGTGTAATTATTAGGACATTGAATTCAGAGTTTAAGTAATTACGGATTCTACATTTAGAAAATAATAATTATCATGTTAACTGAAGAAAACATATTTTTTTACTGAACAAAATGTATAACCTTAATCAGAATATCTACTGTATCAGTAACCTCTGGTGCTGTAGGATCGGTTAAAACAAAGTTTATAATACAGTAATGCTTAATAGTTGGTAAAATTCAGATCAAAATATCAAAAAACATATTTCATTCATTTCTCTTTCGCTTTCATTTTTTTTATCTTCTATATTCTACATCCCATTAATCACCAAATATATCGTTATATACTTAAGATTTAATGCTTCTATCTCAACTTTTACTTTCCGCAAAATATTAGTGAAATTTCTCTGTGGATATTCTGATATCCACATTCAATTATCTGTAATACTGCTAGCTTGTATAACAATTCTGATAAGTTATTTTAACACCTACATCTGTTTCTGGTTTTATTGATTTTCCATCTTATCTATACCATCAAGGTGTATTTTACACAATATAATTTCATTAAAGATCTCATCTCTTTTTTTTGTCATATTCATCAATTTCACCCCATTTCTTTAAATATTAAGATAGCTTAAATTTTAAATGTCTCAGTCTCCACTTAATCTTAAAATAAAATTCTTAAACTCTGTAATCAAATGAATTCGTGTTAAATAGTTAGAACAGTTTTAACAAGCGAATAAAGCAGAATTTAGAAGCATTTAAAGTAATATGGCTAAATATTTTTCTGTGTAGATGCATTGAGTGAATTCATTTGAGGGAAATATGAGTTCACCAGTTGGCAATTTCTTATTCTACATCTTTTAAAATTACAACAGAATTATTTTGTTAGAAAACTTTTTAGTAATAGATTGGAATGCTGATGTAAAATACCAATGCAACATTTACTTTTAATAAGAAGGTAACGAAGAAAAAATAATGAAATGGCCTTAGGAAATAAAATATATTTTCCTCTTTCCTAAACAAATATTTATTTAAAAAGGCGAAATCAAAAATGGTTATACCGAATGCTATAGTCGGAAATGGATTAAAAGACAGTTAATTGGAGGAAACAAAATTACATATTTACCGTAAAAGAGAACTATTATTGGAGCATGTATTTTTTTAGTATATAGTAAAGATTGCAATATTAAGGAAAACATGAAGAAGGGCAAAGGGAACCTTTTTTTTTTACTTCGGAGAATGATAAAAACATTAACTATATGAACGAATCAATAACTAAAACATGGAAAAAACTCATTTCTCAACATTTTATATTATCGTTACTGCACAATGTTAAAGGAATTTTTTCTTTATAATTTGATAGTAAATATCTCTTGTTCATTTATATCGTAAAACAAGTTTCTCGTTCACATTCTCTAAGACCTTAAAATTCATTCGCTAAGAAAAGGCACATGTAAGAAGAGATAATGTTTGTATATTATAAGATTATTTTTTTCTTCATACAATGTGTGTGTGATGCATTTGAGGCTTACATATTTCTGTATTTCAACTATCATTCCCCTTTTTTGTTTCTCATAATTTTAGTACATATATGCTAATAGTTGATCCGTATGTATTATGATTGTAACAGCTGTTGTTCTGCATTGTAACGCATTTGTGGTTAGTAAGAGATGAATGTTAAGAATCAAATAATATATGAAGAGAATACTACCTAAATTATTGCTAATAAAATCTATTTTTTGTTAAAAATAAATAAATGTTGTTTGTGTTTTGGACTTTACAATGTTCTTCAGAACATGTAGAATCATGATATCCAAATAGTTCATTTAGAATATAGATTTATTGTTATCCAGAAGTCAATCAACGTCACCTCCACACAGTAACAACAAAAGCAGTTCCATAACAATCACAATCTAGACAGTTACATTTAATAATAAAATACACAGTTACAGTTAAAATGAAACACACAGTTACATATTATCATGACATCCCCCCTTTAAGTTATGAATCATACAATATAGTCATTTCAATAAGATGGTGGTTTACGAAAACTGTTGCTTCTTCTTTGGACATTGCAATCCGACTCATTACAGTGCTGCATATTTTCAGGATTTAAAACTACTTCTGAATCGGAATGAAAAGTACTTAAATCATAGGGGTCTGTTTCTATATGAAAGGATGTGTTTGATTTTCTGATATGTTTTCTATTACGTCTTAAGATTTTGCCAGCCTGATTTTTAACAAAATATGAACGAGGATGCAATTTGTGCTTTGAGACTAAAACTATAATTACTATAAGAAGATAGTAAATCATTTGATTGAAAATGAAATGTAAAATTGAATAGAAAGTTTACGATTATACAACCAAAGGCATCACAGGTAATTACTTACATTCTAGCACACATTTTGCATCCTTATGTGTTTCGAAATGGACCTACTAAAGGTACTTATAGATTAGAGATTATGGAAGCCAAAATTGATGAACAATTTTCCTCTATAAATACTTACATAGGTTGATCTATAAGGTTTATATAAGCATTCTGCATGGCAAATCCGTTTGTACTAGTAAAGATTGATCTACGTGAATTAATCTAGAAACTAATATGATAATAATACGGCGTATCAATATAAATTTAGGATTTAATATTCGCTTGATTTAACATGTGATATTCATGAGAATTTTGATTTATAATTATGAAAAAAATATTTTGCATCTGTAACTTATTAAATTTAGCGGCACTGAATCACAATTTAGTATATTTATGATTAAAACGTGATTCATTTCAGTAAATAAATATTTAATCAAAATCATGTATTTATATTTGTTCGAAAATGAAATATATATATATATATATATATATATATATATACTCTTTCCTTTAGGAACATCTATTCATTTCAACTGAAATATGATTTTTTCCTCTCTTATTTCATATAAAAATAAGTGGAGCATAAATAAGCTTTTGATCTAATTTTGTTGATTTAAAAATAGTGAATATTTTTGATTTACGAATTGAAATCTTTTTTTGAAAAATGAAAAATATAACATGAGTATTTGTACTAATTTTCTCTTCAATAAGCTGATATAATTTTTATAGGCATTATCTTGTGAATGATTCCATATAATATACAGGATGTTTAGAAACTCTTAGGCAAAATTTTTAGGGTGATACTAAACATGTAAACAAGCGATTTCCTCCATACAATGTATAGGCGGAGAGCAAGCGGTGAACTGCTAGGCAGCGCTGTAATGGAATGCATAAATCACGAGTTTTCTTACACATATTAATCTCTACAGTGGATTTCAAGAAGCTTGTAAGCGTACAGTAATCAGGAAAAGACCATTCATTAATGATTGTTTAGAACTTTGGCATTTTCTGATTACTAAAAGTTGCTATACTTTCTTGCTATTGCAAATCGGAATTGCATTGCATGATTCCATGATATGCAAAATAGAAAGAAAGAAAGAAAGAGCATCTTTTAATGGCAAGTCCTGGGGTCATCTGATTCTCATAACAGTTGTGCCAAAATAAATTCGCGTATTAAGATGACTCACGATGTAACGATCATTAAATTATGAGGGTTCGACTGTGCAATCTAATGTATGAGCTTCCATGAATGTGTAAGATCTTACTTAACAATAATTTGTAGAAGACAAAATTAAATAAACTTAATAAAATAATATGTTATTATTATTCAATTTTGAAAGTGCTTGTTTTCTTATGAAAATTTCATTCATGACCCATTTTTTTTTCTTTATAGTTATCGATGGTGTTTCTTCATATTATAGAGTAAATTGTTCACTTTATTTTGTTTAAATTTATTTTTAAAATGGCAATTAAGGTTTTGAACATGCATTTAATTTTAAGCATTTTGATCATTATGGCACAACGTGATTCAGTTAAAAAACTTCTTAATTCGTGATAAAAAAAATTCTCCATATCTGTATTAGAAAATTCTCTCTGAAAAAAGTAGAAAAAGCAAAATTCTTATCTTTCATAAAAATATATTTTTAACAATCCTTGATCATTTCTGTAATTCTTTATTTTTGTACATATTTTAGGTATTGCACAGTAAGGACGCAATTAGACAATTCTACATACTTACTTACACACACAAACACACACACACACACACACACACACACATATATATATATATATATATATATATATATATATATAATACTCACATTTTTCATTTGAATTTATTAAAAGGATTTCTTCTCATTAATATAAGATAAATAAATATTCATATTACGAAAAAGAATGAGGTGATTGCCGCTAGGCCTTCTGTTGCATCTGGTGTGAAGTTAATATGCAATTAATCAATCATACTACATTACAAAACAGATGTTGGTCAGGATTACCTTACTATCTTAAATTTATTTTTTAAAATATAATTTACCTTGGTCTGAGATCTTAAGATTTTATCCTAATTATTGCAAATGCCATTTAGAGTAATAAGAATATCAGTAATTGATTTTTAAATTTTAATGCGTCTCGAAAGCTTGAGTTGCGGTGTAACAATACTTTTATAGAGGGATTCTAAATAATATCACAAGAAAGAAATAATGCGTTGAATGAAGAACAATTTTAAGACAATTTCGTAACTGATATAATAACTAATAAAGAAATATATGGAAATTTAAAGATAACAGTAGCTATTATGACAATCTGTAAAAATTTGGTGATATAATTTATTGCCATTATGACATTCTGAAAAAATGTAGTTAAAAGATTATTAGCTTATATTCAACATGTAATACTATATTTTCTTGCTCATTCGGCAATGAATTATAATTAAGTGAAAGTGCAGATTACTAATTAACGTAAGATTACTTTTGTAAGATTCGAATTCATGTAGCAGATTATAAATCTCTTGCATGGTCAGAGCCATTAAATTTAAGCAGTACGCTTCCAACATTTAGGAAGAAATTCCACATCAGATACTGAATTTAAGAAATAAAAATTTGTGTATTGCTAGTTGTGTGAAACTATTAAGGAATAAAAACAATAAGAAAAATAGAAAAATAATATTTTTGGGTATTTAATTTAAATACCCCATATTCGTAACTGCCTACTAGCGAACAAAAACGCAAAGCTGCAGTACCGCTGTGAATACCCGGGAATGAATCGGAATTTTCTAGTCACAATCCCTCATTATATTAGCAGAACTCGTGCTGACCCTTTTCAAAGGTGTGTGTAGAAGCCTAAGAAGAGACAGAATTTTCAGACTTGTCAAACGTTCATGTGATTGAAAGAGAACGTTGTAAGGCAAAAATTAACAGAGGACTCTATTTAATTGAATTTAGAGCATTTAAATAATTCCATTGATGATTTATATGGATATGGTAGACTAGTGGTTATAGTCGTGAACTCGTGGGTGGCCGCTTTTCTTGAATCGTGTATTCTAGCCCTGATGCATTTAATTCCCAACGTGCAGCCGATGCTGATGCTCAAATCTATCGATGTCCTAAATTATGCCTTTGAAGTTTCCAGAAGGAGGACCAGCTCAGGTAGCGTCCTCTTCACTTGATCGAGGTTTAAAATTATGAGGTCCGATACCATCAGACCTCGTGTTGCAGTAATAAATAATCGTGTTGCGTTAATAAATAATCAAAATCAATCACAACTTTCGATAATTTCCACAACAAAATTTTATTTTTACGTGAGGTATGTATGTGTGGTTTTACAGGATCCAGTAAGAAACGCGAGCAAATTTGGCTTCCAAGTATATAAGACTCTAGGTGAAGTCAAAAAGTAAAAAAAATTGATTAGGAGATTAATAATAAAAAATAAATATTGAGTTCAAGCCTCAATGTCAAGAATTAAATTTTGAGGTATTTTATGTGTGGTAAAAGCAAGGGAGATAAAAGATTAGGTGGTAATTTGCTAAATTTGATGAGTAATATATATTTTTCATTTCTTAACCATATTTAAAACTTCAATGCCTCTCACTACAAGTCTTTCAAGAAATTATACATTATCAAATAAATAAAAACAAACTGTTTTAATGAATTAGAAACACAATATATATATCACAGATTTTTTCAAATGTTTTACTGTGACAATTGTTTTGTATTTAAGATTCTTTTCAGTGTGTCACTAAATACTCATCGTTAATTTTGAGATTTGTAAGTAAAACAAAACATTATTTAGACATGGCAATATAATTCTGATATTTTAATAGTGGCGTATTGCAGAATTGTATAAAATTTATTGAAGTTATGGCAATAATTTTTGTTAAAAAAGAAATATTTTAAGATTGAATTTGTAATGAGAAGTGTAAAGACTTTTTTGAAAACTAAAAATATTTTGAAGAAAAAGGTAATAACAATTCTCACACATATTTGGTATGGATTATTCATATTCTTTTCTGATTCTATTTCTATTTTTTTAGAAAAAAACTAGTGATTACAATCAGGCTTCAAACATAGATTATTGTAAATAAACCCAGACATTTTACCACGTTTTACGCTAAAATTCGGTAATCTTGAAGACATGATAACAAACATTCATCAGTGATATTCTCCCATACATGTCCTAGAGTCACCCGTCACACGACAATTCAATTATACGAGTAGATTCCACGATTGAACCGATCAATCTGGTCTCGGAATCTGCGTTAGATGCAAACGGATTCCTCGTACATTCTCTGTTTCTATTAATTGAGAGCACATTACTAAATATTAGTCTCCAGGACTGGTAAATGTTTCTTGATAGTAACTAAAATATTATCGGGATATGAATCCGTATTTCAATCATTCTGCCTTTAGCATTATAAAAAGATTTAAGAGTGTGCTAAAGATGGGAGATCATACACAAACGTAGTTTGTTTAATCACATATTTATTTCGTTAATGCCATATGCTTTATTTAATGGATTAATTAGTATCTATTGAGCTTTTTGCAAATGGTATTTGAAGGCACTGAAAAAACATACAACAGAAAGCAACGTTACGATGGAACTGTTACATATTCTGACACCAATAAATTATAAGGATTATTTAACTTGCAAGCTACTAGATATGAAAATTGTACAGGGAATCTTTTTTATAGTTTTGCTGATTCAGGGGTACTCGTTATAAGATAAAATCTATCTAACGTTTGTTGTTATTGCACAATGGTGAATATACGTTAAAGAAGTGCTGCCCGTCTATATTTGTAATTTTATTTAAGGAAATGTAAATAGTGTTGAGTGATTTCGAAAGAAAAAATACTTTTTGATACATTAGATGTCATTTCAAATATTATACCTGTAATTTGATGTTTTACATTCTATTTGTAATGCCAAAAATCTGTTTCTTCGCAATTTCATTTCTCATTAATAAGCAATAAACAATACTGTTTTTTTTATTTCAAAATTTCTCTTTTTATTAGTTCCTATAGAAGAAATAAAATAAAAAGTTTAACACTAGTTTATGTATTAGTTATATGACAGCCTAGAATCACAGAAAACAATACACCAAAATGAGACAACTTGAAGCCGTGGATATGGTTGTAAAGGAAATATAACCCACATTTTTCTAATTTATTTATTTGACCTTTTTTATAAGGGTAGTATGAATATAAGATGGTATTATTTTGATGAACAAAACAGCACATTCTGTTACATAAGTTTTTAATATAATCATCAAATTTAACTGCAGTTTCAAAATAATTGAAATAATAATCAAATTTATTTATTTCTACTTTTTCTATCATGATAGTTTGAAGCAAAGCTGTTATTAACTGATTGAATACATCAACATATTCTAGGTGAGAAATTGTTTTAGAGTAATAAACAATTGTGACCGAAATTATTTCAGAATAACTGAAGGTAATAAGAATATTATTTCATATATATTTATTTATTCCACGCCTAATTTTCAGAAATTAAGTTTTTATCTTTTTCAAACATTGTTGTCTTTTGAAACTTTATTGTAGATAAAATCAGCAATATATAAGCAGTCATTTAGCTTTATTTTGGGAATTAATTAAAATATTCATTCCTTATTATTAAGAGAAATTAAAATAATTAGTGGGTATTTCATACAAATATCTTACATAATTCTATTTGAAACTTCAAGGGAAAAAAATATAGTTTTCGTTCATAGTTGATCAAGTGTCATGGATAAGGATAAATATAAACAAGAAAATAATCGCCGAAATTTACCATTAATAAATAAATTATTATTTACATCGGTGATAATTGAAATAATAAATTAACCTTCCCTGTATCACTTTTTGCACAGTTTTTAGGATAAGTAACTAAAATATGCATACTATTTCATAAAATGATATTTTTGTTGCTGTTGCCGAAAAAATAAATAAAAATTTGTGATATTATGTTACTGATTTTTAACATATATTGTCAGGATACTCAAACAGCTATATATATATATATATATATATATATATATATATATTTATTTAAATATATTTTTTGAAATACATGAAACACGAAATGACATTTTAGAACAACAGATATTTACATATGCGCAGTTAAGCAAATTAAAACTGTTCTGTGTGGCTAACGTTAGTGCTAATGTGTACACCTATTCAGCTTTCGGAAGAGCACGCTTGTAACACACAACACCAGCAACAACAACCACAAGAGCAGCAGCCGCTATGCAAAACGAGTTTTTACCTTGCCGATACGACTGCTGCCATATGATCAGTTTAATCTACAACTATTCATTAGACTAATCCCATGGCAGATCTGCACGGATTCTCTTCTCTCCATCGATCGCCCAGACCAGATAAATTTATCCTATAACACTTATTCTTCATCACTAAGTTCCAGTCTAGCATCAGTTATGAATTAAATATTTAAAAATACTTAAACTAACTTCATTTTTTTTTTCAAGCAAATAATAATCTCATTCACAGTAATAAATTAAATGAGAAATGAAATATGTTTTTAGAACCAAGCTCTCTTGGATCATTTGTAATTTTCTGATATGAGTTAAATGAAATATGGTATATGCTTATGCACATTATTACCCGTTCACATAAGTATATTGGTCACTTTCACAAACTTGCGGCCTACGTTATTTCATCGAGTCGTCGGTCCGAATCCTGATGAAATGAAATACCCACCATGTAGATGGACTGATGCACATTGATTCTGCTCAAGGTTCCAAGTCCTCACATGGTCATGGTGTGGAAATTAGAGAGGAAGTTACCAAATGAAGTATAGTTCTCGTCACTTGACTGAGGTTCAAAATTTAGAGGTCTGTCACCAATAACCTTCCTGTAGCTTCAATGTACGACGTTAGTAAGCAATCAATCAATATGATTCAACATAAAATTTCATATTAAGTTAGGTAGTTTCCTTTTTGATGAATATAGTTTGCAATAGTGAAAGTAAACAAGTTGATAATATTGACTTACGACTTAAATTAAAATTGCAACGCACAATATATATGACATAATCTGTTATAATTATAAGAGAACTTCGTAGTAAGACTTTGCCAGACAAACGCAGAAGGACACAGAATTCCTATAGTAAATATCTTTCCAAAATCATATCCGCACAACCATAACGGCACAGGCAAATATAAACATTTCTAAATTGATGTTAAAATTATTCTACTCTGACACTTAGAGTAAATATTGATCCCATAAAATATTTTGAAAATATTTTGGTACTTTTGTGATTACAATTCGAATTCTGACGAGAAATGCAGTTGTGTGAAATTGATTTCTGTGAACTTCAATAAAGTACAGACATGTTTAGGAACAGCTGGAATGAAAATATATTCGATAATGTTCCGTTCCATATAATATTATCGAATTTCTCTGGAGTAATCTCTATCATACCAATTTCAAATTGGAAGTCTTGGGGGGTGAAATAATTTATCAAAATTGACGGTAAATTATATGTCAGTTCTGAATATGATATGAGAACTCTGTTCTTTCTCTAAATAGTCAATAAAAGAATGTCATGAAAACATTACTTAATTCATAACTTTTGGGTTTTTTTTAACATTTAGTTTGATTGTAGATGTAAAATTAGACAAGCACCTTTAACTTAAAATTAAATTTAATATTAAAAGGCTAATTGCAATTTGAATAATGATGTAGCAAAAACAACAATACCTAGAAAATTACTAAATAAACATATGATTATAAAATACATTGAACTCAAATATATATATATATATATATATATATATAAGATTACAGGTTCTTAGAACTTTTAATTTCTAGGAAACTTTTGAGCGATTTGCTTCCTTTACCAAGAAATAATTAAAAATAAATATATTACTTTGAATATAATAAGGCCTTTAGTTAATCCAGACATAATTTGTTTCAAAGAAATTTGCATAAAATTGTACTTTAATGATTAATAGACTTAAGTACCAGAAGTTTTAATTACTGTAACATTTATACGCATAATTATCTCAATATGATGCTCCTTTTTGTGGAAATATTTCTTAAATTTACAAAATCTAATCATTAGCATCTTTTACATTAGTGTACCCAACTTAAAAGTTTTAAATTTCTAACCATACTGTTCTAAGCACGCAGAGCTTGATTAACATCTTTAAATGAGAATTCTGGAACTTAGCAAAAATAAAAGAAAGCAAATAAAAATAAAAAATGATTAAGTTATTTTGCTCTCTATAGAAATTTGATGAATAATATATTAGGGTACAACACCATTATCTTTGCGATTTATATTATCTAATGCTATATTTTTTCAATTTGTTTAATGAGGGACTTAAAATTCAAGAACGTAGATAAGCAATTCAGCTCTTTTTCAAAGATTTACAATAAATAGTTAAATATATTTGAGAAAAGAATTTCTATGTTTGACGTATAATAGTAAGTCACACACCTGAATTGACTCTTCCCTGGGAATTTACACTTTTGAATGAAAATAGACATTTACATATATTTTTATTGGCTGCCAAGGAAAGAATTAGAAAATAACCTCCAAATTTGGCAGCGAATTTCGTGACATATTATGTTATTTGGCGACTTTGATGATAAACTGGTGTTTGAAAATGTTGGAATTTTGTAGATATCTCGATAAGGAGAGAATTTATAGATCATTCCTGAATTTTGTCTATGGCGTCACATCTGACCAGAACAGCTGTAAATACGAATATATGCAAAATTGGGCTAATGTATCTAGAATCAGCCTGTATTTGAAAGGAAACTTCTGGAATATACCGAGGAGTGAGCTTGAATCTGCAGCTAACTCTAATTAATTTGTCGAAGTCAACCCTTAAAATGCCAAGTAATACTTAAGAGATTTGTCCATATTGCGAATTAGTAAAGTAGTGTGCCGAACGCTATAGTATTGCTATTACTATTATAAATGAAATTTTGTATCAGTTTGTGTTGCTTAAATGCTGTTTTTGTTCCTGATTGTACTGTTAATCTGTATATATTCTTCTATTTATGTTTCATCTAGTCCTGATTACTTGCAAATAACAAGTGAATCTCTATTACTCTCCTTGTTAAACCGTTTTCATTATAAAACCACGAAATTTTTTTTTTAACAATAGCTTATGATATACGCATATTTCTTTTCCCCTATTAGATCATGATAATAATTTTTAGTATGAGTTCTTGTGGGTAAATATGCAACAAACTGTTAATTTTTAATGATATTTAATTAAAAGCTAAACAAGTACTTTCAGTTCAACTATATATTTAATTATTTGACGGTTTATTAAGTATTAGGAATGAGATATGTAATAATTCCTTGTTAATTATAATTCATGTTCTCATTTCCTAGCACTAGCTAATATCACTTAGACTTTAGTAAAATTACATTTTTATCTCTAACATCTTTAAGGATTAGACAAATGAAAAATAAACAACCAAATGAACATTAATCATTAAAATAGTAATCACGCAATCGTTGTACTATTTTTTTTTAAATTCGTAAACACACACACATACATAACAGACATGATATTTTGCTTCCGAGCAACGGTTCTCTAATGAAGGAAAAATTGACATTTTAAGAGGTGTCATCAAATAGCCTAAGAAATTTTAAGTTATGACCACTTAACATTGTGAATAGATTTGGCGATCATTTTGGTGAATTGTCAAGATATTTTGGGACTTGGGTGACAAAAAGAAAACTTCAGAAAGAGGTGTGTTTATAGTCTGCTTGGGAGATCGATAGAGAAACTGACTGGGAAGCAAACTGCATTGAGATGAATATATTTATCGAGGAACTGTCGGTAGCGACCGAGTGTCAGCCTTGGAAGTGCAGAGTATTATGATGGAGATTTGGTGCATAGTCTGATCTAGTAGGCTAGTGATCTGAGTGGTGCTGATACAATTGTGACTATCATTACAAATGCTCTTTACTTAATGCATCTGTGTTACTAATCTGTAGAAGTCCTGTTTATGGTCTTATTTTCCGAAATCTTCTACCAGTATGTCATCCTGAAGATTTTGAAATAATGCATCATGTGTCGTTTTTTTCCGCGTTGGATTTGATACCAGTTTCATACATCGAGAAATGTTTGTAACATTGGTGTCAGATGTGGGTATCAGAAGAGAATTTCTATGACCAGAGCAATGGGGGATAAAATTAGAGAAGCTGTTGGCTTTGTGGCAGATATGAAAAAAAAATAACTTGGAGTCAGAAATTTTAACCTAAGTAGAGGGAACGAAAGCTGGAAAGGTGAAAATATAAAAGGAAAATTAATTGAGGGAATTGAAGTTGGTCTAAAAGAAATGAGAAGAATTTTTTACATGTTAGCAGAAAAATTTGAGAAGATAGAAGACCCAATAGAAGAGGAAAGAGAAAATGATGCAGTTATTCCAAAAGAAACGTGTGAAGCTAGTGAAACCAAATAAAATACTAGTGAAGTCGAAGAGGAAGAAGGAGTGGAACACGTCAAATCCAAAATGAGAGGAAAGTGACCATTGATGTAGAAAACGAAATTCAAAAGAACATTAAATTCTTAGAGGATCCAATGATTGAAAGATATTTCGAGAAATGGCCATTCAAAGACATCAATCATTCAGATTACAAGTTGATTCTCAGAGACAAACCATTAAAGATGCAGGAACGATAGTTGAGCTGGAAAATTTTGAGAATCATCAGTGTGGAACACGATGAAAATTCTATGAATGATTTCATGTATTATTGTTCAATTAATTATTAAAAAACCTGAAGACATTGTTAGCGACTATAAAGAAGGTAAAAAGATTTTGATAAAGAGATTCAAGTTAATACTAGATAAATTTCGCCAAAAATTCTTTACGTCTATTAAAAATGTAAGAACCACGTAGAAAAATTATACATATGAATTAAGATTTTTAGTGAATGGGTAAGTGGTGTTAAAAAAGATAATTTTGAGAAATCTTTTGATCTTATAATAGAGGATAAGATAAAGTTCAAAGTATCTGAAAAAATAAAACATCATTTCATTGATGATTAGTCTAAATTTACTTCACCAGTTAATTTAGTTGAAATGTTAGATGATTATGATACTTTGAAGTCTACTTTCAAAAATAAACAACTACGTAAAAAAAGGGTAGCCATAATAAACGATATATCTTTAAAGATGATCTAATTGTCACATTCCACGAAAAGAACTGTATGGTATAACCCGAAATGATAGGGGTGAGCTACAATGCTTCCAATATAACAACAGTTATAACAACAGTTATAACAGTTATAACCGACAAGACATGTAATAAAACAGGTCACATAGCTAATATTGTGTTATTAAATCTGGTAATAGTAATTTTAATAGTAGAAATTTATCTGTTGGACAAATTGGAGGAAAATCAGCAGAAAGTACATATTTGAATCTAGCAAGAATCAATAATAATAATGAAATACAAACCTCATTTGATACAGAGAGTTCAAGTTATCACTTAAAGATTTCTGTTGCTCAGATACTTCAACTGGACCCCGAACCTGCTTCCAATGTATTACACCGCTTTTGCAATTAAAAAGTTCCTGCAGTGATCTCTGTAGGAAGGTTTAAAGCTGATATTGAAGTCGATGATATAAAAGGCCAAGGCATAAATATATGCATTGTTCCTAATAATGTCCAGTCAATTCAACTTATTATCAGACGGACATAGCTTCACCTTCATCATTGTTATTGCTTATGCCAGGAATGGGAAAAATATTTCACATTGGATACCAAAAGGATGAACCTTTTATTAACTTCGTAATTTATAAAGAAAAACAAACTTAATCTACCTTAAAGCCCTTGAATTAAATAAATTGGAGAAGAATACAGTCGCTCTAGTCACTTCTCAAATAGAGTTTATTGACAATGGAGAAATTTAGGAAGAATTAATAAGACGTCATTAATTTTTTAAATGCTTATTTTTCGTTTTATATAATCTTACTTTAAAATCTGTTTTCTGTCGTATGTTATGTTGTATTACGCATGTTGTGTTTATGTTGAAATACATGTTAGTATTTGGTTCAAATGAGGATAAATGGAAAGTCAGGATGGTCAAAAGTACGAAGACTTTATTCGTCGCTTTACCATAGCATGATTAGAAATTGTTATTTGGCAAAAGGTTTTATCATTGATATTCAATAAATTTTTATATGTTTTGTCTTAAGAACGTCTTGTGAATTACTGTTATAAGTAAGCACTTAAGAAAGAAGACAATATATCAAAGCTAGGATTACATATTTTACTACTGTATATTAATAAACAACTACTGTCTAAAATAAACCAGTAGTACATAAAATGCTTCTGTATTATATAGCAGTTATTTTTTCAAGAGATGATTCTTAAAATTAAATAAACCATTTTATTTTAAAACTTTCCCAGAAAAGTACTCTAACAAACAATTATTCTATTAGTAAAAAATTGCTATATTTGAATTATTTGTGAAAAAATTCTTGTTTTTGAATTATTTATAAAATAAAATTAAGCACTTAGTGGTTAATTTCTTTCAGTATTATTTAAAATTTGTCACGCAATATTAACACCCCACTATTATTTAAGCTTATTCACTTAAGCAAACTTCGAAAAACGTACTTTATTTTAATATAAAATTTACAATGAAGTAGAACAATATAGAAGGTAGATTTAGAAACAAAATCTTACAAAGAGAGAAATTAAAGGGCATACATTTATTAGGTGAAAGCTTTCCCTTCAAACAAAATCATAAATCATAGAAAAATATTAATTTCGAGATATTGTTTTTCCTACTATTTTGTACTAGTTATTATACTTTTTTACAAATTTTTAATTTTTTTTTCAAAATATATGGATTTATCATCTCATATAAACATTAATTAGAAATGAAACATCAAGTAATATATTGCTTTTTTTTAAAAAAAGTATTTATTAAAATGGCAAAATAGAAGTATTCAAAATTATCATTTACTTATAATGTATAAAAATTCCTTGCTTCCATCAATATTATTATCTAGATAAGATTATTATTTTTTGCAAGGAAATTCAAAATATTCTGTGTAAATTGAAAAGAATAACTTATTTGATATCCTCAAAATAGTTACTTTTCCATTATGTTCGTAGTTTCTTTTTAGTCATTCATTGTATCATATATATTTTTTTGCTTTAACCGGAAATGTATAAGTGAAATGAAAATTCAGCAGTGATTATTTAATATTGACTTATCCTAGATTTTAAAGTATATATATATATATATATATATATATCATTATACAGTATGTTCATAGGCGCATTCAATATTTATTTTTTGACTGTAGATGCTAGAAGTATAAAAATATAGAAATATATAAATACGGGATTTTCTATATGTATTTGAAATTTTTAATACTTTATTAATTATTTAATATTAATATCAATTTAAGAAATAAAAGTAATTATAGAAAAATAATCATATTAGGAAACAATTATTTTACGTTATTATTTAGTCTTGGAAAGTTATAAATTTTTTTCACTATAAAGGGCAGTTTATTAAATAAAAAAAAAATAAATAATTGATGTATAATTATAGAATTTGTACTATAATAAATTATAAATGAATAAAATCCCAAAGTAATTGAAAATTCGAACGTTCAGAAGTATTATGTCCCTTATTTTAGAACAAGGAAGTTTAAAATACAATGAAATGCTTTGACATCCTTCAAGATTTTATTACGTTTCCTTCAAGAATCGAAAAAAGTAACACATTCATTTCCGAATAGTTCTAAATAACTTTAGAGAACTGAATTGAAAACTTCATTTCCTTTTATCTGCCATACGAATACTATGAAAGTCAAATAACTGCGAGATTTGATAGAAAATCTAAGACCTTTTAGGTAAAGGAATTCAACCAGCTTCTGGAATCTTTAGAAATATCTTCTAGTACGTGATAAGAAAATAAATAAGGCCTCCAAGCTATGACAGTATTGTTTTTGTCATTCGAATACATCTGCAAATCAATATCGCTTGCTTAGAAGCAGATATTTTAACTAGGGACGTGATATTTCATTTGAGAATCATTTCTAATATTTCATTCTATAAAAATAACGATTTTTTTTGTTTCCCATTTCATTGGCTGAGATATAACTTGTCCCAAACATTTTTGATTAGTTATATTCGAAAACTATAATTACAAATTTGTTTGCATTCGATAAAATTATTAAATATTAAGATTTTGATTAAATATGCGGAAATATGTGAAGTCGTAACAAACGGTATAATACATTACACATATTTGAAATGCTTTTGCAAAAATTTAAATAATTTTCATTAATCAAATTATTTTCCTTTAAAATTAATAAAGATGTAAATTTTTAAGAACTCATAATGTTAGGTATGAAAACTAATGTATCTGGAAATAGATTAAAAAGATTATTTTAATCTTATGCCCTCATATAGAGAAAAAATAGAAAACAAAATTTTAAACTAAATCCAGATCTGTGATCTCTCAATGAAATGTATCAATTTTTTTCAATGTGCAAACATTATTTTTTAACTGTAGGTTGGTATCATGATATAGAGACTTTTAAAATCATTGATCACTAATACTCGTAAGTGGCATGGGCATCTTTTCTACAGCTGATATTTATCACACATTTTAAAGACCAAACTTCTGCAATAAAAATTAATATTATGCTCCACAAATATTTATATTTTTAAATTTCGGTTCAAGTAATGCTTTTCATAAAATGCACTTTCATAAGTCAAAATTAAAATGAAATAAAATCTTGAGTATAAATTATTTGTATCCATAAGCAAGTTTATAATTTTGTACTTTTTATGTCACATGTGTCAATAGAAATCCTTTACTTTCTTATTAATAGAGCCAAATTTACAACTTATTGTGCCGTGACTTGATAATACATGTAAGTTGAAGTACTTCTTTTTTTTACTTAAGTGTAATTAATCCTGAAGGAAAAATTTATTGTTTTGAATCTAAGCCTTTCTTATATATTTACAAAACTAAAATAAGCAGATTATTTTACACCTTTTCTTATATTATATTAAAATTGGATGTGAATGTTGACTAAGAATTATGTTTTCTAAAATAGTAACTTCATGATAAATTAAGTTTTTTTTTTGTGTATTATCATCAAAATATTTAAAATATTGTTTTACTCCATTTCTTGTTTGTTACTTTTATACTAAGAAATAAGATCTTCAGTTGTACCGAGTATATATATATATATATAATAATAATAATAATGATAAATTTAACTAAAAACTAAAATAAAACATATAATTGAAAAATCCTTACCAAATAAAGGAAAAAATACCAAGAGAAAAGAATTAAGAAATATTCGTTGATGAAGATTCATTAAGTGTCTCGGATTTTGGACTGAGAATGGGCGAAACTATTTAATCTCATCACAACTTCAGTAATTACAGAATCAGAAATCGTATTACCAAAATAAATAAAAAATTACAAATACAGACAGTAATTAAACCATGATAAAAAACCGAAAGGAATCAAAGGAAACAAACATATTTCAATCATATTACATATAAATAAACATTAAAATTAATATATATTTATTTACATATATTTTTAAAAAAATATAACTAATAAAGTTATAACATTTATCTCCAACAAGCAAATGTATGATACAATGTATTATACCATTATGGCGTGATATTACTATGTATTTTATTTATGTTTTAAGCATTGTTTTCATTGACGTCTTCCCTGTTATCTTCCGAATCTTTGCTCCAAATAAAAACGCACTTTCTGGTTTCGTTTCTCCTTTGTAAGCTTCACTGATATTATCGAAAGTCTCCGTTGTGTGTTTGTTTAGTTGGAATCCAATTTTGTTGGAGTAACATGGTTCTATGTTTTCACATTTCAACGCAGGCAATAAACATGCTTTCACACCAGTGATGTCTTCTAGCTCCAACGTATCGGAAACAGTAGCAACGGTTCTCTTACCTTAGTTATTTCACCGCAACCTTCCTTTCTTTCTATTGGCAAGAAAAAATAAGTCCAGATATTTATTGGACAAACCTCGTATTTCTACATATGCTTGAATATTATGCAAATTTTATTTTAGGACCTTATAAACAATGAAAAATTGTTAATTATTGTAATGCATTTCTAAAACTGTTTAAATGGAATTTGGAGGGAAATTAATGATTTCAAAAATTATCTTTATAAAATATCCTTTTCAACTTTCTAAAATCTTTATTTGGTTAAGTAAAAATAAAATAAGCATTCAAGGAAAATAGCATTAAATAATTATAATTATTTTTACAAGTAAATGAATAACTACTGTAAAATCCTTTTCTTAGAAATATTAATACTTAAACGCATTTTTAAATTAAGTAACTTAAGTCAAATATTTATTACCAAGCTCTTTTAATGACCATATGATAAATTTTGTTGTATGCAAAAAAGGATATCAATTATCTTCTTGAACCAAAGCAAATAGTGACATTAATTTTTTCTTTGTTTTAAAGCCCTTTGAGAACCTTAATGTGCGTTCTCTACATTTATTTAAGGGAAAAAGAATTGAAGACAAACATAATGTGCTCTTCTAAAACAAACATTTGTAAAAAAATGTGTCATGAGAATGTATCCTAAAAGCATTCTTGAATTTTTAAAACGTATATGCATTTTGGGAAAGGATAATAAAACTAAATCATGATTTAGATATATTTTATTTTTCTAGTAAATTATTCCCTTTTTCTTAAGCAAAATAAGAAAATGTTACTACAGTAAAAATAATGTTAGTGGGTTCCGAGGCAGGACCTTATTTCCGTCCACAGAACTTTTAATACTTTTTTATAAATAAAATAGTACAAACGTGTTTTAATATCAGGTAAATGAAACAGTTTTTCAAAAACATATGTATTTTTCATTCCAAATTTCATTTGCTCATGTTAAAAAAATTAAGGTTTCGTATGAATAGAAAATTATTTCGAAGATTCTATTGGAAATGAAATTATTTATGAAAAGGACATTGATACGAACAGAATTTGCTTGGAAAATGATATAATTTAGTCAAATTATTTGAGATAAAATGTAAATAAATATTTAATTCACAATGAACGACATTAAAATTTAGTAAACTATATATTTTAATTTCTCACCCTTACAAGTCTAAAAATATTTTTTGAATCTAAATTTTAGTGTTGAAAAAAAGGAACTAATTCAGAACATCAAATCTTGGACACACAATACCTTTAGATTTATTTAATTGAGTGTGTGTCTGTTTATTCCCTTCACATTTAAATGCAACATGATGGCTATTGGGTACAGTCTTATTAAATTTGAACAAAAGTCAAGTGACAATGGCGACATTTGAATTGCATCCCACCCTTCTAATTTCCAAAACGCGACAAAGTGTGGGCTTATATTGATTGAAAAAAAAAGTTAACTTATTTTGAAAAATGTAGAACAACAATTTTTCAAATCAAAGGCTATAAAATTGAAATTAAAAGCAGTCTAGAGATTAATTTATTTATATAATAAGTCTATGAACTGCATCAAAATTATATGTATCCATTAAATTTGAATTATAAGATTAACTAAAATTGCGTTACTCTTAGAGGTAATTATCTTATTCTTATAAATTATCACTAGTGATAATCACCTATTCCTAATTCCATGGATTCTCTAATGTTTCTATGAAACATTTATTTGGAAGAGATACCGGCACTTATTAATCGGTTTATCATTTTTAATATTGGAGAACATTTATAATATATAGATAATTTCTTTATCAATTACTATCTACAAATTATACCTGGAATTCCTATCATTTAAATTTCGAATTAATGAGTAAGTTATTAAGTAAAAGAAGAAAAGTAAAAGTTAGGATTAAAATTCTTTCTTTTTTCATTATATCAAGTAAATGGTACTACATTGCACATAATTATTTAGAAAATGGATACATTAACATTGATGGACTGAAAATTTCGAATTATTTTTTTATCATATATATATAGATGAAAATTTTTGAAACATTATTGACACTTATGGGGATGACTTTTATATCATAAAACAATATTAAAATGCGTAATGTGGCTTAAATATTAATCTAAATGTATTTCATGATGGTATTTAACGAAGTTTATATTACCAGTTATTGTAATGTAATTAATCAATGTTTTATGCGGTGATATTGATTATATTTTAGGAAAGTAGAAATCTAAATGCTTTTATAAATTATAATATATTTTTTTCCAACGCTACTTGTTCTAGAACAATCTTTCAACTATACAGAGTACAAGAATGATGCTAACTTTTTGCAACAAAAATTACCACAGCAACGATATAATGATAAAAAAAATGATAAATTAAATTATCTAAAATATTATTTCTAGATGTTAAAATTAAAACAAACGATAAATTATTATTGAAATGTATCTTTAAAGAGTGGTAATAATTTTTTTTTTGTAAAATAAGAAAAATATTTACATAAGTATTAAACATCGTATTAGATAATTACAACAAACCTTTCAGTCATACTACTACCTTAAAATGTTTTGTATCTTGTATCTTACGTATGATGATTTCAAAACAAAATTTTTGTAACTGTTCCATTCAAAACGGATAAGATTATTTAAATAAATTAATGTTATATTTTTTACACGATGGATAACTAAATATAAAAGGTTTATTTTAAATATTTTATTTCTTTCCCAACACAAAAAGTGATATTTTGTAAATCGATTACATAAAAATATGTGTTGTGAATGTCTGCCATAGTATTTTGAACAGTACAGATCATATTAATTGTTAACACAACGTAATAAATGTGAAATTTTTTATTAACCATCCAAGGGACTACTGTTTTAGTGGTTCACTTTTGGCGAACAAGATTACTTTTGAATTTATTACCGTTTGCTTTAATTTTAATTACATTTCGCTTAAATATATTCAATTCAATTATTTATTGTTTGCTTTAATTTTAATTACATGCAGGTGATAAGATATTCAATTTTATAAATTATCGCTTGCCTTAATTTTAAATACTTTTCACGATTTAAGCAAAATTCTAATTTTACGCATCTTAATTTGCATATTCTTGCAAGCGCCTAGGTGTTCGCGATCCTCGCGTTCAAACTACATCCACCTTACTGAAGCTGTGAATTCCCTTTGAGCTTGTTAAAAGCCCCGATAGGAGACTAATCAGCAAGAACGTTTAGTGTGGGGGGGAGGGTTACGAATAATCTTCATACGATTACGATAACATTGAGTATATCACTCACAAGTTACTCGGTTCCTAAATTTCTTACTCTTTGAGATGTGTAAAATTTCACATTTACTTACATTTGCAAAACAGTAATTTAAGTTTCTGATTTATATTATATGTATCATTTGGAAACTATAAGCATTCATTCCAAAGGTACCCATTTCAGAACCTTTAATTTCAAAACATAATTGTTTTGACAGTATACACTTTAAAGTATTTTACATTTTCTCTAAGATAATAATTATATATATGTAATTATTTTCCCTTTAATTTAATTTTCTTATTTTTCCCATCTTTAAATAACACAGTAAGGAATTTATCTGTATTTCATGATACTATTCCAATTCATGATCAAAAACACAGACATATTAATCATTTTTCAACTAAATTAATGAAAATATCATTTAAACATTAACTTTATAATGTTTTTCTACCGTTAAATAATATAATTATATCATCCATCACTTTCATCTAGATTATCTTCAATTTCTCTAGCTGAACCTTCTACTATGTTTCGATATAATTGAATTTGTTCTTTCAGAATTCTATCCTGGACTTGCTTCAAATTGTTTAACTTCATACTGTCAATTACCAGTTCCGATGCATAGGCTTTGATAAATGGAAAAGACATAAACATTTGAAAATATTTTCCATCAATATAAGTGAGTACTTAACGATACCATTAATAAACTCCTTAGTTATGATGACGTCTTTTTCATCAGTGTCATAATGAAAACTCTTGTATGTCAAAGGCTCAATTGCCATTTTTTGTTCACTTTTGTTAGAACACTTCTCTCTACGAATCCGTTACTAACATGTTTAATATAAAGTTGGCCGTCATTTATGAACTATAGAACTTCATCAGTTTTCAGATTGTAAATGTTGAACTACAGTTTGAAACCATATCAATGAATTTTTTTCAGACTATAATGTATTCTCTCATTTTTTGACGACTACAAAATGCTTCATTTTGTAAAATTGCATGACTGCGTATGAGAAAATACTAATGATATTTTTGAAACCGTTTAGAGTCAAACAAATTAAACATTCATTTTGTTTACCTTAGAAACATAACGGGAAACAGATATGAATGATATTATATGAGGTCTAATATTATTTTTGAATTAATGCAACAACATGGAGCAAATTTATTTTGTTCTTTCGTTGACAGTGTCTTCATAATACAAGTAAGTTGTCTATTTCCCTATTTTCTGACCTTTTAAACCAAAACAATTAATCTAAAGTTGATGTAATTACAGGGTGTTTTAAATTGATATATGTAGTAATGTTAGAATTAGCAAAAAATTGCTATGTTTGCCACATCATAATTTTCTTAGCAAAGGTCTTGAATTAATGCATGCAAAAACTACTTTAGTTAATGACGTGTTTTTTATGCAATTATCTGTTATTAAACTCTATAGGTTGATTGAGAAAGAATGCAGCAATTTATGTAGTTTTTATCTAGATTATGAAACTGATTTTAAGTTTGCCTTCCCCCCAAAATGAGAAAAGGTTTTTTTTTGGAAGGAATGTAGTTTTTGAAATGACCGATTAAATCAGGATAACATATACACTTTACACTATATTAATGTCAATCCTCGGAGAACTAATTAAACACTATTGTCCCAAATACATACTTTAATTTAAACCACAGTAAACAATAGTTTTAAATAGTACTAGCATTTTATAAAGGTATTCAAAGGGTTTCTTGCATCTTAAAAGGAAAGCAGATTATTACCAAATTTTAGGTAATATGTAATAGTCATAATGCACTGACACAGATTTTACCTATATATTTATATTATACTTATATACGAGGGTCATTCAGAAAGTTTTTTTAAAAAAAAATACAAGAGATGACTCTCGTAGAATCGAAAATGATTCTTTAAGTAAGCATCACTCCCCTCTAGACATTTGTGTAAGTCTCAGTTATACGAGGGTCATTCAGAAAGTTTTTTTAAAAAAAAAAAATACAAGAGATTACTCTCGTAGAATCGAAAATGATTCTTTAAGTAAGCATCACTCCCCTCTAGACATTTGTGTAAGTCTCAGTTATACGTATTCATGATCATGACGCAATTCGCACCGCAAGAATTCTTTGTCATAACTGTTTCAGTCCATGAAATGATCTCCGCCTACTTTGAAGAAGATTCCCTGGAATCAGCCCATTGGTTTGATTTTTGCTTGATTTCTGGGGCACAATGATGAAACTAGGTTTCATTGACGGTGAAACCTCCATGAGGTAGAAATTCAATTCTTATTTTGCCGAAAATAAATACCAAATCAAAACTTATGAATAAAAGTCAGATTTGTGTAGGCTCCATTTAACAGATGACAACATACAGTGGTAAGAGCAATTGATGATGCCATCGGTCTGCAATTACAAGTACTGTATGTACCACCCTTGTAATAAGCATGCATATTAACTAAATGTATATTAATTAAATATATTCAATAAACTTGTGTGAAAATAGGTACATATTCGCTTTGTGTTTACAGTGCTTGTAACTTGTGAGATCTCTCAAATTGGAAACCAGTATCAACACGTGTGTGTGGACGCAGTAGCAATTCTTGTCTACAAGAACCTGAGCTTCGCAACGATGGCGCACTTTTGCTTGCTTTGATTTATTTAATTTTTACGTTACAAATGCAAGAGTCAGAAGAAAACACTGCCTTTGTTTTCTGACATTTTAGAAGGTAATAGGTAGATATTTTCAAAAATAGGAATACATAGTTAGGTATATACAAATTAAATTGAATCAAATTCATCTATTTTAAACTTTGTGAAAAATTATGCTTACTTTTATATAAATTTTTTGAATAGATCTTCAGTTTGCGTAGATACGCCGATCATGTTTGTAATCTCACATAAATATGATATTTAAAGCATCTAAAAATAACAAATGTAACTCAGCAATTTGCTTTTGGATTTTAGCGAACAAATCATTTATCTTTAAAACCCTATATAATATCTTATATTAAAATGAATACAACTGAATCTGAGATCTAGCAAGTACATACGTATTGCTACTGAACTGAACATATTATTTTGTGATGGACAAAAAAAAAGAACTATATGGAGGGTAGAGTTGCTTATTTGATGTTCATTCTATCATTGTAGCTCCAACGCCAGTCCTTTTAAGAAGCAAAGTCTTAGGAAATAGTTCAACGAAAGTATCCAACCTGAAATACCATAAGCTACTCTGATGGAGTCAGTAAAGGTTAGAAATAATTTAAAACACTGAAAGAAAAAATTTTCTGATGAGATCTATGGTGAAAATATATTCGGTTTAGTGTCAAATAGAGACTATAATAGGTAACACGTGTCTTCCCATATCTCCTTATGTCTTATTGCCAGTTATGGCAAGGGGGCATTTAGGGGTCTCAGGACTCTGAACGCTTGACCATGTATCGAAAAAAATATCATTTTTCAAAACAATATAATTTACCAATGAAACAAAACAGACTATTGAAACTTTTACCAAATAATATTCATATTTATTTACATTTGTTCTCATATTTTCATAAGATTTAAAGGAATTTTTAAAAAAGTTATAATAAAAAATAAATATGATATTTTTTTCAAAACTAAGAAAATCTATATTTTGCTGCGTGCATGATTCTGAAGTATATTATTGATTGAAATTTACAAAAGTGATGTTACCGTACAAAAAAAAGTTCAATTTCAAAGTTATACACACTTTTTGAGAAATTTACAGGAAAATAACTTTTTATAATACAATTATTAAAAAAAAATATAAAATTTTAAAAAAAAATCCAATTAAAATTCCCATAAAAGATTTTCTGTCAACAATTTGTTTAATATTTGATGTATAAGTCATAAAGAAACCTTTTTTGAGCATGTTCATAAAATTTTATACTGATATCTTAAATAGTTTCCGAGGAATCCTGGGCGTAAGTTAAAAATTTTTGTTCTGAGAAAAATGAAGTTAAAGTTAAAAAATAACAATAAAATAATTCAAATCCAAGTTCAGTTTTTTCTCGATAACTCTGGGAATTTTCAAAGTATCGTTATAATTTTGGTACCAAAATGATCAGAACAGATGAGGCTCTAACATATATTTTTTTCAAAAAATCAAAAAATTTGTGTTTTAAGGGTCCTGAGACCCATTAAATTCAGTAAAATGTTTTTCGATAGTGTAATATTAATTTATTACTTGAGATAGCTTACATACAGACAACAAATAGACATATAATTCTAAAATACATATAGAAAAAAGAGACTTAGTGTTACAACATGTTCACTCTACCAATCCTTGACTTTCAATGAAGCCCTCCTCCTCGTTCTGATTGATAGCTAGATGATTCCTAGGTAATACAGTTTAGGGCAGTCTTGACACCTTTAAAGAAAAGATCGATTATAAAACTAAAATAATAATTACTTGGATTAATTTATCGTACCAAATTTAAAATTAGTTTTAAAAATACTTATACCAAGAAAATTAATAAAATATATGTTAATTTTTTGTAATAAAAATACATTCTTAAATATAATTAAAATTCAAAACTTCGAGATAAGATATAAAAAATCTCTAGCTATCGTTTGATAAAATTATTATTAAAAGGTATTTTTAAAAATAATTAAATGAAACCGATATATATATATGTATGTATGTGTGTACACAGATGGTTTTACTTGGCTATTGTTGATTTGTCTACCAGTAATTTTATTATTTCTCTAGTAATTACGAAGTAATTATGAGTCTTATTAGAGTAATAATGTTATTTTGTTAGTTTTTGTTATGATTTGAAAATAATTGTATCATCAGAAATTTTTATTTTATCTTATATTCTTTTCTGATTATCGTAGAAAGAATACTTTATTCTTATACTTTTATCATTATCATTATCGGTATCCTGCGTATAAAAATGATTCGTAAATATAGGACCTCTTAGGAAAGTACATATCGTCAGTCCTGCAAAGCAAGATAGACATTTTATTAGCCTGAAAGTTGTTCCCTTATTTATAGACAATATATTTAACATTTTTGGCCATTCACATCGTAATATCATTAAAATCTTTCGCAAAAGTATTATAAAACGCAGTGATATGTGTATAATTTTCATGCAAAAAAATTAGAATTCTTTTTAAATAAAGAATTATTTATTTGTTGAATCCTTTTCGGAAAGTATTCCACTAAAGCTTCTTTTCCTTGATATAAACAGTTAATTCAAATCTTTCGGGAATTCTATTCAGGTATTTAACTCTTTCCTACATTGTACTTTTTCAAAATAATTATTTTAATGCGTCATTAGGATTTGATGTAATTTTTATGCATTTATTTAAATATATATATATATATATATATATATATATATACAGAGAGAGAGAGTGAGAAAGTGACAGCCTCTAGATAGTTCTGAAACACCTATTTATTAAGGGCAAAATGTCACCCCGGTAAGTAACAAAGTAAAGCTCTTAGATATTTAGAATCAGAACAACACTTCGAATCATACTAAGCGATTCATCACGTCTCTCGCCACTGTCTGACTCGTCTCTGTCAAACAAGTATCAGTGTCTGCTGTTACGTAATTCTAGATGAAACCATACAATGAAAGGGGGATGAGATACGAAACCAGGTTTATATAAGTCATGATGACAGGACATGCTTCCCCTCACATAAAAAAAATCAATTTTTATAAAAAGATAGAAAATTGCAAAAATAAACATTAATAATTTGTAACTTACAAGAAATTAGCAAATTTCAAACAAATATGACTCAGAAAAAAATTGAGTAAACGATCATAATGTCATTGAAAATCTTAGTTTACAATGTAAACGATGTATTAGTAAACATTTATCTATGTGTCTATGGTTTCAGGTATTAGTCGCAAATACAAGTTTTGATTGGGCCATGAAAAATGATACGTTGTTCTAAATTGTAGATATCATTAGAATTCATTTACATGACTTTATATGGATGAATAATTTTTTAAAAATGATTTTGTCCTGTTCCATGCTGGACTTTTTTAGTAGCAACTGAGTCATTGACACTGCATGCACGATCAGGATTTTTTTGAAGAATATAAGACATTTTATCCTCATTCTGCCCTTTTTTAATTTGCCATTTGCAGTTTAGCTAATCAGAATAATATTTCTCAATTATTATTTTTTCCATGTTGTTAGTTGCCTGTGAATTAACTTCTGAATACGCAAGTTAGATTTATTATTAATTTTTCTCAAGAGGTAATTTGGGTATTGTTGATCCTTTGTTGAAATGTCGAGTTTAAAACTTTTTGTTCTACAGGAATATATTTAAACAACTTCTTTCGATCGACTTCGAATATCTTAAAAAGGACAGAAACAATGGTTGGATTAAGACGTTCAGCTTGACCGTTTTCTGTTTAACCTGTCGTATTATGACATAAGGATACATTTCCAGTATCATAAGTGTGTGTCATTCATCTGAAGTTAATATTGGGGATGTTTAAACACAGGCGTTAAAATACAGCGTTCTGAGTGTAAATATTTTTTAATTACTTCAGATGTAGATTTTGTTTCTGTTGAGTGTGATCAAACGAATATGCTGAAAAAATCAATGACTTCGAAAATATGCTTGTAATTCTTCTTATATGTTATCATGTGACCATGGTGATCAACATGATAAGTACTGAGAGTTATGCTATCTCTTAAGAATGGGGATAGAGAATACTGAATTACTTAATAGCATGTTATACAGTTAGAAATATATATATTTTTTAATTTTAGATTGTAATTGAGGTATAAAATAATTATTTTTGAGGTGTTCAAGCGTTCTTTTAATCGAAACACAACATTCATCATGAGCATTTTGGATAATGTGATGTTGCATTTTTTCTACGACAACAATGATTTTTGTATCCTCTATATAAATATGTATATAATCCTATATCTAAAATAATAAATATCATAATGTTTGTTCAAAAAGAAAGCTTCTATAACAAGAGTATATGGATCGTGTGCTTGATCTTCTATCGTTTTGTGTTTTATAGAATCAAAAAGAAAGGTTAAAATTAGTTAAAACTTGAATCTTACTAAATTATCATTATCAACATGGGTCATTTGTGAACTGGAGCTGTGCAAGATTGTATAATCATAATCCCTTAATGCCAGGATCAAACGCCAGTTCGTGTTTTAAAATATTTTTTCTTCATTGTTTTGGGAAATGCTGCTCAATCAGTAACAATTTTAAAAGGCATTCCTAAGACATATACTTTAAACTTTCTAAGATCTTCTAAAATACCAAAAATTTCTAATTTGTAATTAGTACATTTTTTTCCGGTTTCAGACGTTTTTTCACATCTAATATATTGGATGATAATCTTTGTCATTAAAAAACATTATTGTGACAACACAACAACCAGTCCGTCAATTGATGTATGTGGGAGTTTAAGTTCATAGTTTTGTCGGTATATTCTTAAGACAAGATTCAGACAAAGCAGCTTTTAAATCGTCAAAAGAATATTCTTGCTTAACATTAAAGGACAGATGGCATCTATATGAAAATCATGTCAAAGATTGCTTCTTTATGAAGCAGATAATGGAGTGGTTCTCGCAAGAACAGAATATGCAGGGATAAATTTACAGAAATAGCGCGTGAGTCCTAAGAAATGTATAACATCTTTAGGAATCTTAGGTTTTGAATAATTGATAACTTGTTTAGCTTTCGAAGGTAAGGGGAAGTTTTTCTTTCTTTAATAATAAGGCCTAAAACTTCAATTTTCTTGTGTAATAATTGACACTAGAGAAAATGTATTCCCATTCATAATCACAAGCAATTTTAACACATCTTTTAGTCGTTTGGTCGCTTTAGATTAATTTCATCAGGAATAACATCACAGATGTAAGTCAAAGTAATTCCTTGCAGAATTTAATCTTGGAAGACTGAATTAGTTAAGCTCTGAAACATAGAGAAACACGTAGAGTACAAAAGTCATTTTAAATTGGAAAATTAGATCATATATTTCTTTTTCAAAAAGTCCATTTTATGCCATCGAGTCAGTCATTATAAGGAGCTAACTATGTATGAGGGTGGCTTTGTTTACGGATACATGGAAATACCCGGTACTTAAAAGAAAGGTAATGAAAATTCAAACATCCTGAAATTCATCTAAAATATTCTCAATAAGTCGTAGAGGATAATGATCCTTAACGAACATGTGATTTATGAGCTCTGTTATAAATACTGAGACAGCAGCGTTTCAGATTCAGGTGGAATCCGTTGAACTTAGAACTAATGAAACTTTGAAAGCAAGCATTCAGAAAAGTGATCGCTTCTCAGAATTTGGGATTTAAGGTACCATCAGTCATTTCAACTCTGGAGCATGTTTTTTGTATTGAATATTTTAATTCAACAAATAGACTGCAATATGATATTAGGTGGTCTAAAAGTATCAAGTTAAATCTACCAAATTTGGTGAGAAATTCTATGGAAGAAAATTACTCAGGCCTTTTACTATTATGATTCAATAACCATCATCCTAAAATATGTAATATCTAGAAGAGGAGGGGACGTCGAAATATTTTTCGCTCCCTAAGGGGGTTGAAGATGAAATATTTAAGATTCTTAATATACTCTTTAGGCCACATTATTTAATGGGACCGAGACTCGGACAATTAATATAAGTTATATGGTTCGTATGTCTAAAGATTTTATTTCTAATTTTAAACTAGGCTGTGTGTGTGTGTAGATACATTAAATTTCGAATTCATTTTGAATCGATGGTTTTAAAATGTACTTCCAGGTATCACGAAGGAAACTAGGAAAATTTGGAACGCGCAAAATATATCATAAAAGGTATTTTTGCGTTCATTATGAAAATATTTCTTATACATCTAATTTATCTTAGAATTCCTGAATTTTTATACCCCGTATAACATGAGATTATAGGAAAAGGGAATTCCTTCAATTCAATAATCAATATTTGAAGCTTCATCAATCAAATTTAGACCTCATATTTTCTTATTCTCGAATAGTAATTAAGTATTTGAAGAAAATTTTAATCGGTTACATTTTTTCTTTTATTATTCCCAGTATAATTGAACTTGATTTATCTTGTCCCTAAATTCCTGAATAAAATAAAATATGATATCACAGTAATATCGAATATCAAGGGGTGATTGAATAAATAATTTAGTTATAAATACACAAGATCAACAAATGTACATTTTTGAAAGTTGACGAATGTCAATATGCATATAAATTATCCCTTCCTCGAAGAGGACAAATGTGGATCATTTTATTTAAGTAGGCGATCTTCTAGATCCGTGATATTAAATTCATTTGAACGCTTAGATATACAAAAGTCTGCCAGAGATATTTCAAGAACTGAAAGGCCCTGTTCCACTCACAGCTAGGCCAAATTTCACCATATTGAAGATCGTACTGATGGAAATCAGGAGCTTTGACTTTAGGACCTTCTTGAGAAATAGAAAGTATTCCTCGTGTTTTCCTGATTTCACTGCCCCGCACTTTTTTTCTATGGGAATAACTTAAAAATCATTGTTTCACCAATGAATTTTCCTAAGGACATTCTTCAACCTGTGACGAATAGCAGAAAACTAATTCAAGTTATACAACAAGAAATATGATAAAGTATGAAAAATATGACTGTAATTGAGAACAGTACAATAGTATTTATCTAAGAGATATTAATTTCCATACCTATAGTTCAAAAATGTTTCCAAAATATGCATAGAAATAAATATATTTTCTTATAACAATAAAATTATATCCTTTTTAAACTGTGAAATGAATTTTCGTGTTCTCAATCGAAACAAACGTAAATTAGAGATAAACTCAGTTTGTGGATACACAGGAAGTTAATGACCATAAAATGTAGCAATTTAGAGACTTTCAGGTGACAAAAACAATATATGAGCCAGTATCATTATTTCTGATGTTCCTTACCTTTAAATTACTGTATGATTGAAGAAAAAATAAGCTTCTTCAGTGCAATATTTCCTACATAATTTTATTTGATTGAACTAGGTCTCTATTACAAGATTTTGCATGTTGCTAGACATCACAAGCCATACCTCTAAGCTACAGCGAAACTATAACCTGTGCAATAAGAAAACAAATTTTCCTTTGTTCTGTATGTTATTTATAGATTTTCTGTGCATCCACATTAAGAATTTTCTATTTTTTTTTTTTCATTTTATTTCATTGTATTATTCTTCTGTAACTAATTGAAGAACTTTAGAAACGGTCTTAAATATTTAATGTAAAAACGGGTTTTTTTGCCCTTTAGATTTTCTGTCATCTTGACTACCATACCTGGAAGTGATAAAATAATAAGAAAAAGAAATTAATGCAAAGCCTAACATTTTATAATGGTATTCAGTGCATTTTATTAAAATGATAATATTACTTTGGAAGAATGAAAGCTTATAAATATTTATTATATATCAGAACAGAATAAGATGCTGTTAATTTTCAACCTGCTTTTCGGTCCATTAAGTACTTTCATCATACGCGTCAGGAAACGCAGATAAAATAATATTAGATATAGAACATGAAAATAGCAAAAAAAAAGAGATATATCATTTTCTAACGTAGCCACAGTCTACGATTGCGGAAATAATTCATTATCTCACTGAGGTAGGTAGGGAAAATATTTTATCACTCTTATTATGGTATGTTTACACAGTATAAGTTTCACTCCAGACTCATGGACATTTTTGTCCGATAAAATGGAAATCGTAATCTTGTAATCATAGAATTTGTTATTACAATGCGTCAGTTAAATAAATTATGACATACTATAATATTTTATTAATCGCGGTTCATTTTTCATTTTGATAGAAGTTGTAGAAAATACATAAATATTTTTCTCTTATGTTTGTAATCGGGGACAATTCTTTGAATTTGAAAGTAATTTGGTAATTCTTTTATTATGAATATTAGAATAAAGCAAAATTACAAAAAAATACAAATCATAAATTCCTTATTATTGCAATTGTTAAATTTTTTACTCAGACTAATTGAATGGCTTATGGATTTATACGTAGATTAAATAATACTGTGAAAATGTCAACTATCTAAAAATATAATTGTTTTACGAAATAAGTATCAAATTTCTAAATATTTCGTTCGCATATATGCTTCGTTAACTGCTTTTAACATTTATCTGAAAGGAGAAATAAGCCATTCCAAGGGGCAAGATATTGAAATTTTCCCAGATTTTTCTCAAGTATTTTGTAAATCACTTGAAGATTTACAGAGAGAGAGAGAAAAAAAAATATAATTACTTCCTCTCACATCGCTTAAATTCCTTCAAAACTTTTGGTCTTAAAGATTGCTGTAGACTTTCACTAAGACTATTGAAATAATTCATATCAAAAAATATTTATCCGTTACACTTATTTATCTCAGTATTATTTAAAATGATCAAAAACATTTTGCAAGCATTATACATACATATTTGTGGCCGATGAAGTGGAGAGATAATTATTTTACATTTTTCATTATTTTATGTTTGTGTTATACTAGGTTACAAAATTCTTAAAGAACCACGTCAGTAATATTGAAAGTTCATTTTAAGTTATTTCTCATAGGAATAAACCAACAGTTGAGGAATTACTTTTAAATCATCATTATAATTGACTCAAAAACCCAGAGAGGACCAAGGCCTTCTTTTGAAGGTACATTCTAGGTATTGACCTTAATCTGCCAGTTCCCATTTCCAATCACCTTAAGAACTGATTCAGCGAAATAAAGCCACCGTAGTTTCGATCTTCCACTTATTGTAGCAAAAATTTTAACTGGAATTTTCCCAACCATTCTAACGATATGAGAAACCCAGTCCTTTAGTTTTACTTTAATACGTTGAATGATATCAGGCTCAATACAAATTTTAAGAATTTCTCTTCCCTACTTAATGAGAGTTTTATAAATAAGATTTTTTTTTCTGGAGATTAAACGAGACCTACTTATAGATTGAAGTTCAAAGAGAGTTTTGTTGTGTGTGTATGGCAAGTTAAATAGGATTTCGGCTCTCAGAAATTATATTATTTTGCGTTAACCAGAGAAACAAAGTAATTAAAACATGACACGGTTTCAAATTCATATAGATCAACTTTTAAATTATTGACTGAATCTCTTAATAGGGTTTTAATTACATGCATAAAATTGATTTTAGACTATTTTATTTTACCATATGATTTTCAGCAATATCTAACAGTTTCCAATTTTCAAGGTTAGTCAGTTAGTTTCCGTAAGGCAGGCTTGTGAATTTCTTCATTAGATTTCGAAATAAAGGAATTTTTTGTGGTGTAAAGCTGCAATTCTTACATCCAACCTCAATCTGGAGAACCAGTTCCCTAATATAGTCCCCAAGGTTAAAGTGCCCGGGTATAACCCCAGACGTTGGTTACTCATTTTAATCACTTCTTACGACATGCATGAGCTACTTTGTACCAATTCTTGCAAGCATGGTCTCACATGGTGACTTTTAAATAACATGAGGGAAATAATAAGATATATTTATACCTTGAATATGTTTTTATTGCTAACTGACTTTTAGCGGAACCAAAATTTGTTTTCAGGAATTCTCTTAATATTTCTAGCCACTCGTTTAATCAGCAAACTCCTACTAGAAATTAATAAGAAAAATGAACATATTCAAAAAATATATATAAAATTTTGTATACTAATATGCCTCCCCAAAAGTTATACTGCATCATATTATTCACACACACACACACACACACACAAATGCCGAATACCATTTTTACTCACTTGTAACTCATTATCAGTTTTCCTAGTATTCGCTGCGAAACATGATTCAAGACCACGATACGTAAATTACTTTTTTTTTTAATTATGTTATTTCTTTTGCTTTTAAAATTCGAAAAAAATTCTTATCAGTTAGTTGAAGGAAAAATTAATGATGTATTGTTCAGAGCAAAAGTTCTGAAAAAGCAAATTCTTAACTTCGATGTATGAAGTAGAGTTTCATATTTTATTTTTAACAATCATTAAAAATTAAATTGAACAATAAATAACTTATCATTAAAGAATAAAAAGTCAATAATATGGATTTGCATTCACAAAAAATGTATTACGAACAGGGAGATGCTGAGACTACTTTTTTTTTTTTAAATAAATAACGATTTGTTTGCCAAACATTATAAGTGAATTTCATTTGAATTTACTGTAGTTTTAAGCTTTTCTCTACGCTTTAATTATATACAAAATTGAATTATGTTCATTATTTTTACATCAATATTCAATATCATACAATCTCAATGCTTACATATACCTCAGAAAACATTTTATATTTGTTTCTGAAGAAACTGCTGTAATGATATTAACCCCGTCTTCCTTAAATACCTTATACATATTTTCTAAAATAATTTTTACAAGTATTTATATTGAGAAGTTGCTCTTAAAAGAACTGTACAATTTAACACTTGTATCTATGCTTAAAATTGCTTTTAAGAATTAATTTTGATTTAGAATGAGCTTTAAAAATTTATTAATTATATTAGGTTTTTTGATTAGATTAATCAAAAATTGAAACATAGTCCCATCTACTTAAAATTTGAAATTATATCTAATAATTTTCAAGAAACCGAGTTTAGATAAAACTCAAAGAAGTTGTTTCCTTCAAATCAAACTTCTTTTACTAACGCATTGCTGCATTCTTAATAGGAAATCCTAAAAATGAGAAGTTAAAATTTTGTTTTCTAATATAAAATTTTAACTTTATAAAGCATTTATAATTTGATTGGAATTAGATTCGTAACTGATAATTAGTTATCTTAAAACAAACTTTATATTTCTGATCAGAAAATATGAAGAAACGTATACTTCTAGGAAACGTATATTTTTGTGTTGATAAACTAATGACCTGTATATACTACATGAATGTAATATCTGTTTTGATTTATTTGAAAAGTGAAGGAAGGTATGACTTTGCTTGATTTCACCATTCCTTACTGGATGGATCAAGACCTGTCATATAGTGGGGATAATGCACGTTAAATCTGTAGAGGATCTCAGTATTTGCCAAATCGTGATGTGGAAGTTCAAATAGCACATATTTAATCTTTGTCAATTGACCAAGGTTCAAGGTTACAAGGTATATCTCCAATAGAAAGAGATATGTTTTTTTCAATAAATAAATAAATATGCTAGAACTTTTATTCTTGTTCATAATAATAATTTCATTTTAAAATGAGAGTATGCCACAAAATGGTTATAAATCTCCTCACACAAAACTGCAAACTCCATCATTGGTAGGCTAAAGATTCATTTAGTTGTCGGAGGCAAGCACTCAAAGTTATTTCGGAACTTTATGTTCAGAGACAAATAAAGTATTCTAATATATAAGTAAAATGTCTGAGTGCAGAAGGAATTTTATATTTATTGGGGGGGGGGGTTCAATTTTTTTAACTCCAAACAAAACCTTGTTGGTGAGTTCATTCTATTTGAATTATTTGTCTATTGTCCTCGTGTTGCTTCCAAGTGACCGTTTAAAAAACAATAAATCAATTAATCCAAATAACCCACTTAAAATTTCTTCCACTATATTAACCATGAATTTCAATTATGACACCTTCTTCTTTTCTAAAAGGTTTCTTCAAAAGAAAAAAAATTCTTTATATTAAAACATTTTCCGAAACGTAAAATTATTTTTTTCTTAACCAAAAAAAAAAAAGGACATTTTTACCTCACTGGGTCAAATTGACAAATATATCATAACATGCTCTTTATGAATAGCTTTTGTTTACCAAGATACCGTAAATGTGTAAAGTTAATTTTGTTTGACATTCAAAATATTAAAATATATCGTATACAACGATATTGGTTGTAAGGCATAATAAATTTGAAATCTCCCATACAGAAAAAGAGATTACATGGTTATAGGGAAAATGAAGGGGGTGCTAAAAGCTAAAAATATTAAACATGCTAAAAGCTAAAAATATTAAAGCTAAAAATATTAAACATGTTGACAAGTTTTAGAAAAAAGAACATATATATATGTATATATATATATATATATATATATATATATATATATATATATATATCTATATACTCTTAATGTATGTATGTATAAGCCAATAATAACAATAATAATAATAATAATAGCCAGTAAACGTAAACCGTAATAATAATAATATGCTCTTCAATATGTCTTGTGTGTGTGTATGTGTAGCAGCCAATAATAATATGTAGCCAATGTGTGTGTGTGTAATAATAATATTAATAGCCAATAGCCAATGTGTCAATGTGCTCATCGGCAATGACATAGCCAATAACCAACTCATATGTATCAACTTAATAATGTGCGTAATAATAATAACAACCAACAACCAATAATAACCATCAATGTAAGTAAGCTGTGTAATAATGTGTGTAATAATAACAACTGTAATAACAACCAATAATAACCAGCCAGCCAACCAGCCAACCAGCCAATAATAATAAATGACAATAGCAATGAAACCATGTAATATGTAATGTTATGTATGTGTGTGTATGTATGTAATAATAACCAATATGTAATAACAATGAAACGTAGCAACAATGCGTATGTAACTATCAGCCAGCCAATGACATTGTATAATATAACCAATAATATATGTATAATAATAACAATATCAATAATAATGATAGTAATAACCATGACTAAATACTACATTAAATCTATTTTAGCATAGATTAAGCGTAAATTAAACTGAGCTAAAGGTAGGAAGGTATTGAATCTATTAACTTTCAAAATAATGCAGCAAACACATATCAGACTATAAAAAACGTTTATAACATAAAAAATTAGTTGGCTAACAAGGCAAAAAAGTACCATTGCTTTATCGTGCAGAATACACATCATGTAAAATATACATATATGAATGAAGTAATATTTATTTTACTGATTAAAAGTTGTTGAAAAATATTGAAGATTAATGAATATTTATGGATTAGAATTCTATTAGCAAGGAATTTTCAAGTAATTTTTAATTGTACCTTAATGAGGTCAAAAAGGAAATAAGGAAAGAAAAAATTCATTGGTGTATAGAAAATATATGCATTTTATGCTTTTATTTTTATTTCTCATTTAATATGCGATAATTTAACCTTTCTTTTTTTTCAATTGTTTTAAAATTTAGTTTTTGATATTTTTTCAAACATTAAATCCAACAGCTATTTTTGGGACTTAATTAAGAAGTCTGACTATGAGTAGAATTTGCAAATGTATTTTCGGCTGATTGAAACACAAGCGAAATATGTTACAAATAATCAAATTTTTAAGTATGTAAATTGTTTGAACAGTACTGTTGATGCTTGAAAATATTTTTCATGATTAAAGCATTAAATAAGGTAACATTAAATGTACTTAATAAAATTTATTAAATTGAATGATAATTAAAATATATAACTTGCGACAAAAAACAAATATCACCTCGATTTTACAGAAGGTTGCTTATTACACTCTAAGAGTTATCTAAAGTGGTATTTTGATGCATTTCTTCTTGTTCTTTGTTCATTTCAGTGGAGTCGTTAATAATCAATGAAAATGCCCCAATTATTATCTTTTAATACGTGATTTATGTCCTGATTTAATCCTCTCCTGAGGTATCCTATTTTAAACCCAGATAATGTAAATGTATGTTTTTGAATACCTCCGATATTTTCTTTATTTAGAAATATTGAAGGAAACTAAAGAAATAGGCCAATAGAACGACAATTAAAACTCATTAAAATCACCAAAGGGAAAGTTGATTGTAATAAGTAGAGCTAAGTCCTCATTCATGGTGTACCTACATATATCGTTCTTCCATTAGAATGCGATATAATATTTCACCGACAATGAAATTGCTTGATCCGCTAAAAGCATATGGTGTTCTTGATATGTTATTTATCGTCAGATTATTAAGAAGAAATTTGAGCAATAATAAATTAGGAATTTTGATGTTTTGGATACGGGTAGATACTAAATATGCAGATGGATTACAAGCAGGATATATGTTTTATTATATACAGGTTATCCACAAACGTAGCAGGCCAATGCTGATTTTAGAGTTATTAACTGGCTTTGGTCGAAAAGCTAATTCCGAAGAAACGTCTTTTTCTCATCACCAGTCTCGGATTTTCATGTCGGGTATTTAGAGATTTTCTCTGATTAGATGAGTCCACGCTGCTCATTTCATTCATTCGTAAGTGGATATTAACTTACTAATTTACTAAGTGAATATTCAAATGGATATTTTCCGTTTAGGAAAAAAATCGTATTATTCAATATCCTAATTAAACTAAAAATTAGAAAGAAGAATATATACCAAGAAATTAAAAAAATTCCATATTTCTAAGTAAACGTGATAAATAAAGTTTTTCTGTGAGTTTTAAGAGACATAATATTTTAAATGTAGCTTTAATAAAATGAATATTGATAATCTAACATTTTGACAATAATTAATATTTGTATTCAATATTCGTAAATTTAAAACATGACACCATAAAACAAATGAATGAAATGTGTACGATACATGGATTTTTATAATGTATAATAGAACACATAATTAAGCCCAAATTCAAACTGGATATAATTTATACAATATTCATTATTCAATACTCGATACTGATTACATTATTTGATTCTGATTCATTATTTGAAATGAAAATACTGTATGTAATATATTATGGTAAATACGTAATTAAAGATTCTTTTTTATCAATAATATCTGACGCACCAATAAGCTACAATCATTCTTTAGGATTAAAAGTAAGACAGCTTTATCTTCACATGGAAATAAGAAGTATTTTAAAAATATAATTTATTAGAATAACAAGACTATAAACCACTTGCATATTATAAAAGAACATGCTAAATCTTATAATAGAAGGAAAATTTTCTCTCGTAAGAGCTAACTTTTGTAATATCTCTCAAGATAAGAGTTTCGAAAACAAGTGATTGTTCAAGAAAAATAGATATCTTTAATAGTTATTGTTTGAAGAAATAAGCCTATGTTTGTTTCCTATACAACTGGAAATTAGCTGAAAATACACTGTCCAGCTGGATAAGTTTCCTATTGTTAATCATTTACTTGATCCAAATCTTTAATACTTTGTTACAGCATTTTTAAATATTTTTATGACAAACAGACAATGTTAGTGTGCTTAAATAATATTTTCCCTCCATCGAGAGTTAATTTACGGATGAAAATGGCATGATTTTATTTAATCGTCATCAATTTCGACATTAACTTGAACACTTATGATTTATAGTGGAAATCTCTTAAATAATTTCAAGGCAGCGAACTTGAAAGTCTTTGTATCATATTTTGATATTATTCGATATAGTTAATTAGTTTTTTTTTTCTTTTTCTCAATGAAAAACTTTTTATGAGGAAATTCTTTTTGTACCTTTTTTTACATTGAAAACAATTATATTAAGTGTTATTATTAAATAGTAAATTATGCTTTAATTTTTATTCATTTATTATTCTTTTATGTCTTTAAAATAATAAATTGTAATTTTCAAACGATATTTGCAGTTATTTCCTCACTATGGTAACAGGAATAAAATTTTGCTTTGACTATAATGCTAAAATGATAATATTATCAAGATAAATACGACCTCAAAAGATTAAAATTAGGATAATGAATAAATAGAAACAAAAATGATTCAGCTTTTAATATTGTTCCAATTACGCAATAAAATATGTAACATTTTGAAATAAATATTTTTGCAGATATCGTAAATGTTACTAGCATTTTTCAATTATTTTATTGATAAGAAAACCAAAAAAAAAGAATAAATAACATTCATGTATCATTTTCTTCTCAAGTGAAAATTCTGAATGTTCATGAAAATTTTAGGTCGAAAGATATATCGGCGAGCTATACTTATCAAGATAGTAGAATTACTATGAATTCCGTTGAAATTTCAAAAATATCTTTATTATCGAATCAGGGTTAGTTGTAATTATAATATAGATTAGTAAGTCGATGAGAAATACATTTGAAAACATTGATCATGAAAACAAGGGAGCTAAAATATGTTTTTAGTGTTAAAAGAATTTCATGTTAAACGTGAGTTTCATAAGTTTTCTCTCTGACTCTAAAATTCTTTGTGATGACAAACTATTCCTATTCGCCTCTTATGCCATAGCTAAACTCAAAGTACTAATACTAAAAGTCAATGAAATGTTCAAGAAGACGATACACAGGTTTCAACACTATGTTTACCGCCGATCAAAGGGTTAATAAAAGTAAGATTATCATTTGAAACTGTACAAAATTAACAAAAACTCCTCGTGATATATACTATGTGTGCTTATGCACATCGAGTAAGAAAATATTTTTATTTATATATTTTCTTTGACAGAATTTTAGTATAATTAATTGCTTATTAAATGAAAGTTATAACTCACATCCAATAAGCAGCTAATAATATATAGTATCATATCAAACCAATACAAATCGTATATTAAAATAATTACTTCCGATAGTTAAGTAAAATTGTGACTGCGAACAATTCCTATTCGCCTCTTGTGCGTAGCTAAACTCACGGTTAACACTAAAAGTCAATAAAACGTTCAAGAAGACATTATACAGGTTTCAACACTGTTTATTGACAAATTACTAATATAATGACAAATATAACCGACTCTCCCCAAATAGCACCCTAAATATATTAACTTGATTTACCAGTAACAAACTAACAGAGTCTTACCATTAGCTTAAGGTTAAAGGTGTCTTGACTTCTAAGTTTCACAATGCAGCCGATAACTCGAAACAATTCTGGCCCCGACTTTGACTCTAGAACAATTGCCAAACGCTAAAACCACTCGACCAATTTTGTGTGTCTCAAGCTTAATTTATATAATTCTTATCTCTCTCGTTGCACTTTATTTCTACCTGCTTGTAATTTAAATATTCACATTTCGTTTTTGGTTGGGCAAAGATTGTTTAGAAAAAGCAATCTATCTTAATAAAAATTAAACTTTTCTCTACTCAAGATATTCAAAAGTATCTTACATCTCTTTCGGTATTCTTCTGATTGTATTAGGAATAATTTTATGTAATAAAGATGGTTAATGGTTCGCTTCAGTTCCCACATATTTGATTAAATTGATTTGGGGAAATGGAAATTATTTAATGATTGATTGATTGCTTATTAACGTTGTCTCAGAAAGCAACACAAAAACTATTGGCCACGGACCTCACAATTCTGAGCCTCGGTAAAGAGCAGGAACAACACCTGAGTTGACAATACATTCTCCTAAGTTCCTTACAATACCAGCATAAGAGCTTTGAACTCGAGAAGTTTTGAATATATCAGAAACATCCTACCGGTCTCTCTAGTGGAATCAGGACTTTAAACCCCCCCTGGAATTAAGTGAGTAAACTCACAGTAAGATACAGACACAATAGAACAAAATAAAATTGTACTAAATAACATTAAAAACGGGAATAACTTCACATACAGTATTATTCAAAATTATTAAATGAGGATGAAATCATCTTAGAGTATATCACAAGATATTTCTGCAAGAAGGGAATTTGATGAAACAAGGGTTAGTCGACAAGAAAAATTAGATTATGCGATAACTGTAATCGGCTTCAGAAGGACCTTCAAATCAATATCTGGAATTGAAATCTATTATACTTCTCTTTCGGACTGCCTTAATGCGATAATAAATGCATGCATATCTAAAGTATCAGAGTTACTTTCATTTTTAATGTCATGAAATATAATATTTGAAGCTAAGAGTCTACTTCTATCTCTAAGAATATTTTAAACGATGTGAATAAATTACTTTTATCAAAAATGAAGGTACATAAATATCAAAGGGAAATGAAAAAAAAAAAAAAAATGTATAAATACAATAACACATTGCGCGGGATAATTTTTTAAAGTTGCATGGGATTAATTGTTAATATTGCTATTCGTAATTATTTTAAATAATTAATACATTATAGATATTTGTGATCGACTGGTTTTTTAATTCTTAATTCATATTTTCTTTTTATAATTATATTTTTGACAGTTTTCTTTCTTGTAATATGGATAATCTTATATATAAGCACTTTGCTAACGACACACACGGTATATACCGAGTTAAGGTAAGCAAATAATGTCCTGTGTAGCTACACAGTATTTTACTAATGTCACCTTGTCAATTGAAATGAAAATAATTAATCGAGAAAAATTAATTAGTTTTCATTATTGTTATATTTGTGGGAAACCGTACATTGGGTAACGATAATTTGTGTTAATAACGATAATTCTATAACAGACTGCCACATACCACATAGTCAGTATACCACTGTATTAAATTTTTAGAACATATTTTATCAGTATTAGTTTATATTTTCCAAATACCTCCTAAGAAAAAAAAGTAGACTGAACTTATGGTACATTTGTGTTGAAAGTTTCATTATTTAAGTAAATATCGAAGAATATCTGATTCTCATGTATACGTGTTAAACAGTAGTATTTACGTTGGAATTAATATTTAAAAAAAACATTATGTGTAAGATATAAAATTAAAAATATTACTGAATACATTTTTATTTCCGTAAGTTTCATTCCAAATCTTAAAAAAGTTAAATTACTCAAAATATTTATCAATTGCGTTTTATTTTTTTTTTGTATGAATTAATATTTTTTATAATATTTTTAGCTTATCAAAGAGAAATAACAATGAAGTAAAACGAAATTAAACATTAACTAAATAAAAAAATTCAAGCAATTTATAATATTCTTTTCCTTCAATATTCAATAAGAGAGATTTATTTTTAATATAATAAAACTTGAAAAGTGTCATCGAATTGAACAGCTTTATTAATAATTTCCAATGGAATGAAAAACACAGCCGATAAGAAAACATTAAAAAAAGTAATTCAGTTATAGAATATGTGAATGGCAAAAAATACATCGCACACATCAGTTTGCTCAGCAAATAATTCCTATCGCAATTCCATTATACCCTTTGGCTAATAAATGTTAACATAATGACTTCTTCGAAACTAGTTTCATTAAACAAACGATTGTCTTGTTGTTTCTTTTTCACTTTGCTCACTTCACAAAAGTAATTATTAGTTTCCAATGTGAAATTTAATTTAAAATTCGATGGATTTTTTTCCTTCTTTCAGATGCTGAAATTCTGTCTAGTCATTTGAAAATGAAAATTGCATTTTCCTTTATTCTTCAAAAAACTTTAGTTGCTATAGCATGTCTTCGAAGAACTAAGAAAATTAGTTTTGGATAATTCAAAAAGTCTGTGTTCATTCGTTATTGAACTTCCAAAAGTAAATACCTTATTAATATTATTTTTTTCGACCAGAAGTAATAAGTACGACTTACAACTGCATTGAAACATGTTTGCTTTGGTGTTAATGTAAGTTAAAGTATTCCTCCTACAGCTTAGTATTTTTTATGTTTGAAATTTTAAAAGAAGAAACAGAATTTTAAACTTTATTCTGAAATTTAAATGACCCATTTTTTTTTTATCCTGGATTTGCTAAATTTTAGTAAAACATTACTTATTTCATTCCATACATAAGCCGAAAATGCGATAATAATTTATGTTCAAATAATCAAATATTCTCATTCCATTTAAACGTGTCTCGATTATAGCAGAGTCGACTTTTATCATGAGTGCTTTTATCATACTTACTATCAATATAAGTGATTAACTACAAATATTCTCTCCAAGCTATCATCAAGCATGTATCATTTTGTCACTATCCTCTATCATCATCCTCTTTCTTTTCAATTCTCTTTCGCTAATATATCATTATCCTTAACTTAATTCACTACACTTCTTATATCCATATATTTTACCTAATCACATTTCGTTTTCATTGGGAAGAAATTGTAATTTCATGTACTTCAAGTTACTAAAATGTCCTCGAAGTTAGTAAAGAGAAAATTTTGAATAGTCCAACGTCACCGATTGTCTTAAGTACTATTTAAAAAAAACCCGATAAATTTAAAGGTTTATAAAATAACTTAAATTGCATGTTTTTAATCAAAAGACGTTTAAGAATATTAACAAATGTGATGAAACTGGGCTTAATTATGCTCTTTAATAAACGATATATATATATATATAATTATTAACTCATTACATTTGCGAGTACTTATTATATATAATACTTAATTCCTTTAATTTAAAGACAGCAATATTATTAAATAGAGAAAGGTTATGCAGATTTTGACAGGTATTTGAATCTATTTTGAGTAAAATTTAACTTTAATTTACTAAATATTAGTTTTTTCTTCTTTAAAATAATTTACAAAAATGCATTCTAATTTCTTCTGAATGAATTTTAGATATATAACAACGCTATATTGTTTTTAAGTATATTGATTTCCTGGTGTAGTTCTTCCAATACTTGTTCCATATTAGGCGTAAAACTAACTCACGTCTATTTCTAAATATCCTTAAAATGGAAATAAGTTCAATCGTGCATAGCTGTTATGTCAGCAAAGTAACACTCATATGAGAAAGAGATCAAAATTAACAAATTAAACTACTCATGCCATTCCCATGATCTATTGAAAACATTTCGATGTTTCCAATTTAAAAAAGATAAGGAATTTTGAGACAGAAAAAAAATATCATTTCTGCCGTCTTCTCTGTACGTTTGGTTCCTGTTTTAGTTTCTGTCTTGATTTTCTGCTCGCTTTACTCCCATGCAATTCGTATAAAGTATAAGTTTGTATAAATCGACAAATTTAAATATCAATGATTTACAAAAGATCTTAAACTATTTTAAATGCCTTGACTACAATCTTTGACATTTTTAATCTTCTCTAGTGTGCACTTTCAATTGCAACTAGTAAACATACATTTAACGAATATACTCAATATAGCTACAACTGCTCAGATCTATCACGTTAGCAAAATATTACTCCTCATGAAACTGCTTAAAGATTTCAATATTGTTAAAAACAGATTTTTTGAGAAAAAAAAATAATTTGGTGGATTCGCTGGAGTTAGGCATATGTTTGCATTAGATTTTTATGACATTTTCTATGTGCATGGCTTTCTAAGGATTTGTACTCAACAGCAATTACATCTTAAAAGTTGACCAAAGATTGTATTTCTGTTTATATTTATAGCAATACGGCTTCAAATTTGAAAGAAAAGTTAAATGTCCATCTGATTCAATAGCTCATAGCATATAATTTGAATCATATATATATATATCTTTATATCTCATGTATATAATTCAACAAATGTATGACACAATCTTTACTTACTATAATTTATTTCCTGAAAGAATAAATTAATTTAATTTAAATTGGACGAATGCTTAATTTTTCTAAAAATTTTAATGTATTTTGAAAAATAATAATAGAAGTACAAGGATTTGTTTCTGTAAAATATATTCTTTTAGCTTTTTTAATTATTTTGAAACCAAGTTTTGTATGTGCAAACGATAATAAAATACGAGTGCATACATATGCTATTATAAAGAAAAAATAAAATGTGTACCTGGAATGAAGTACTTTTTCAGAATGGATTTACAATAAACTTTAGAAAATAACATTTGCAGTGGTTTTTCTTTTTCGGTACACATGTATTGATCATTTCATATTTAACGATTTGAAGATAAAAAAAATTCGAAAAAAGGAAATGTTGTTTTGAAACTCCATTTTTCTCTCGTTGATAAGAAAAATTATTTTTCTAAGCTATCATTTTTTGTGTCTGCATTTTGTGAATCATGAAATAATGCTGTAGAAAATCTTCAATCCAGCTGAAAAAAACTTTCCTTCCTTATTAATTTGAACCAGCTTATTAAAATGGAGTACATAAAGCGAAAGCAATATGGAAAAGGAAAAAAAGTGTTCCACAAGAACTCACCACAAAAAAGAAATGAAAAAAGAAATGATGTATATGAAGATAATTATGTTAAAATGCAGAAAATAAGCATACAGTTTTCGGAATAAGACTTCATAAGACACACACACACACATATTTATATATATATATGCCTTTCAGGACATTCATGTACATTTTAACAAGTAAAATTCTGCTTTCTGTATCATTGGATATAATTTCTAATCATGATTATATTTATTAGTAGGTTTTTATTAAATTTTCCATATTTTGAAATTTTTTATACTCAACTTAACTAAGTATAATTGATTTCCAAATTTTATCCGGCAATAGTTCATAATATTAGACTTCATAATTTAAAAGTTTCTTTGTACTGATCATGATCACATGTCCCAAGATCTTAATTTTTGGCAATTGCATTGTGTGATATGAATTTATTTTTCTTGAAAAACATGGATTTTGATGTGTTGTTGTTTTTAAAGTCTTATATATTTAATTGAAAAGATTTAATTATACTGTTTTAATCTTTTGAAATAAAAAACATTTAAGTTTTTAATAGGATAATTTTTAATTGAATGGCTTTTTCGGATGATTTAATTAGATATTTTTAATGTAAATATTAATAGATGTGTGGTTTTTGATTGAAAAAGATTTTAATTAGGGAGTTTTTAGGTGAAGAATATTTTTTTTATTGGAAAATATTGTTTTTTGGAAAAATTTTTATTTATTGAGATATCTTGCCTTACATATTCCCTGTTTCTTTTCTTTAATTGGCAAATTGAATTTTGGAGTAATCCAATTCTTTCCCAGCAAGACACATTGGGGGGGGGGTACCGTAAAACATGTTTTGCTTCACAATTCAGTCCCCAGTATGAATATGCATGTTATATTTTGTTGGGTATTCAAATTATTCATTTAGTTACAAATTTAATTCAATTTGCAACTGAAGGGACTCTGTTCTGTAAATGTTTTCTTTTGTTGATTTTGGATTTTAATTTTCTCTTATTTTTATGCGTTTTTATATTAATTCCATTGCCTTATCTTACACACACACACACATTGATATAAATATATATGTACTTCCCACTTATTTTTTTTTTAAATATCTTTATTATCTATTTTTACTGTAGGTATATTTTACTTTCTTCTTATGATTCATTGTGTGCTTAGTAAATTCTTAGGTAAGATTTTAAAACTCAAGATTTTAAAAACTTACAATTATGGTTCTTTTTTATGTTAATGATATGTAGAGAGGAAATTCTGATGTTTAGTTGTTACCTGTCAAATGTAATTATTGGTTTTAAATTATTGATTCTAATTATTAAAGTAATAAAAATATACTTAAGTACTTTCACAGTTCACATTCGCTTTTCTCAGAAATTAATTTATTAAAAGAAATATATAATAATGAAAATTATATTACTATATTTAAAGGAAGCAAATAAAAAAAAGCGATAAATTGCCTACTAATATACCTTAATATTTATGTTGTCAATAGTCAAGAAAATGGCTGAAATGAAAATCCTTCAGTATCTCAATCATAGTCTTAAGTCTCCAAAAAATATCTTCCTAATTTTGGAACTTCCTCGCTAAGTCTTAGAACATAATGATTTGTATATTGAAGAGATAATAATGATATTGATTTTGATATTGTTATTTTGCAAGTATACGAAATTAGTAAACATGTTTTTACTAGGATTCAATAAAGACAAGCTCTTAGTTACTGATTTATTTATCAATTTTACTTAATATTGTAAAAGCTTAGTAAATTCAACTTTTGAGAAGTGTATTTTAATTAAACTATATAGTTTTTTTTAAAAAAAAGCAGGGGTGAAACAATTTGTTTCTGAGGAGCACCAAGTATTTCAGTTAATAGACCATAACTAAGATTTATACTGCATTATATAACTAAATATGCATATCCTTTTTCAAAGTAAAGTTGTGATACATAACAACAGATGCTCAACTGAATACATTTAGTTAGTGCTTTCTAAATGTTCTTAATCTCATTGTGAAAATTTTAAGCTGCAAAAAATATTATACATTTTATGCATTAATAGTTATTATTTCACTAATAGGTTCCATTTAAAGCAGGTTTCCTTGTTACCAAATATCAATAACATAAACATTTAATATGAAGAAGGTCTTTATTTTAACGCAGTTTGGCAAATAAAAAAAAAGAAAAATCTTCTAGTGAAATGGCAATTTCACATTATATTTAAATGATTGTGAGACAGCTTTTGATCTCCTTTGCTCAAATTTGTAGAATATTTGTGATTGGGATAAATTTTAGCTTGCTTAGCCTTATTTTAGAAGAGACTGAATGAAGATGACTTGAACACTTAATGTTAATTTAATGTTAGGGAATATATAATTTTATCTTTTGCATTTCCATGTCTCTTCCCATTCAGTTATTCATATGCGCTAGAACATATGAAATATTTGAGGGTTAAAGCATAAAACAATAAAGGATAGGTATTTAAATACTTTTCATATGATCTAGGTATCATAATAAATTTTGAATTTGGAAATATTTAATTTGCTTCTCTGCTAATAAATAACTTTGCAACATTACATTAATATGTAATCTAACATACTTTGGAAACAAAATGAGCTACATTTTTATGTCTATATAAATTCAAAAGTTGTGTTCAGAATCAAATGCGTTTCGTTACAAAATGAATGATTAATTCATTGGTTTCATAACATCAGACTAGAAGCAACTCCAGGGTTATTGGTGACGAGTCTCGTAATTTTAAAAATCGGTCAAGTGACGAAGACGACATATGAGCTGGCATATTTCCTAACCAATTTTCATCACCATGCCAAGGGGAGGACTTTGAACCTCGACAGATTTAAAGTACTTCCACCTCGGCTTCACTTTAGTGGTATCAAGGCTCGAGTCCATGACTGATGAAAGACGTCGGTTACGAGTTCGTGACCTCGATCACTAGGCTAACGAAGCCTCGTCACAATATGAAAGAATTTATATTTAACTTGATTGACAACTGTCTGAAAAATAAGCACGTAACAACAAATGTAGGCAAATGCATATGAATCATATAATGAAGCTGACCATAACTGGTATTACATCAATTCTTTCGAACCGCTCGTTTGTTCCTTGGAAATATACGTAAGAGGATTAATTTTAAACGTTACAAAAAAGGCGTTTCCCTGAGAATTTAGTTCACATGTATGATATACTGTTAGATTTCGGTTAGAGAAGGAAATGTTCTTTTTGACTGTCTATCAATAATATTGTAGTTTGTTGACACTAAATTTAAAAGAAAAAAAAATGATTGTTCGAGAACAGAATCTGATGGAAAAAAGTGACTGAAAAATAATTTATTTTAAATCTTTTACATGTCTTAAATATTAACAATTGATAAACTGGTGTTCTTCCACTGACAGCAAAAAAAGCTTCGAATTTCACTTATACAGTAAAATTATTTGCAAAGTGAAGACCGTTGAAACGTGATGACAAAGAGTTTAATATCGTGTGCAGAAAGATTCAATAAGGAAGTGCGTTTTAAAATATGTTTCTTTTTTTCCATTAATTAAGGAAAAACTGTACATTTATAAATTCTCCTGATTTTTAAGTTTTTCAATAAAGTTTTTTTTAATCTGAAATCACAATATCATGCAGGATAAATGTTATGCTAAAGTCATTAATTTGATTTTTCTCTTCTTATATACTATATAAACACTCATTTCAAACATAAAATTGAAAGAGGTTAGTCACAAGGGGATACTTTTGTAGTCACTTTGACTACAAATTCTATTACTATTTTATGCAATGAATTTCGGGGTGTTAGCATGAAAAAACACACATACACCGAGACATGCCAGAGATTCCATTCGCATCTCTAGATATCTTGCAACGTTTTCCCATAGTGAATAGGTAAATAGGATAACGATTACATTGTTACGACTATCTCACCTTTTCATTTGAACACCCCTAGTACATAGGATTATTATATTGTTAAAAAGGCAATGCATGTTAAAACGCGCATATTTTACTCGTCAGACTATAATTATCATTTTAGCAGAAAAATCACGTGGTAGATAAAGTTCTTAATTTGGATCCATCATCTTGGTCTGTGCGCTCAACCTTCTTAAATTCAAATGATGCAGCTTTCTGACGAGTAAAAGACGATTAGAGATTCTGATTCTGAGAGATTCTGTTTCCTCGAACAAAGTGCCTAATTTATAAGAACTAAATCTACTCACCAAATCCAAGAAAAGTTATTATAACTATCAAATAATGATACACTGGAAAATAATAAAAAACAATAATATTTTTAAAGAAGTTTCAACAGTATATGACAGTTTAAAATTGTATTTTTAAAACAAACCTCACAGTGTAAAAATAATCTTATTTTTAGAATTATGTATCATAATCGTAATTTTTTGTATTTTAATTTTAGAATAATTGTACTAAATAATAACGCTGTTTTATATTGAAAACTATAATGTAATGTAATAAGAGTTATTTATATATACAATTTGCTTGAGTTGTTGGATGTATATTTAAATAAGAACGTTTACATCATCACCATTTGTTACATTCATTACCACAGTTTTATAATGATTATTCATTAAAATCTTCAGAAAAATTTCCAGAAATCCAGTCTTTGTGTATTCGGTCCTATCAATTTATGCAGCGTCAAACTGATTAAAAAACCACATGAATAAAATAAAATAATTTTACGTAGTGAAAGAAAAAGAAATTTTGGATAAAAGGAAGAAAATATATATGAATCCAAGAGAACAAGCTATTTTTATGGAAACTCATACATTATCGTCTGCTTTATTGCTAATAATTTCCTCTTGAAATTACCTTTTTTTTTGGCGCATTCCTTTTTATTTCCCTCAACAATTCTTATGCATTGTATTTTAGTGCAGCATGTAAAGACCACCGGCGTCAAAGCATGGCATTTTTTTACTTTTTTATTTAGACTTTCTTTCTCCGTTGTGTAAATGACAGGTTAAGAAGAATTTATGATCAGAAGTTATTGCCTTGAAAAAGAAAGTGCTTGTTTGTTCTGAAGATGAGCTACAAATCACGTGGAACTTTGCGGAATTCCGATGAATAAGTTCAGACGTCTGGTCCTAAATATCACACACAGATGTGGTAATTCCCTAGGACAATTTTGTTCTTTGTTTTACCCATAAAATATTCATCCAGTGATAAACAAGTTAATTTAGAGAAGCTACTGGCTAATTCTACTTTTAGGTAATGAACTCAAATATCATGAAAAAATAAATCGATACAAATTATTTTTTTTATATATTTTGAATTATTATATAGGAAACATGATTTTAATACTTTTTGATAAATCTAGTACACTCGAATGTTTCAGAAATATATGAATAATGCTTACTATTTCCAAATATAGTGAGCATAACATTTTGGGATTTATTATACTAAGAATCATATAATAAATTGGAATTCCCAAATTAATCTGTACTAAGATAATTTTAGAAGTTATAATTGATTTTTGGGGAAAAGGTTTGATTAGAAATGATTTTTAACAATAAAAAGTTATTTATAATTTTTGACAGATGTTTTCCCATGAGGTGTTAAGTAGGGTATTAAAACTTATATGTTAAATATAACTGGTTTTCAGTGCCCTGATTAGTTGTAGGTTTCTTACAGGTAGAATAAAAGATGCAGGTATCAGCCTATGAAGTATTCTCTTTACAAAATTCTGGTTCTCATTTCCAAGGTGCTGTAAATGTAAAACAGCATTAATTTTGAGAAAAAAAATATTACGTATACACATTCTCAACAATAATTAATAACAATAATTAATAAGATGTAAAAGGCATACAAAAATATTTTTTTAAAAAAAATTCAAATGAAAATAACACAGTAATTTTGTTTTCAAATTTAGTCATTTGTGATATAATATTGGTTTTTTCTCCTTAAAAAAATTTGCTTTTAAAGGAAAATGTATCTCATTATTTTCTTCTACAGGTATTTTTTCTCCTACTCTTTTTATTTATTGATCTTGTATTTTTCAATTCTGTCATACTAGGGAAGTCATTAGTGAAAAGTAAACTAAGAGTTTCCTTGGTTATAAGGTTTTACTTATTCTGCTTCCGTTCTCAGTAAGAGACAGAAAAACTATTTTCGTTATTTATTCTAGGAATACAGGGAAAATATTCTGATATGTTTTTCGAATTTTATCTATCAAAATTATAATTTAACTACTCCTGAGAAATACACGGATTTTAGATAAAAATGTAATACATTGAACAGATAAGTTTGTAAACTTTTAGAAAGAGTAAACATGCACGCACGCACGCACACAAACACAAACACGCACGCACACAAACACAAACACGCACACACATACATATATATATATGTGTGTGTGTATCGAAATTCATAAAGTCATAAAACAAATTTTAATAAAAATTATTTATAATGCATGATAATATAACAAAGACCAATAGATTTAAAAATCCATAGTAATATTTATTATTTTATGACAGGCATGAGCCTAGAACAGTATATAACGAGACTAATTTATGATGAATTGGTCCCTCTCTCTTTCGTCTCTCATTCACACATTTTATGCTGTTCTTTAATGAATTTATAATTCTAAAATTGCACTTTTATTCAGTATTATTTCAGAAAATTAGGAATGTTAAAGGTTTCAGTAAGCATGGAGTGAACTGTTATGCTTGAAAGAACATATCGTAAGAATACTGTTAATTGTGGAAAAGGGAGAGAAAAATATTTTTTATAACCATTCTACATAACTTTATTTAGAAGTTAAGAATATTTTATTTAAATTTTACTTGGGAATAATTTACATAAGTATTACATTTAATTACTTTAATTTGTTTGAAAAAATAAATGTTAGGTATGTATCAAATAATTAGAGTTGTTATGTACAACAAACAGTAGAATTCGTCGAAGGCTTAAATTTTCAGATCGTGTATTATTTAAAAAGCTATTTATTTAATTATATTATAATTTATATATTACATTTATGTATGTCATTTATTTAATTATATTATAAAGCTATTGTATTTAAAAAGCATGGATCCTCTACACTGTCATATAGATGGTACATTGAAAAGCTTAAATAAAATAAATTTTGTATATAGAATTAAACAAAATATCATTGTAAATTTCAAATAAATTTTCATCCCCTCCACTATTGAGTTAATGTACATTTTATTTTATGTTGATAATACTTTTTAATACACTTAAAAAACCAATGTGGGAAAGATTAATCCTCAAAAGTACTGATTCAAGTCATATACACGTTATTTGAATATCTTCTTAAAATTACGAATTCATCCCTCAAACTCAGTTTTACAGCTCCAACTTTACTTCAAACCTGATTTCATAAACTAAACTTTTAATAAATGATATTTTTGAGAGATGCGTGAGTGTTGTAAGATACCTTACGGTTTTAAATTTAAATGTAAAATTCATATCGGATTTACCACCTATATAAAATTCTGTAATTTACGTAAAATTCACAAAATACTATTCTAAAAACTTCTCTTAAAGTAACAATACACTTTCGAAGAAAATTTTAAATTTATATAAATATTGACAATAAAAGTATATTTTATGGTTTCATGGAGCTTTGATATTGGAAAAAGATTTCAAGAAAAATATTGCTATGACATATTTTTACTGTCAAAAGAACATTTTATACAAATATAAATAAAAATTAGGATCTTATGAGTGGACTACCTTATAATGGACAAATGAAACCTTGCCTAAATATAAGAAAAATCTCTTATAAAAAATCAAAAATCGTGCCTCTTGGCTCCTGAGAGATTAAACGGATAATGACCCAGACTTGTACTCACGAGAGCAGAACTAAGGCTAAAACATAAAATTATTGAGTATCCATAGTGACAGTATTTAAACTACACCATATCTGAATAAATATATAAGTAACAAATAGATTAGTAAATGAAATTATAAGCAGTATTATTTTAAAAGAATTGGAAAAATTCATGCCCAAAATAAATAAATTAAAAGGGCTTTAGTCTGCTTGGACAAGTTAAAAATTATAGAGTATATTTTTTTTAATCTTTTATTTTGAACATTAATTTTTAGAACTTTGCTGCCCTGAAAAATGTTGTTGACTTGACTTTGTTTTGATAATGATTTACAAGAAAAAGTTAAATTGCTTTATTCTATTCTGTTTTGTTTTTCAGTTCCACAAAACGTTATATTGTATATAAATATATGACCAGGTTTCTCAGATGTTTGGCAAGTTTTATAAATATTTTAGTTTGTTTATTCAATTTATTTTGAAGCGCATAGAAAGTGTAGCTAGTTTACTGATGTATCCAATGTATAAGAGTAATATAAATCTTTATTCTTTTCAATAGATATGAAAACGAATTTCTTGAGAGAAAACTCAAAAAGGAACAGAGGTATATTACTGGATTTGGAAGAAAAGGAAATAAGTCCGGGTATGCATGTAAGTAGCAATTGCTAAAACCATTTCGTTTGAATGACTCCAGCAATTGCTACTTGCATGGTTTCTGAAATATTACAACTCAAACCAAACTTAAGTTTAAGGAACAAAAAATGAGAGAAAAGGTTTAGTGAAGATAAATATGTGAGGCAATATCTGAAGCTATGTACAGTAATTTATATAAAACTCAGAAATGCTGCTTATTTTCGAATTTCAATTTCTATTCCTTAAATCATTCTAAAATAAATCTGAAATTTGTTCACTGTAGACTCAAATCGAACAGTTATGTATGAAAAGAATTTCTATAATATTTCAGGCGATTGATGGCAATTGAATGAAACATTCTAAAATCGTTTCTTAGAGAGAGAAAGAGAGTAATATGCATAGCCAATTCATATGAATCTTAATGTTCTGTAATTTGTTACGTATACTAATTTTATTTTTGATTTTAAAATGCCTTAATTTGCTAATTCATATAAGTATTGCCATTCAGAGAATGAATGTCTCAAGTGCATTTCTATATCTTTCATATAAAAAGCTCTGGATCAAAAATCCATTTATATAAGACATATAATAATGAATAAATATTTTTGTGAAATATTACATCACTTACTTGAAAATGTAAGCGTATTTTAATCAATTATGTACTTTTGTAATAATTCAAATTTAAAATATGTCTGTTTAGTAAATCTGGAGATTTATTAAAAGAGTTTTCTCTGTGAAGTCAGATACATTTTAAAATTTGATTTTAGTCCTGTCTAGGAATCGGAAGAGAAACTTAGTCTGGCTCTTAGCTAGACGATGAAAAATAAGTCCCAACTAATTAGAAATAAGATTTTTTTTTTTTTATTATATATATATATATATATATATATATATATATATATATATAGAGAGAGAGAGAGAGAGAGAGAGAGAGAGGAGACAAAGAGACTCACTGATGGTTATAAGTTATTATTTTATGCTTTCAGAAAATCACAAAACATATAGACATAAAGTTTTTTTCTGAGACATTTTTTGATTCCTTTACTTCTCATGTTAGAAATAATTCCAAACATACTTTTATAGGTATATTAAATGAAAGAAGAGGAAAACGCATGTCTCACAAAATAATGATTTTCCTGACATTTATGGAGTGAAGTGGATGCATAAGTTATTTCAAAGGAATTTTGGATTGTGTATGAAAAATATTAAATCTCAGATTATATCCTAAATAATAGCAAAAATAATATTCTAGAATGCCTTTTCAATATGATAATACTACATGATATTTTTATTTAAAAAGATGTTATAAAATGAAGGTTTAAAGTTTTAGTATCTATCCTTTTTTTTTATTCATTACGATTTCAAAGTATAACTTTTATAATGAAAATAAATTACAAATAATACAACAGTGTGGCAATACGTTTAAAATTGATTTTCGTTAACAATTGTTGTCTTAAAAGCTCCAACTGTAGTTGTAAGTCTTTAATATTTAACTTAAGATTAATAAATAGCAGTATTTTGTTCTAAATATTAAGATTGAAAGGGAAATTGAAATATATATATATATATATATATATATATATATAGACTTTTGCATTCATATATTTAGATTATCTATTTGAAGAAAAGCAAGGTATATTTAATGACAAACTCTCCATTTTTGATCAAAAGAAAAGTAAGAAAAGGTGTAAAAAAAGTGCAGAAAAATGTTTGTATTATCCCATGATTAAGAACTGAGTAGTTGACATTATAGTCTTTGAGATAGATGTTTCTTCCGAAAGAAAAAAATATATATATAATGTTGCCAACATAGTTGATCTAATGCTCTTATTTTCACTTCATTTACTTTTCAAGTATATAATATAATGAAAACATATAATTATTTCACAGCTCCTAGGTGAAGATTTAATATTAAAATTGGTTTTGCGCGATATACATAATATGCGTTTCCCTGGTGTTTGGTTATGTCATTTCTTCTAATTGATTAAATTTTAAGTATTACTGATTTTTATTTTTGTAACGTACGGAAATTTTGAATTAAAATGTCATTAATTTAGCAATGTTGCAAATACAGACTTATAAAAATTATCAATAGATAGTAAATAATTCTGTGTTTAAAAAAAATTAATTAAAAAAATTTTTAAAAAAAATTAGAAAAATTGTATTGCTATTTCTTTCTTGTAAAATATAAAAACACATTCGCTGTGCTGCACTGTATTTAAAATAAAGCTCCAATATATTACTTGATGTATTAAAATACAAAAAATCTTTTTTTTTTTTGCTTTACTAATTTGTATAAGAATTATTAATGTTCCCTGAGAGTTGGAGAGTTTTTTAATTGAGTCTGTGTGTGATTTTTTGGTAGGTAAAAACATCCTTACGTTTAAAATAGGTATTTAAAGATATGCGATAGTAGAATGGATAGTTTATCCTGATAAGTTATCGAAAAAACAATTATTTTCTTTGAAATTACTCTATAAACTTTCAAATGAAATAGATGTGTTTCCGTTTAAGATTGTGAATTTTTTTTGATAGTTAATTGCAGTCATTATCTTGATATTTAGCGAATCGTCAAGGAGAGAGGAACAGTTTTTCTTGAGATTAATGAGGTAGGAAATCCAAACAGTTTTATTGAGTTATCTTTATGTTTTATCGAATTATTGATTGTAAAATAAAGTTGGAACATTTATTGTATGGATTCTCTTTCGATATTATACAAATATATTAACATTTTATTATTTCTCGTACTATAAATATAAAGGGAAAATAATGCTCAAATCTATTTCAACTAATGCTCAGTTTATAAAGAACTCTTACGCTTTGTAAAGTCTTAAAAATCTACTTCTGTGGGGTTTTTTTCCGTTATTTTCAAGAATCATAAGAATGTGATATGATTTACTTACGTATAAAATTGTGATTTTATACTACATTAATTACACTAATTCTATTAATTTTTTAAATTAAATATCATTTGTATAAAATTAGATGTTTTTCTATTTTATCAGTTTTATTCATAAACTATTTAAATATCTTAAAATTATATAAAGCATTAAAATATTTGTTTGACAATCGAATTCATTTTGGCAAAATGCACTTTAGGAACTATTATGATCAAACGTTTGGTAGGATACCTAAATTTCCTATTCATGAGCTTTGAAACATTTTTAATTAAAGTCCAATTGCATTTTATTGTTCTGTATGCAATATTCTGTAAAATAAAGTTCTACTTGAGACTTTATTTACAGATTTTAAACTACAGATGTGGATATTTGCGTCGAGTTCTGGATACAAACCTTGATGCCACCAAAGTCCTGCCGTGTAGCTAGAGCTGATGCGCGTTAAATTTGACGATGATCACAAAGTCTCCCCGTTGGCGTGGTGTGGAAGTTAGGAGAAGGTTTAACAGCTCAAGTGTCATCCTCGTCACAGGAACGAGGTTTAAAATTACGAGAACCGTCGTCAATAGCCCTTGCGTTGCTTCTAGTGCACCGTTAATGACATTAAGCATATGGTGAAACAATTCAGAAGTATCACCTTTTATGACGTAGCCTATGTCTATACAGACCTTATAAGGAATCCATGATATCTACTTCACCCATATTTCTTACTGTGCATTTCTATAGCATCAGAATTTGGAATTTCGATAACAAGTTTTTCTTCACTGCTTCAATGTTTCACCTATCCTACAGAATCTGTACCAAGAAATGTTGGGAATACGTGAACAGGTGAGTTATTGAACCACCTTGTTATTGTTATGTTTTCCTTACTAGTGGTAATTGAAAATGTGCCTCTTGGATCACGTTTTATTTTCATTCGTAGGTTTCAATTTATTTGCAACTTCTTGTAATCTATTTATACGTATTTTTCCTGTTGAAAATCTTTTCATTTCATTAAGTTTCATCAAGAAAGGAATAGTTGTGAATAAATTGTTGAAAAATACTTTGGGATTTTTATGCATTATTAGTTTACAAAGCCTCAGTACAACACCTCCAACTGCTCCAAATTCATTACGAAATTCCTGAGATTCAGCATTTGCACCTTCATAAATTCCCTTCCTCCTGCATAAACATAGCGAGGAACTCCAGCTAACACCCAGAATTTTATTCCCCATGGATGGGATTTACCTCTTATGTATTGTTTGATGTTAGACCTTCTTTTCAACAAAATCATCATTTAATTCACTGACAAATTATCTTCCGGGTCGTAGCTATCAACAAACACTCTGGAAAAGTGATCTAATTCTAGTCTGATTTTATGCAGCTTATATTTACTGTTTTAAGATGCATTACTTGAAACAAAAATATTTTTTAATTAAATTTTTAACAAAATTACCTTCCTATTTAAAATTATCTCCTCCGTTAAAATATTTTATTATTTTTACGGAATTTGATTAAAATTTGTATAGTTTGATTTTTTAATGAAATTGACATTTACACCCACGTGGTACTTTAAGCCTCATTTGAGTCACTTTGGTTTTCAAAAGATATGAAGATTATTTTTAGAAAAAAATAATGGGTTATCATATGGCAAAATTAAGATTATCATATGGCACATGTATGTCTTACAACAGGGGGAAATTTTTACTTACCTCATTTGGAAGTATATTACAGTAATAAACAAATGATGTTATTTCTTTATTCACTGCTTTCACAAAATCAAAGATTTCAATTTTTCAAGATTGGTGTTGCGAGCTATTATTTACTAAACAATTTGAGGCCCATTTTGAGGCTAAAATGGATAAGAAGAGGCAATCAAGCGAAAACATTGAGAAAAAAAGTTATTTTAAATCACTGTTTCTTTGAATAATTTAGGAGTCTCATATGAGGTGCAAATGAGCGAGAAGATTAAAATGTTAGAATCAGATAATGTAAATCTTAACGCACATCGCTTGTCAGTGTTCTATGAGGCACATTGTTTTTACTAAAGTACTGATGAGAGCTCAATTTAACATAATCAATTTAAAATTTAGATGGAATCGTTCATTCATTATATATTTACAACGACAATATCTACAGATATTAATGCAACAAAAACCCCATCGATAGGTTGGCGTTACATGTGTTTACTTTTGGGAGCTCAGAATACAATTACTGAGATAGGAAATTAAATGAATTCGTATTCCGCCTATAACAGGGGTGGGTAAATAATAGCCCGAGGTCCACATGAAACCCGCTATGAGTATTTTTGCGGTACACCAAGGCAGTCAGATAAAACTATCTTGAACTAAAATTTCCTTCCTCCTGCGTAAAATCATTCAAAACAAAACTAACTCTATTTGTAAGGCAAGTAAGTGAAGATAATTTTTATCATTCCCTTTGTCAGGAAACCAGAATGTGTTTTGAAATTTTTTCTGATATAATGAGAAATCTCTATAGAGTTAGGAGGAAAAGGTTATAAGAAGATTTCTAGGCATTACAATAATTGAGCCTATATTCACTTTGCATTCTTATACCATAGCTATTTATCCTGAAACGGCCTCTGAGGAGCTTCAGGCGTGAATTTATTGATAAGCAATTAAATCAGTCTGAGAAATAAATATTCAGCACAGCGACATTAATTGATTTTTAAAAATATTTTTCTGATGAAAACTTTAATATACAAAACAATTTGCTGGAAGAAAGTTCTCTATATTTGTCAGCAAAAGTTTCTTGTTTAAAGATCGACAAGAGTAAATATAGATGCTCTTTGACACACATTAACTTACCAGCTGTGATTTAAGTCTCCACAATCTTCCACCTGATTTAAAAAAAAATATTGTAGAAAAGTGTGATAGAGTACATTCATCACATTAGACATTTTAAAATTAAATGTGCTTGCCGCTAGAGATAAATAATATGAAATTAGTATAATAAATAAATTGAATAAAACAGTCACTGTGTGTTTATTTAACTTTTAATTGAATGCAATCATTTTAAAAGCCAGCCACAGCCTCCGTTTCCGCAATGTAACCCCCCCCCCAAGCAATAACAACTGTCCACCCCTGCCCTATACAAAGCAATAAGATACTGAGGTATAAATAAAAATCATTTTATTCCTTTAGCAACAAGAACAAAAATGAATTCTAGAAATTTAAACTTCATTTTAATAAAAGTTGAAAGTATTATTGCAATATTTCTCAAAGAAATGCTTCTGCCAAAATGTATGACATTTTGAAATTAAAATTTCTTTTAAAAAATTTTGTGATATGTTTACACTTAAAAAACTTATTGTAATATACTTTCCATAAGAAATAATTAAAAAAAAAATAAGAGCAATTAATTAAAAACATCTTAGTAATTAAATCATAAAAATAATCTATAGATAACTTTCCACCTAATGCATGGTTCAGTTCAGCTGACCATCATTTGCATTTCATACTTATTCACAGTATTTTAAAGCAGATCTGATTAATTGAGATCATGAAAATCCTATATCCTCACATGAGAGATCATCTGTCATTTTTAACAGAGATTAGAATGAGGAATAAAACAGAGTGCTCCAATAAAAGTTTAATCAACACTCAAACTCAAGTACTGTGGTGCTGAAATTATAATGGCGATACATTTGCTCATTTATCCTCTGTGCAAGACTTTCTATGTGACTCTAATTTGAAAATTCCTTAAATGGTAGAACACTGCGTAACCCTGTTAATGGACACAAATCTGTGTAATTTAATGCTTATAATTCAGTCTGAATCCTGATGTATGCCATTTTTAAACATGTTAGAAGTAAAAATTCATAAGAACCTGCGTATTACATTTTCATATATAAGTTTTCCTTCAGAACCTATACAATTATGAATATCAGTAATTCGTATTTGGAACTCCTTTTTGTGAAGATAAATATATCTGTTCGATAAAGTGACGAGGATAACAAATGAGTTTACTCTCCTCGCCCTTTTAAATTCTACAATACTTCACATGAGGACATGACAAATAGCTCTGTTTAAAGCAACAACTACCTATTGCTTCGCACGGAATGTTTTGAAGGAGTTAAAGTCCAAAAAGTCATTCAGCTAGTGATAACTGATATAAATTATAATGCGCTTAACTATTCACTAAATTATCCCAATCAGAGATAATAAAGAAATAATTATTTTAATTTTATATATTCGATTATGTAAGAAAAATAACAAGTTAAAATGACAAGAAGAAGTTAAGCAAATACATATGCATTTAATTTTTGTTTTAAAATTTAACAAGAATTGTAGTAAGCAATAATTATTTACAGAAATAATTTTCGCAAAAATTCTAAACCTGATTAGGAAAGGAATGGGTATATGCTGGGTATTAAATAATGATTTTATTTACAAGAAATAAGCTCCACGGTAGAGTAACTGTATTGTTTCTTGCATAATTTGACTATAATTTTAAGAAATATATCTACATTATTAACATTTCTTAATCCCAGCTCTTCTTATTTGGAGATATCTAACAAAATTAAAAAAAAAATAGCATATATTTGTAAATGCTTCTTAAAAAGTAATGGTATAAAAGTGAGCTTTTTCTATCCATAAACATGAAACATTTTTTTTTAATCTTCTGAGATTGGAAATTTAGTAACATAAAGACATCAGTTTTGGTTAATTAAATTTGATTTTTTCTGTAAAAGCTAAAACACTTCCTTGTGAATTTTCGGTTAATATCATTTAAAGAAAAAAAAACATAATTTCGTTAAATAATGACATTAAATAGACTTTTCTACGTTGCTTAAAGAATCACCGCTGAAATATGTCAACAACAGTTTGGAGCTTAAAACTTTCTATAAAAGCTTACGAACCACCATTTTCCTAAGACTTAAATATTATAGTTAGAGTAAGGTCAGAAAAATGAATGAAAACAGACTTTGACATTCTTTGCTGGAAATATATAAAAAGATAGAAGTCCTGACACTCTAAATCCTCCAGGAAAATGTCAGTAACATTTTACCAGAAGTTCGCTAGAAAAAATAAAATATGGAAACTGCACGAGATATTTTTCACTTTTTTTGTTATTGCTGTATTACTTGCAGTCGACAGGTCCTTGCCTCTTCTATAGATATTTCGACCGAATAGCATGTCTTCAGGGAGGTTCGGAGAAAAATTACTTTAGGAGTGTTCAAGAAATAGTCTAAGGTCTATTTCAAATCTCAAGCTCTATTGAGAAATTTCTTGGTTGCAATTGAATAGGTTCTACTGTAAAGAAGGAATGTAAATAAAAATGTAAAATATCAAATTTCTGATATCTTGGTATGTGAAACAATGACTGAGAAAGTACAGAATATTTTCTTTTTCCTCCTCAAAGTTGTTTCTTTCAGGATTTTTAAAAGGTTGCAAAGTTTGAATGTTGCTCATTATTTCATTGTTCTTATTGAGAATCAATTAGAATGATTAATTAAATTTGTATAAAATATTTAAATAAAAAATATTTTATTAAATTAAAGAAAAACGTTATTTTTCGTAGAAAAATGACGTTTTAATCCTTTTAATATAGTTTTAGATGATCAATTGCCCTTAGAGTAAGAAATAAATTATTGTTTCATTTCAGAACTCTGAAATAATGTTGCGAATTTGAAGATATAAAGCTTCGAGCTTAGGCATACATAGTATACAAAATTAAATTTCTGTTCACATTAAAATTTGAATATTTTATTTCAATAGACTTATTTCATACATAATTCAAAGTCTTATATCTGTTACATGTTTTCTACTTTTATGTATAAAATATGTAAGTCTAAAAGAAGCAGTAAGTGAAAATCGACAAAAATTTATGTCACCATACCATAAGTTAGTGCAACTTCTCGGAATTGCATTTACGATTGGTGGATCGTTGTGTGTTGGAACTTTGAAATTGTCAGATAGAGTAAATTTAATGAGGATGTATTTAAAGGTTTGATTGTGATGAAATCAGTAAGGTTTTACTGATGATATACTTAATTTTGCAAATTAATTTTTTTTTTTCTACTAAAGTTGATTGAAGATTCTTTCTTTTGAAGTTTACTGCATACCTCTTTTATTTCTATAAAACTACACATCAGTACCAATATTTGAAATTTTAAGAAATATTTTTTGTATAACATGCTTTATAATTAAAATAATTTTGAAGTTTGGAGAATGCTGTAAAAATAATTAGTCAAATTGATTATGAATATTTTTTGTGATGAATAATTAGATCATTACTGCAGTAACGTAAAACGCTTGTCTTCCTTGAAACACCTGTACAATGTAAAACACCTGTGATCTAAAGTTGGTACATCGAAGTTATATGCTTTTTGAAATCTCATCACAATGAATCATTCTTCAGAGTGGAATGAAAATTATTCCATAACCAATTTATACTCATAAGAATAAACAAATGCATACACTATGCAAAAAATTGCAAAACATGAAAAAAGTCAGGGTCTGGTGAAGAGATTACTCACTAAAATAGTTTTTTTTTTTGCGACTGGGAATCGAATCAACAAGAGTTATAATCTCATAGATTTAGAAACTATAGAATCAAGTATTCATAAACTATTTTCTATGTCCCATTATATTGATCTATTTCAGTGATAACGACCATAGTTCAGAGAGCACTACTCGGCCTTTACTTGCTCTAACTCAACTCTACTGCCTAACTTGGATAACTCTAAACTTCTTATAATTTGAATATAACATTCTTATTAGTCCCTCTTCTGTAAGTACCCACGCAATCACTTGATTCCTTAATGGTATTGCAATTTTCACAAACAGCTTGTTTTATATTTCGAATATAAGCAACCGATAGATGTTTTGTTGTAGCGGTGGCTAGTTATTTATTTTCATGAACACTTCATGTATATATGTATTAAACATATTAAGAGACATTTATTGTTTTAAAAGTTTTCTACATACATCGATAACTCTATCTCAATAATGATTTATTGAAATCAATTCTTAGATCAATAACTTTGACTATAAAATTTTATTAAAAAACATGTTTCTTTTTCATAAAATATTACGGTATGCGAAATAGATGAATAAAATGCATAAGAAGAATATTTCTCTTGCATCGTTACATTTTTTATGAACATGTAAGAGAATATTTCTATCTTCTTGAGAACCAATGTCTATTCCATTCGAAATTTTTATTTGACGTGCAGATAAAGAAATTACAGTTTTATATCCTAAAATCAGAAGCTCCATTATATTAAATAACCAGTGCTGTCATCTATTCATAAAAGCTTGAAGTTATTTGGAGAGATCCTTGTTCCAAAAATATTTGAAAGGTGCGGATAAAAAAAAAAGCAAAAATTGAAGGTATGTCAGTATTGAGGTATGCGTTGAATTAAGTTTCATTATACATTTACAAATTTTTTGGATTAAAAATAGCTGTTATAATACTTTAAATGTGTAAATAGTGAAATTATGTTTTATATTTAATCAGTAACATATGTTTTTACAAGACTAAGACCTAATGTCCGTTAAAAGGGAATGGCCAAATAATTTTTCTTTTTTTTTTTAAAAAAAAAAAAAAAAAAAAAAAAAAAAAACGGAAGTATATACGGTTTTGTTTTACTTTTCAGATGGTTTTTCTCAAAATGGTGAAATATTGCTCAAAGAATATGATCTTGGGTCTCAAGAGGCTATAAATTTACACATATTAAAAAATGGATCCAATCTGTCCACCAAAATGTTTTTCGAAATTGTTTTTAATTTCTTCTTCAAATTGAAACTCGTAGATTTCCAGTTATATTTTATTTCGAAATGATTATCGAACAATTCCTAAAACCCGATGCATAACGTTTATGAACATGTAGTTTTAAGTTACAATATTTTTTGGATGTCCCATGTGTTTTCACATTGTCGAAATTATAAGATAAAGAAATAAATTGGCAAATATTATTTTTGGAAGCAATTAGTCAATTTTTGTTAATTAGATCTAATTAAAATTTGCATTTTACATACATAAATAATAATTCCTTAACCATTATCAAAATTATTCTGTGTGAATGCTGTAACTCTCTAACATTATCTTGTAATAAAAATACTCAAAAATTTGCATTTTTAAATTCCACAAATAACACATTTTGTGAAAACAAGGTACCTCTTTATATTTCGTACTGGAAATTTCATTCTCGTGATTTACTTTTTACATTTTAGTCTTTAAATGTTTAAGTTGAGAACACGGTCATTTATTTCACATAATTTGCCTTCTTATTCAATAACCAAAATATTCAATAATTTCAAATATTTAAAACTCTGTGAGCTTATGAAAAATACAAATGTACCTTGCCATTCCTGAATAAAATTAAACAAAAGTTCACGAATAGGAAAATCTACCATTAATTTTAAGGTTTTTAACAATTGAATTAAATAGTCTGATTAATTACGATCATAAATATTATAAGTGATTTACATAAAAATTTTATTACTATTTGTGTGTTAAAAAATAACAAGCAACCTTAAAATTTAAACAAAATCAAGTTATATAATTTTACCACGCTTCACCTGAATTCCTATACCTACAAATTTTTATTTAGATTGTTTTTTTATCAAAATAACTTAATTTTCTAACTTCATTTATTCTATAGTATAATGGAAAAGGTTTCCAGTGGTTTTAAAATTTATGAATATCTACTATTTAAGAATCACTTTTGTAATTCAGGAAATAGTTATATATAATGTTTCCTCAAACATTTTATGACAGTGGATTCTCTTTTCATTTCATATTCCGGCAGTGTTCCTCTTTATCCAATTACAAGTTTTCTTTCAGGACCAGTTGCTAGTCACGGACTTCTATTTTGTTAAATGTCTGGAAAATGTCTAGACATTAGAACTATCTTATATTTCTCATTCCAAAACAAATGAATTTTAAGTGGCTCTAAAAAAGTTATTACTTTCCTAATACATTTTTGATGTATGTTTGCATTCAACTTAAAAACTTTATCTTGGCAAAAGTCATAAATAAAAGTTGTTTAACGTTTTATTTTTATTCTTACTGGACTAATTGAATTCCTCTTTTTACTTAGAAAGTAACTTTTTTTTCATTTTGATATTAAATGAAAATAACATTTGAAATATTATATTCCAAATCACAGATTTAAAAAATGAAGTGATTTTTTTTCTCTTAAAATATCCGAGGATAAAAAGAAAATCAGTAATCTAGTTTGTCTTTAAAAATGGCTCAGATGCTAACTGAATTCTTTATATAGGATCTAATGTAATCTCAAGGTAAAATACGAGGAACTGTCAGGTATGTAGGAGAAAATTACGTTTTTACCTGAAAATTATTGACATTCCTTACAATCATCGAAAAAACATAGTATATATATATATATATATATATATATATATATATATATATATATAATATGCCTCAATCAATGTTCAAAACATTTAATGGGTTGAATGTCTGCTATGGTCTTAGATTCTACACAATATTGTTTTAATATAGACATTTCTCACACATTATAAATATCCATTCACTTCTAATGGAATTCTGCAGCTGCGAATGATGCATTTAAAAAAATCCGTAGTTTCTTTATTACTGTATCCATAAATTCTTCTCATATGAAATGTGTATTGCCCAAAATATTTTTAAAGTTATTTATTTATCCTTAATGTTGATTCCAAATGAAATGTTAATTGAAATAATTTTGAAATTACTTTCAAAATATTTGCCGAGTTAATTAGACAATTTTCCTTTATGATATTTTGATACTATAATACATAGTATTTTAGTTTTTTATTTAATGCAATATTTAATTTATCTTTGAGAAGAAAATTGTAATACCGCATTTTATCGCATAATTCCACAATTTGTCTCAGTAATTATATGGATTTAAATAAACTCTTAAAATCAATTGTGCAATCTGATTTACTTCTTATTCATTAATTTTTAATTTATGTCACATTTATATGCTACGCGAATACTATTGGTGACATATCTCGTCAATTTGAACCTCATTCAGTTGACTGGGACAACACTTGGTTTGAAACTTCCTTATCCGAACTTTCGATCTAAGCTAAAGGATAGAATTAGAGCCTCAAGAGACTTAACATTCATTAGCAGCACTGCATGTGGGTTGATTAGTGGCAACCCAGAGAGTGAGATCCCACGACTTGATGGTAACAACACAAGCCACGAAATTACGAACAAAGAATATTATTATATGTTATAGAAAGAAAATATGTTGTAGAAATATACATTACAAATGAGCGATGAACCATACCTTTTCATATTTCAAAATAATATTTTGATTTCTCCCTTCAAATGCTTATTAAA
>BMAW01043971.1:98805-109400 GCA_019974015.1 Nephila pilipes
ATATTTCAAAATAATATTTTGATTTCTCCCTTCAAATGCTTATTAAATAATCCGATATTATAATTAACAATATAAATATATATATATATATATATATATATATATATATATATATATATATATATTTCTTGATTGAAGAAAATTGAACTGTGTAAAAAATTTGAGTTTCATCTTCAAATGATTCTTAGGTATTCGAATAATGTTTATTCTCATCAGTCAAGTAATAAAAATATTTTATTTCATATTCCTTAAAGAAAAATTATTTTCCACCGAAAGGGTAAGCTGTCTATTTCACTTTCTCATGAGTCAAATTAAATGTGTAGGAAGTAAGAAAAACGATTAGGGAAACTACTTTTGTCTCTTTTCACATAGCCTTTTGAAAAATAAATTATGATACCTTGGATCCTATTGTACAGATAAGTAAATATTTAAAACTATTTTTAAGCATCTAATGTGATATATATGAATATTATGCAGCAATATATATTAAATCCTAATGACGTATGATTTTTAACATTATTTCTTAATATATTCTATAGATGTCATTACTTTTAATTGCATAGCAAAATAATTAAAATAAAAACAATAATCCAAGAAGATCCAAATGATATACCCACATATATACATAGCAAAAAGTAAAATGAAAAAAAAATATGAAACAATAAAAAATAAAATTTTCAAGTAAACTATTAAGTAAATATAGCATACACAAATGAATTTTAGAGTTATTAGATTTAAAACAACTCAAACTAAAGTAGTATTCCAAGAATTATAGTAAAAATGTTGAATATAATAGAAATTTACGTGCAAAGTATAATTTTATATAATAGAATTTTGAAATCTTTCTAGTGTAACTGAAAGTTTTTCCTTCTTCTTCAAAACCCTAATCGCAAAAATATGAATTAGTGGTGCAGTTCATTTTCTGTGTTTCAGTATGATTGGGAAAAAATTAATGTTTTGGAGTTAAATTGGAAAAGAGAACACAATCTGTTAATTTTTGAAATACTCAAGCACTATCCCACACTTCTGATAAGAAATTTCACGGGAAAATGTTCTAGAGTATTAACACATGCCCTTGATTCAGTTAATGAACGTAGCTCAATAATAGCCTATTGTTGAAGAATCTGGATATAAAGAATTTCGATCCTTATTAACAGTCTCTGCATTTCTTTTTCATTTTATTCTACATTCTGCTGCATTTCTCGGGCAGGAATATTTTATACTTAGGATTTTCTTTTCATTCAGTAAGATATTTGATTGCTTTCATCATATGTAAGCGTGGCAGATTCAGATCTGTGTCTATATTGCAAACGATCAGAGAACAGCGAATTTTAATTTGCAATAGTCCCTCTTGGACTCTCTAAAATTATAAATGAATGTACTGTAGAGAGTCATTCAAATTTAATGCTCCAAAATGTGAATTGCATTTTCAAGATTAAAGGACCTTTTCTCTCTTTTTGTGGCTACCCTCCATCCTTCCTAGCGTCACATTAAAATATTAAGCTCTCCAAGATTTGGCACATTTATGCAAATATTCACAAAGACATACATCCCATTACGAGTCATTCAATGACATAATCTCACAATCACGTAATAAGTAATGACTCGAATATAATCATTTAGTGTAGGGGACCACTTTCGTACTTTTCTAGATAGGTCATGATGGCTATATAAGTGTTTTACTATTTTTTCTTACGTTTTTACTAAAATGATTTACTTTAGCACAGCTTCCAGTAGAGAAGAAAATTCTCTTTTTTTTTACAAACATTTTCGAAAAAGTACAATACTTCCCCGTTAAGCCCCCTTTAAGACTCGAGTGATCGAAAACAACCCCATCGAAAGGATATTTCTATTACCGGGTTCAGCATATAGGTCAGTAAGTGGAAACTGGGTGATTCCTCATTCCTGCTCTACAAAATGAAAATCATGATTATGCTCTACAAAATGAAAAATACAGAATTCTGTTCATCAAGATTATTGAGTACAGACCACATTTTCCATGTGTTTTAGATGTACATTTATATCTTCTACATCAATCTGTTAACTGTCTACAATCTTGTAAGGAATTCGGAATTTAAAATTAAGAAATCTTAACATTTATAACAATAACATTTATATTTATTTTTAATAATGTCTGAATACATCTAACTATTAATTAATAATGTTGATGCTTTATTTAAGCGTTATATAATGAACAAATTTCGATCTGAATTTTAAAATAAATATTTCAAAAACTATTATAGATATGCTCGTATTTTTAAATAACGACATATTAACATCTCAGCTTTGATTCCATGTGAAAGGTATATTGTATTCTTCAGACATTTCAGTATATTTTTTTTATAACATGCAAAGATTTCAAACGCATTGCTAGAAATTTACAGCATATATGACAACATGCTACTAATGTAATATATTAAAATTTGAATTTAATACATTAAATTTTCAGAGAATTGTACATTTGTGTGGATAGTAAATTTTAGAGCATATGCATGATATATAAATATTTTTTTCGTAATTTCAAATGCCGATTTTCAGGTCTAGTTATATAAATTCCTAATTTTATCTTGTTAATATTACGAAAAATATCCGAATTTAAATACTACCTGTATTTGATTTCTCTGATTTCAATGATGAGGAATTTCCCACAAATGGATATTTCTTAAACTTCAATCTTTGAATAATTTAGAATCAAAACTATCCGATCAAATTTATGGAGGATACTCATATATATCAACAAATAAAAAGACGAGTGACGCTTTTAATCACAAACAATTTTAAGATTCATTTTTAAAAAGGAAATATGAACTAGAGGGAAAATCCTCATTTATCTTTTCTTTGAAAGGATACTGAAGTTCAGTCACTTAAATTTCGAGTATTTTTCGGTATCTTGACTTTGTCAAAGTAGCGATTATAATTGAGTTACCCTGAACACCTGGCTTTGAAATTGCGAAAAAAATTAAGTGATTTAAAAAGTTTTTTTTTCGTTGGTTTCTTATGAATGCATTAGAAATTTTTCCAAATAATGTAAAACTGAAGTTTAAAAATTATTTATTTATAATAGTTGAAACTATTAAAAAGTACCGAATTTTAAGTTGTTAGTTCTTTTTCTTTTTCAGCAACTTACAAAGAAATAATCATTATTTTAAAAGCGATGCTGATTAAAATTAGGAAAACTGAAACAATATTATATATTTGTCGCTTTCTTATATTTTTAGAATTGATACATATATAATTTATAGACATTAGTTTAGCGATATTTTTAGATATTTAAATATTTTTATATAAACATAATTCCATTTGATAATATTAATGAAAAGAAATATATATGAGTTAACTAAGAAAAATTAGACAAAGAAAAAGAAGTTTGTCCAGCTGTATGAAATAGTATAATCTCCTTTGTCGAAGCAATTTGCAAATGCTTCAAATTAATATTAAACCAAAAAGGAGTAGAAAATCTATTTTATTTATGTGATGGGAACTTCAAAGCGCTTTTATGGTTCATTTAAGTAAATGATTTTATCAAGAAAACTACATCAAAGAATGCATTTAATTGAAACCCAATAGTATCTCAAAAACAAGCTGATACACAGACACTTAATTATACCTAGTATAATTGATTGGAGCTAATTGATTTTGTATAATTAAAAATTATCTAATTAAAATTAATTAATTTTTAATTGCATTCTTATATACACACACTCACTCAATCACACTTACACTTACTTAATCACTCGTATACACACACGTATATATATAGTATATAAATGTGTGTGTAAATCCTGTATTATTGCTTATGGTATCAAATAACAGAAAGACCCTTTGAATTCTTAGAGCATTTAAAGCATTTATAGATAAAACATTCACAACCATAAAACGAAGTTGAATCATCACTTACAGTTCTACGTCTTAAACGTCATCTTTATGTTCACTCTAGCTCGCTTCTGACTTAACATCGATAGATAATGCATTATTTTGACTCAGCACAAGCACACTCGACTGTACAATGGAAGTTTCCAGTTCGGCCATGCTAGAATAAGGTTACATCCCCATTTTAATTCTAATTACATGAATTCTTCTTGATATAGATACCCAACAAGGATGCATGTATATTTTATCCTAGAAAAGTACATACATCCCTGGAAATGGGAATGCTGAAAGAAGTAAAATAAAAAGCAATTAACGAATCATAATACTTAAATTTCCTCCATCGTCTTTTGAAAATTATAATCTTTGGAGTATTATCTTCCTGTGAAGGTCATCATATTCATTGTCAGGGGTCTCTCTTTATGTACGGCTTCCCTTTTCCTATCGTTTTCAAAAATCCATATAAAATAGAATTAAAAAATCTATTCAAAAATCCATAAAAATCCATAAAAAAAATCCATAACACTGAATAAAGTAGCCATAAATGCGAAAGAATGACAAATCGATGGAAAAAAGTCTAGTGAAGGAAGTAATGCGACATTTTACTTTGAAACTTATTCTTTTTAAAATTATGTGCACAACTAGTTATATTTTTCAGTGTTTTGTGTTTTCATTCTTTTGAAACTTCCTAAGTGTCATTACCTCTAATTCTGTTAATTTTATACGGCCACAAACATTCTGATTAAATCTTAAGATTTTGCCTTAATTGAGCATTTCTTATAGTTACTAAATAATATAATTTATAGCAATGAGATGTTTCCTTCCTAAGTTGTAAGTCTTCACATTCTACTCTTAAACTTTGAAAATTTGTTTTTTATCATTTTTTCATAGATCATTGCGATGTTTTTTTTTAAATTAGCCTCGAATTCGGTTTCAGATATTTCTTTTCAATTTATTAGTATGTTCCATATTCATTTTGGTACAGATTAATAGTTTAAAAGAGGTAGTATCTATGCTTCTTTGTTAGGTTGAATTAATAATTTGTTGCAACTCATTAACATGCATATACCAATGTGAAGGATTTTCAAGTGACAACTTCGAAAGACCAGGAATGATAATTTGATTTAATTTTTCAATTTGTCCAATACTATGCAGGAGACATATTGCGATTAGACAATAACGCATATTTTCCTTAGAAAATTATTCTTTAAATTCAATTTACGTAAAAACTGGCCACGACCGGAAATAAGTCTTCATGGAATTTTAAATACAGTTTTCTGCACTTCCAATTTAGATATAATTCCTACTAATGATGTCATCTTCTTGGGATATAACTAGATGAATTTCGTAAAGCCATCAATAATCGTTAAAATATGCTTATAGATTTTCCAGAGCTTTCTGAAGGTCTTAGAAGATCAAAGTGATTCGTATGTAATGATAAAATCATAATTATGAATTGGGTGAATACATCCTTCCTGTTTTCTCTTATTACGGTTCACTAGGCCACAATGCACTTAATTAGCTATTAATATTTCAATCTTATGTTTGAATTTAGGAATAAAATAATTTTTCAGTGTGTTTTTCTGTTTTATTAACTTTCAAATGTTCCTTAATATCAGAATTTTCTTAGTCTTTTAGTTTGAATACTTTCGGGTACAAACCAGTACTTCTTTTCCGTTTACAAACCTGCAAAGGATTTCATTACGTTCTGATAGTCTTCATAACTTGATATTTTCATAAGGATTTTGTTTATTTTTATTTCATTGACTTCGTTCCCAGCTAATTTAAGTTCAGATAAAACATTTTCCATATAAGTACAAAACGTATTACTAAGATACTTTCTAAGGGCATATCAACATGAAATATTTTTGAATCAGTTCTGTGTTCTATTATTTAATTAAATTTTTCTTGTAAGAAAGTTCGTCGAGAAACTCGTGAAGACAAGTCTCGTTTATTCATAGTTTTCTGAAGCAATAGACAGTCTATTACGATTTTAACCCATTAATACTGAACACAGAATTCTTTAACTTTTTTTAAGCTAAATATATTTGTACATATGCTTAATGAACTAAAAATTAATTTAAAAAATTCTGCATTAAAATTTTAATTTTTATTCAACATAATATTACCGTCCTATAGAAAGGACGCTAGGCACGAGAGGGTACATATTTTGCCCAAACGCATCGAGCCTCAGATTTTCTAAAACTGTTCCTTTTACTACTTATCTGTTCCTTTTCTTTTTACGTATTTATATGAATAAACATATGAAATAAATAGAACTATGTGAAAATCCTCATAAAATAAACATAAGAAGTTTAAATTGTATTTAATCATCCCTAAGAAGCTACAATTTAAGAAGCTAAAACAGTAAAATAATACCTTAAAAGGCACAAATTAATAAAAATTAAGTCTTATGATAAATTTTATACACCTTTACATTTAAATTTACACATAAAAAGGGTTTAATAAAATACAAAGAAATAGTGTAATTTTAACTATATGTAATTTTTTTATACAATTTATATACAATCTATTTAGAATGAAATATTTCATAGCATTTGTCATGCAATCTAACTAAACCTTTATTTCATTTTCTTGTGGATTTTTCACCACAGTAGGTGTATCATACCTGCTTCGCATTCACAAGTATTAAATGATATTTTCTATCCTACTGGACCTCATCAGAAACTTTGTTGGAAACTTCTTTGGTTTTTTGTTTTCCTGCAGCCAGACTGTTATTTGGTCTTGTGCTTAGAAAAATACATCTGAAAATTTTTTCTTCCAAACTGAAAGAGATTCATTTTGTCAGAGATTTAAAAGGCATACTCTGTAGAATAATCACGTATTTGGATTGATGCTTCTAAGCTAAACAAAAACAGTGGCATTCAGCAATTTTAAACCGTATGGAACACCAATACTGTGAAATTTTTTGATCTATACGATCGGAGTTTACCATAAATTTATTATATTGCGACACTATATAAGGTGGGTCAACCTCTACAAATATTTTATCAATATTCTAACAGCATTTTGTCTGAGCTATAGGCTTAAGCCATAATGGTTAGACGCTGAAGTAATGACAATATTGTCATTTCACCGTACCATTCTGAAATGTTTGCTGTTTTGATAATCAAAACTTCCTCTACACTTCTTTTTAACAGATTTAATACCTTCAATTGGACAACTTTCAGTTCTATTAACCCGTAGCGGTAACCAAGTGCTGCCATTCTTTTTCTGTTAACTTATCAATAAAAACAGGTGATGTAAAAATATTATCGAAAAATAAGTCATATTTTTTTTATTTTCTGGTAACTTTGAAATTAGACCTAGAACAACTGCAACATACATACCGAATCCATATTCACCCAAAACAGTTCCCCGTACCTCTGTACGGCTCATATTGTGTTACATATTCAAGTTTAGTATTTAGGCACCAAACTCTGTACCCGAATCTGATTGGTTTTCCTTTTATAAACTGTTTACATCTTTGATCTCCAAATATGAAACATACTCTCATCAAAAGATAACTGCTGCTCATTCGGAAAATACATCAAGAATCTTTCATTCTAGTGATTAAAAAAGTAGATGCAACTTAGCCATCTTGTCTTTTTTATTTAAAATTATAGATATTGCATTATTTTCTCAAATCGACACCGTTGCTTTGATTCTGAAATCGCTTTATTTTTTACATGACTCAAAATTTCCTAATATATTCAACTTCTTCGGAGAACATTGTATCCACTAGTAAATAGGATGACAAAAAAGATTTAAGATCTTCGGCACAATATCAAAATCATGGTCTCCTTTTTGATCAAGCATACAAAATAAATTGTTCTAAAATGTGTTCAATTATTTTGTCCTTTAGGAACAGCTCAAATAAAGATATGGGAGCTCAATGGGTATTCAAAAAAGGTGGTTTTGCTCCTTTCCAAGTTAATTGAAAGGTTTACTTTCCAAGAATTCATATTTTGATCAGTTTCGAATTGTATTTGGGAATCTTTGCTTTATTTTATATGCTTTATATTTTCTTATATGCTTTGCTTTTTTTATACGCTTAAGAGAAAGAATATCATGCTCATCATCAATGTCTAATTCACCAATTAGAATTATTCTTTAATAACAATTAGTCCTATTTTTAAATTGTACATTGGTTAACAGAGCATCTATTTTGAAATTATTTTCATAAACAAAAAAATAATTAAAAATTCTTGAAAATAATTACTAACATAATTTTTCAGAAAATAAATAACAATTCCTCTTGATTATGGCTTGAAAAGATCATAAATTGTGAGGGGAAAGAAAATACGCATTCGTATAGCGTAACAAGTCAGAAAAACCTATACCCATTTGTGCCTAGCGTTCTATATATAAAATGCTCCACACTAGAAAAGATGACTGTGTTAAAAAAAACAAATTTAATGATTTTGAAAGATACATATTTTAAAACTGAGGATCGACTATAATTATAGCATAAAATATTTTCTTAGCATTGAAAATCAATAAAATAATCTTACTTTTTGCGAGATGCTATTGTCAAAAAATAAAGAACGACTAACTCTGAATTTGGAATTTCATAACAGAAATAGAATATTGATAAATAGCTACCATCTACCGAATAATAACAAATACAAAACTTTACCATGGTATTCTGCTATTTAGATAGAAAAAAAAATGAAATTTAGCGATTTAGTGCTAATTACGTAAGCGTCCTTTTATAGGACAAATGGGCACAAATTGGTTAAGCTCTAGGCACAAATGGGTTAAAGGATAAATTTAATAAATAAATTAAGAATTTCTTAACAACTTCTTTAATAACAAGAACTCCAAGTTCGTAATTAAAGTACTAAACCCAGTGCCTTAGGCGTAAGTAATCGAATTCATCACTTTAATTACGGAAAATTTGCATTTTAATACCAAATTCACTAAGGCCTAATTTGAGGTAATTTATATCGAACGATAAGAAGAAAATAGAGGAATGAGCTGCGAATGTTAGATCTAGAATCACAGGAATCATATGATAGTAATGTTTTTTTTTAATACGCCTAAAATTCAAAACATTTTAAAGTTAATGACGTGTTAAGATGTCAATATTGATAGTAATGTATGCCGTTCACTTTTCGAGTGGCTCATCAGTCGAACCGATAGTCCGAAAGAGAAATGGGTGGGATATTTACTCCTATTGCTTATCTTAGAAAATATAAGTATTATATATCGGACCCAATAAGTTTTTGAGTGGTTTCGATAGTATCCCTAAATTGATTTTGAAGCTCTCTAACTTAAGTCCTAAAAAGTATTGACTAAAGTTTAGAGTCCACCCAAAACTGTCATTTGCCTCATGACACGATTTTATTTTTAAACTGTAAAAGTAATTTTGAGCAGTAGATAAGAGGATTAGATGTTGAAACTTATGAGGATATGAAGTAACTTTTTGTTTGGGCTCATTTGAAAAAAAATTATTCCCACATAAAAGGTCAATTGAAAAGTCCCCGGCCTAACATAGTAAAACACATTTTTTTGGCAAAATTAGTTTTTTTTATTCAACATAATTCCCTTCAAGGGTGATACACTGATTATAGTGACCATCTAACTTTTCGATATCATTTTTGTAGTACGATTTGTCCTTTGCTTCAAAGTAGGCCTCAGTGTCGGCGATCACCTCTTCATTGGACGAACATTTCTTCCCAGCGAGCATTCTTTTGAGATCTGAGAACAGGAAATAGTCGCTGAGGGGCCAGATCTGGAGAATACGGTGGATGAGGAAGCAATTCGAAGCTGTCAAATTTATACACGCATCTTTTGAGGGTTAGGACTAACTAAAAAACATATGGATTTAATTCTAGTAGTACCATCTATGTGTCAGCCCGGGGACTTTTCCATTGACTTGTTATGAGCGATCATTTCGTAAACAAGGTAGAGAAAATTAAAGTAATTGAACATTTTGTAGTTAAATTGGATGATATTGAAACAGAGTGATAAACTGTTAGTTGGAAAAACAAACTGAATATTTCATTAAGTTATAAAGCCTCCTTTCTATCTATTAAGGAATATGAAAAATCTAAATTAAATTTTCGTACTGAACTGATTGATTTTAAGCCGAATCGTGGATATATTATTTTAAAGATGAAAATAAACAATATGTACGTTACTTTATTTTTAATTTATATGGACATTAATCCTTCGAATGTCTAAGAATGATAGAGGTCCAAAATGTCTTAAATGTTCTAAATTTTCACACGTGGCAAATTATTGAGATGATTTGAATGTTAACCAGACTTTAGTTACTAATGATAAAATTCAGGCTTACAAGATTCAAGAGATTATTGTATTTCAGGATACAGATTTGTCTGGTGCATTGGATACCGATTATGAAGTGGAAATGATAAATTATAAGCGCTATGGTAGCTAAAAATCTCCAAATTTATCGTTTAATAATGTATCTGTAACTAACTAGAATCAGAGTTGAATATATATATATATACAATTGGGATTTAGTTCCACAACATATTTGATAAATGTGTTTTTTGAAACTAATATTAATGTATGCTTAAGGAATTTTGTTATGATACTAATATTGAAATTAATGTAATGAATCCGTTAATCACTTTTCCATTAAAGAAAGTAAATTTGAAATTTTGGGAAAGGGAAACAAAATATTTAAGTTGGTTACGGTAGAATATGTCATTGTAATAAGGTAGAATATGTCATTGTAATAAGGTAGAATATGTCAT
>BMAW01043971.1:142421-157225 GCA_019974015.1 Nephila pilipes
ATATATATACATATGAATAATATTTTATATATATATACATATGAATAATATTTTATATATATATAAATACATATGAATAATATTTTATATAATATATTTTGAAAACTTTGCATCTGCTTTTATACCCCTGGGGCTCAAAAGGTAAATTCAAGACTTTCGACTGTGTAAATTGAAAGCTACAGCTGCAATTAAAACAAGTGTAATTAGTTGGCTGATTTATTTGTATGGAGTGCTAAAATATAGTGTTTTGATAAAATAAAAGAAAGTTAAAATAAAGAAAATAGTTATGCAGGTCATCGTATATATATATATATATATGCGTGTGTGTGTGTGTAGGGAAACAATTTAAGAAAACTCGAGATTTAACAAGTGAAATTAGTTATTATAATTGACTAGAATTCAAAAGACTCTCTCCGGCTTTCATCCCTAGTTAATAGTTCTAATTAAATTTGAAATTAAATTATCTTATTCGAGCTTCGTTTCTAATTGCCTCGCAGTCCTTGATAAATATGACATCATATTTCTTATGATTGTTACGATTCACAAGTGAACAGTTGTCTCTTATTCCGGATAGTAATATTCACTACCCCCAATATATCTTCTCAATTTCACTTACTTATATATCATCATATCTTAATCAATTCATTTTAATTCGACCTGTATCTAACATAACCACATTTCGTTTGGGTATTGAAGAAATTTTTATTTATTATTATATTTTTATTTTTATTCTTATAATATATATATATATATATACGTATATTAGTCGAAAGGTGATGCGTATGCCAGTGTCAGGAGCAAAACGTCAAAGGCGTCTAAACGTGAGTTACACAAAACGCGTGCGGTCGGGGCCAAAGATTACAATAAAAGGAAGGAGAGAAGTGCAATTAAAGACATTCGCTGCAAGTACAAGTGAAACCATTCGTGAAATATGGCTGGATCATATCACTTGTCGACTTCACACGTGGAAGAATAATCGCAAAGCTGGGAGAGGGGTGTAGTTTGATCAGAATAGTTGAAAAGGTGGGAATATAAACAAAAGTATTGTTTCATGCGCTTGAAAAGACTTCCAAACCATAGGAACAGCTGTTAGAAAATTTGGTGGTGGCAACCCTGGGAATAAACTGCAGTGGATGATCGATACATCGTCCTGCAGGCAAAAAGAGCACAAAAACGGTCAGCAAGTGTCATATTTCATCAAATGTTTACAGAAACAGGTTGAAAAGTTTAGTTAGGCCAAACGCCTTCAGAAACTTGACCTAGTCGACCACCGTCCTGAACGCTCTATCCCTTTGAAAGTTGGGTATCGGCGGCAACATTTAGATTGGTGTAAGGAGCACAAAAACTGTACATCTCATCAATGGAGTTATTTCCTCCTTACGGATAAGATCCGTTTTTGTGCCACGAACGATTCTCATTGCCAGTTAGTTTGAAGAGAAGTCGGGAAATTGTTTCATCCCAGTAATATCACGGAAAGAAACCCTTTTTGTGGTTCTAGAGTTGTCGTCTGGTGAGGCATTATACTGAATGGGTGGATGGAGCTCCACATTTTCGACAGAGGTTCTGTAATCGTAGATCACTAATGTAAGAAGGTGTTCTTTCCCCATGTGAGCCTGATCTGAAATGCAACTGGACAAGACGTTATTTTTACGGATGGCAATGCACTGCCATACCGGACTGCTGATGTTCAGTATATACTGGAAAGTGAAGACATCACTCGAATGGATTTGTCAGAGTTTCTTCCTGATTTAAATCTCATAGAACATATGTGGGATGCTTTGGGCAGACGCCTTGTCGCACGATTACATCTTCCGGAGAACACCCAAAATCTAAAACAGCTAATGATTGAGAAACGGTCACTCATATCTCAACTGCTGTTGTATAATCTGGTGCTAAGTATGGAGAAACGGTTCAAAGCAACCATTGTAGTAATTGGAAGGCATATTTTCCACTAATGAAGATCTTTTGTTCTTCTTTCTCTTGAAGAGCAATCATATGTAACGATACCATGAGTTTAATATAGATCTTTTTTTTTTTTTTTTCGTTTGATTCCATATGATATGCATTGCCTTCCTTTTTCTGCATCTATGATTTTGTCATCGTTTAAGTATAAAACGTTGTCTCTGATTTCTGATTTTCATGTCTCTCAGATAATTTCTTGTGGATATATGACAAAAAAATTCCTGTTGCTTATGTTTTGTACTCCAGTATTTATATATGGGGGTGTAATAATTTAACTTAAATTTATGTATGTTTCTCATAATAACAGTTTAATTTCTTAATTTTTCCCACTCTCTCATTTAAAAGTAAAACGTTTATTCTTATTTCATGATACAATTTCATTTTAACTTAATTTATGCAATCACGCATTCTTAAAATTAGCTGATAATATATATCTTACGGCTTCAGATCTGTAGGGATGATCCCTACTAGACTTTCTGTCTACAGCTCAAATCCTTGGGAATCCTTCCACTCCTCATCAATATGAAAATCCCTACTATAAAAATCAAAGCAAGGGAGAATTTTGTCTCTTATATTCTTCTGAATTTTTGTACTGTTTATCAAACGACTGAGTTGTATCTCCAACCTTGTGGAAATACTGTCTCTCTTTCAGCAACCATAAAATAAACAATAGTTAAAATTGAACTCGTCTTGACTGGTTTTTAATTAATTAAATAGTAATTTTAAAAAAAAAGGAATTATATATATATATATATATATATGAAGAATTTTTTTTAAAAAGAACATTAATATTTATGTATATAAAATATATAACATATTTTAATATATTAATGTATAATATAATACATTGGATATTCTTAAAGGTTTTGGTCTGTTAATCTGGATTATTCCAGAATTATATGCCTAACTAACTTCATAAAGAAAAAATATTTTTAAGGATTGGATATGACGCCAAATTTATAAATGGAAATATTCTAAAAATTTAAACTCAACAATTAAAATTAAAAAGATAATTATTCATAAGCCGATAAAATCTTTAAAAACCTAAAATTGAAATTAAGAAACTTAAGAGTAGAATGAAGATTTTCCAACACTTCATGTGTATTAATACTACAATTGGTAAAGTAATGAAATGATTGAAGCAAATTAACACATTTACATAACAAAAGAAAATAAAATTAGTAACATATTTACTCATATTAAATATCAATTAATCCTTAATTTAAAATAATATAAAATATTTTTAAAACCATAAAATATGGTTCAGAAATTGACTACGTAGCTGAAAAGTACTCAAATACACACACATATATATATTTTTTGTGTACTCGTATATGCTAGTAAGACAACGTAGAACAACTGGTAAAATTCTTAAGATAAAATTAAAAATTTACCAGTGAATCGTTTTATCAGTATTGCAATACCTAGCATGTTCCGAACGGGTCAGTGATTTCTGTGAATGCGTAGGGGGCTAGACATTACTATCTGTCGGATCACAGAGGGCACCAAACGCAGTCAACTAGTACTTCTGAAATTTATAATTGTCAGAAATGAGAGTCTGGATGAGATTTATGATCGTGTGCAAAATGTGTTCGAGGTGGAGTGCCTCACATACACTTTCCGATTATAAGATGATTTCTGAAAAGGGTGAACCAGTAAAGACAACTGGCCTTTTTTCATTAAAGCGCGTGTGGTCTTCCCCCCCGAGTAACTTTTGGCAACAATAGGTAATCTTGTGCAGTAGATAGGTGAATCTTATTAAGAAAGATAGCAGCAGCACAGTATATTAGCAAATTATAAAAAAAAAAAAACAGTTCGCATGCATCAACGTGAAAGTAAACGTAACCAGCTACTATGCCCTATACACAATGTGAAAAAAAACTGAAAAATCTTTGTTAAACACTTCACAGTAATTAACAAAATATCACTAAAATTATTGGTTAATATCTTGTGGAAAAATAAAAGTAATACAGATAATTTTAGTGCCTTAGGCGCAACAAAAGCATCATTTGAAGAGATATACTTTCAAATGTTTATATTTTGAAATAACAGTTTCAAAATTTAATGATATTGAAATATTTTTTATTGAAAAAAGTGTAATAATGTTCAAAAAAAATTGAGATTGGGTTCGAATTTTCCTTTTAACACCAGCTTTTTCAATTCATGATAAAACTCAAATTTCATGCAAGGTAACACAAAATGCCTTCTTAAAAATGTTTAATATGATATACACACATATGTATACAAATAAGACTAACTACATAAAATTTTAATAAATTTAATAATATTCTCAATAATAATATTTTATTTATTCTGCGAGTTGACCGTGGTATATCGCTTTTGTTTCACTTAAGTCTTTTTCGATATAAGTTACAGTGAATTGGATGATAAATATGTGTTTTGTCAATTCTTCTAGTAAAGCACAATTCCAATGTTCACATAATTAAAGAAAAGTCTTTCTAATTCGTTAATGTTTTTTTTATCAGAAGGTACTAATCCCAGAAGCGTGGCAGCAAAAAAGCCATAATTCCCACATCTACTATCACTCTCCACAAATATTTAATTCCACTTTATTGAATTTTTATTTTCTAATAAATAAGATATTTTCGAAGAAATAGCTGATGATTAAAATCAGCACATAGGCAAATGGATCACGAATACACGAAATATTTTAAAAAATATTCCAGGACATCCCTTCCTAAAAAAGTTGAAATGGCGCATTCTCTACGAAAAGGCCAGGATGAAGTAGCAACAGTCGTCAACTATGCGTATCAAACAGTTGCATTGGTTTTTGACCAGTTCAAATTTGGTAGCGAACCAATGTGTAAGCCTTCACTTTCATCGAAAAAAAGGGAGTAACGAACTAATATCAAATGAGTTTCTATATTAGAAAACTCAGAATGCAGAGCTTAAATTATCTGTGTAAGTTGAGGAGGCTATTAGACGTTCCTGATAGTTTGTGGGGCTTATGAGGCTTAAAGCTGCAAGAGAATGACTCGGCCAATGACGATGAGAAATCAGGTTGTCAATGTTCGAGTCAAAATGACGAAACTAATCAACTTGTGTAGCACAATTTGCTCACCGAGGCTTCTCTGTGACGGAGGCATTCTACACAGATGGATCAGCAATTGAAACGAATACTTGACGGTCTATTTATTTAATTATAGCCTCTTGCTCAACGATGCACCATCTCATCAGTTCATCGTTGCGCAGCATATTTTGTTGAGAAGGTAGTTTGTTTGTATCATTAAACTATACCTCCCAGACTACTTTATTTTTATTTTTCAAGTTGAAATGGAAGATGAAGGTCCAGTGGTATGAGTCAGTGGAGGAGACGGAAGCGTCGAGGACACATGGACCCACAATTATAGAAGTGAAGGCATTTCTGATGACCCACTCGTTACAAACCTTATGCTGACTATTATGATATTCGGTAACTATTTAAAATATATAGAACAGTAAAATTTCTTACTCTGAACAATAATTATATGAGATATATGCATAGTAAAAAAATTCATTCTTTATAAATAGAATATTATAAATCAAATTATTTTTGTAAATACAAACAATAACTTTAAAATATTAAAAGTGGAACTGCATCGACATATCAATAGTTAAAATTCCCCTAATTAACATCTTCTTTTAACTTCTGAAGTTATATTTTAATTTCCAACTCCTTTCCAATCAATTAAAGCGTGATCTAAGCAAATTAGATGACAGTAGGGAGAGTATCGAATTAATTTAAGGTTTTAAAATATGAGCAAATTATGAATGAAAATGAGAGCGGATAGATGATGATGTATAGCTGGCAGATGTTAGTTAGTTAGAAATTGGAGTGAATTGTAGAAGTTGATCTTCTGTGATTAAAATCGATTAGAAGTGACTCCAGGTTTGATTAAATGATAAATGGAGTTAAACCTGTGGTATTATCGAAGTGACTCACAAAACAATGTGTGAGTTGGTATGCTAAAACTTTATTGTTTAATTTTATGCTATGGTTAAGACGTATAGAGGGTTATTTGAGAAAGACCTATTTAGTATAATCTGTGAAGAATGTGATATATATTACTTAACTTTTTCTGACGTCTTTTCAATAGATGTTGTAGCTTTATTGACTATTTAGTTACGCTTTACACTGTCTGAAGAGTTCTAAATGAGGAAGAAGCGTTACAAACTATTTTAGAGTAAATGGAAAATAAAGTTTATTACATTTTTATAGAAATGATATTTGTTCATTTATATATTTTTACGCTAATATTCCAAAAAGTGTAAGAATATGTTCTTCATTTCTTAATTTATGCTAAGATTTAATTTATTCAGCGTTTTTTTTTTTTTTTTTTTGCTTAAATGAAAAGTATATAAATTTAAGTGAATTTATTTAAATTTTTAATAAAATACATTTCATTTCAACCAAATGATCCAATGTAAAAGATTTTTTTTTCTTAATTTTTATTAGGATCAATTAGAAATAATATTATACTTCTTCGTTTTTCTTTTCTACAAAGCTGTAACATTATTGCTTAGATCCCAGCTTATGAATACTATACATTTTGAAAATACTATTTCGAAAATTGTACTCTATTTCATCAAATCACGTTTTTCTCTCCTTTTCCATCTTTCAACTGGGTCTGATGGATTTTCGTTCTGAAATTTGATTAGAAGAAAATATTTCTTTGACAGCAAATGGATTTTCAAGAAAAATAAATAAATAAATAAGAAATGCTAACTTAAATAAAATAAAAAAAGAATCTGAGTTCTATTTATGAAAATGAAGGTAAATATTACTAGGAAAATATTTTAAGTAATAAAAAATGTTCAATTCCTTTACTTTTTATATTTAAATTAGATTTAGTTTTTGCAAATTTATTTCACTTAAAATTGAAATTTATTTTCCATGTATTTCATCTTATAAATATTAAAAAAGATTGAAGTATTTGTTGTATTACTGGCAAACAAGAAACAGTATAACTCAGCATACGTTTTCCGTATTATATTGGTTCAGTTCCTAGTTAATATTTTTACTCTATAAAATCACAAAAAATGTTTTATTTTTCAGATATTTTATCCACTACTTAGTCATACATATTTGTATACTTATTATCATTAACATGGGAATGTTAAATTATTATATGGTTAGAAATCTCGTTAATCTACAACAAATATTGAAGTACATGCAATTTTCTGAATGTTATTTATAGTATTATACTACTATAAACACGACTGAAGTTTTTTTGGTAAAAAAATGATTATCATTCTGTGAAGCTGGGCAATTCGCCATTTTCTATTTACTAACCTCGGGGACTTTTTGATAAATTGAATTACATAAAATTATAGTTTCCTTCCAACGAAAATGAAACGTGATTATGTAAATTATATGAAGATAAACAATGTAGTGGATTGATTTAGGGGTTGTGAAATATAAGTGAAACATAATTGAAAGGAAAGAGAAGGGGAGTTAAATGAAAACGACAAGCTGGTATATATATATATATAATTGCAGATTGGAATTTTTCATCATTTTTAATCTTTTGAATAGTAAAGATTCCTCGTTAAAGTCCTAAGAATCGAAAATGCTATAATCAAGAAGTGCTTAAAAAGTGCTTGACTTATTTGGTAAGATAAGACTTTAATAATAGAATATAAGCTAAGATTGTCTGTAGATAAGATGGTTTCGGAGAGAGAGCGACAGTATCTATTATTTGATAGTTAAAAATCTATTTTGCCTCTCTCTTACGTAAATTTTAGTAACAAGAAAAGCATTCCGAAATTCCAACAAAGATGCGCAGAACCACGATTTCTTCTTTAGCTTCACATATTGGGCCAATGAACCTACAGCTTTGTTACAATCATTCTCGCTCGGATGATTGGAACATAATGACCTACAGAACTTTATCTGGGGTGCTTATTTTTTCAAATGTATTAGAAGACATGAATATTTTATATTAAATTTTAATAATAATAATAAAATAATTTAAAATAATATTTTAGCATATACTTGATTTAATTTTTTTGAACATTTTTCATAAATTATGGCAAAAACTCCATGGAAGATGGAAATAAAGCGACTTCTTATCTTTTGGATTCTGAGTCGAATGATTCTTAAGATGAACAGAATGCTTTCGAGAATTGTGTAAGTTTAAAGGAAGAAGTGCATGATATTGAACAATCCGATCATTTCATGGATTCGGAACAAGATGTTGAACAATCCTCTAAGGAGGGAACAAGAAATGATCTGACGCAATAAATTCCTATTTTTTTGAGAAAAGATGAAAAATGGTATAAGAATGAAGGTATTACTTCCTCACACACTCATTTCCAGAATATTGTTATTCATTTGCAGGAGAAAAAGGATCTGCCAAAATTTGTAAAACACCTTTGGAATTTTTCATCATATATATTTCAAATAGCATAAAACAAGAAATTATTAAATGCAATAATTTGTTACAATTTAAAGACTACGATTTTTTAATAATTTGATAAGATTTAAAGAAAATATTATATATAGAGCGAGACTGTAAAAAATGATGAGACTGAAATTAATGCTTTCATAGGCTGATTAGTTATTACTGGATTATGAAAATCAAGTTAAAGACATTTAAATGATTTATGGAATGTTTCACGTTTAGGTATTAATATAGTTAATAAAACGATGAGTCACAAACTATTTTCTTTTTTGTTGCTGTGTTTGAGTTTGATGATTTATCAGATAGGGAATCAAGAAGGATGTTAGAACAAATTTACTAACATCAGATGTATATTTTAAAAATTTACTGAAATTTTTTCAAAATATTATTCAGTAAGGGAATATGTCACTATCTATGAACAATCACTATAATTTAAATATCGTTGCCCTTTCCTTCAATATATGCACAAAAACGTGGAAAATATGGATTAAAGTTATTTGCCGTATGTGATTCAGAAACTTTTTACATTCTGAAATTAGAACCTTATGTTGGGACTCGTCCAGAAGGTCCTTACAAGTTCCTTATAGTTCATTGGATATTGTAATGCCTTTATGTAAACCATGATATGTATCTGGACTAATATTTCTTGCGACAATTGATGTACTAGTATTATATTGACTGAAAAGCGGTTAGAAAGAAATTAACAATAGTTGACCCACTCCGAAAAATAAAAGAGATAATATCGTTATCCTTTATTAGTGATGAAAAGACTGGGACTTCAACTTTTGGTTTTCATCATAAAATTCGGATGACAGTAGTTCCTTATTGTAGTAAAAAAGCGAAAATAATTATACGTATCTCTACAACGTATCCAAATAGTGAGATTTTACTAGAAACTAAGTCTGGTGTGATGACATCTGAAATTGTGAATTTTTACAACAGGCGGTGTTGATATCATTGATGGAATATGCAAATTATATGATGTAACACGAATATGCAACCTTTATTTACTGAGAATATTTTATCATCTTCCTAAAACACAGCTTGAATTAATACTTCCATTATTCATCGTTCTGTTTTTCCTCAATCAAAGATGATACGATCAAGATTATTATCGAAGATTTGATTGGGTCTTGTGCAGTTGTAGAGTGATATGAGATCAGAACATCCGAATCTCAACAAAAAACTAAAAAGAAGCTTTGTTGAAACAGAAAATAGTGAGAAGAAAAAGGACGGTTTAGTCACGGGGAAAAGATGTAAAAGCTAACTGTTTTTGCATTCTTCGTAAGAAAGGTAAGTGCTTAAAACATATGAATATAGTCTGCTCTGATTATTTAGACACATAATAAAATAATACTTTTTACATTTTACTGTCCATAAAATTAATTAAAAAGTAAGTTCATTTTTGAGATATATGTTTAATATGTGGTTTATGAGAAAAATGATTTTTATGTTTTTTTAAATGTAAATGTTGTAGGTTTAGTTTATATCAATATTAGCCTCATTTGTATGCAATAAATAAAATATATATATATAATTTAATAAATATCTTGTACTTTAAAAATATGCAGGACAACTGATTTAATTTTTTTTCTTCATAATTATAAACGCGTTAAGAGTTTGGGATGTTCTCAACAACCCGCGACCAATAACGTTGGAAAAATAGGAGCAAACGATTGGAGGTTAATAATAAAGAATATAGTGGTATCATATGATTATCAGAAAGATAATTATCTTCATTTTAATACATATATTAAAAAGGTATTCTGAAAAATAATTTAAAATGCAAATTTTTACTGCTAGATTAAAATCTTTTACATTAGCTTTGTATCTTTTTTGCCTTTCTTCATTTAAATTATACGAAATAAGTTATTTACTTAATGTTGCTTTAACTCCTAGATAAAATCTGATTTTGACCCCCCCCCATTGCTACTAATAATTTACTCCTAAAATCAAAAATTATTAACAATGTAAGATTTACTCTTTTGCCAAAAGAATTAGACTCAAAGCATGTGACATTATTGAAAAATTATTTTTACATGAGATTTACTAGTAGGTTTTTATTAGCAATCCGAGAGGAAATTGTTTTATGAAGGGTATTTTGGCATATCAGATTACTTTTCAATTTTTTATCGTTGCTTCTATTTTAAGGGGACTCGGTACCCTTGAACCATATTTTTTTATTAATGCATTTAAAAAGAGCTTAATGCATTTAAGAGCTTCGAAGTGTTTCTATTAAAGAAAATTATTTAATGTAAAAATTTGAATACATTGTTAACACAATTTTAAAAAATTAAATTTATTAAAAAAATTTCAAAAATTTCAAAACCCTACTCCTCCTTTATTTATTAATTTTTCACAGTGAAAAATTTTGTAATGTTCTCAAGGATATTCTAAACAAATTTAAGGATCGATTTTGTAATAACTTATTAAGTTTGGAGAAAAAAAAAAATATTGGTCAGCATGCTAAAATTCAGCAAAAACACAGACATATATCCCTAATTTTGTTACATGTATTATATATAACACACAGAAAAAAATGGAAGTAATTAATTTATATTTGTGGGATGTATCATCATTTTAAATACAATTATGTATAGAAAAAACAGAAACTGAGAAAAACCCTTTTACAGTTTATAACTATGAAAAAATAAATATTATATACTTTAATTAACTTAAAATACCCTTTGATATCATAAGCTATGTGTTTTTCTTTGAAATAATAGCATTTTTACAAAATTTCATTAGGTATTTTTAATAACTGATAATATTTTTCAAGGTGTTAATTGCAATTAACGAACATAAAAAATGAAGGAAAATGTAAAACAATAATAAATACAACCATTTTTAAAATGTTTTTTTTTTCATATATCACCTATATTATATTTATATGAAAATATATAATGAATAAAAACATAAATTAGGAAAAACAATTACATTAATTCCCTTAATTTAAATAGTATACATGCACATTTCATAATGAAAAAAATTATGATAATTTATTATTTGAACCTTAAAGGTATCCTGGTCTATATGTAACACCTTCCTTTTTTTATCATTAATGATCCTCTTTTTAAAACTGCGTTCTTTAATAGTTTAAATGCACATTGTTATTGGTTGTTTCATTTTTAACAATTTTTTTCGCAATTCCAGTATTACACCAAGATCATGCGTGCATTTTCTAAAAGGTATGCACATAGCTTTTTGTGTCTTCTTGACACTTCGATTTTTTAATATGGCCTTCTGATAATAAGAAATTAATTTCTTTATGGTAGGTTCTTTCAAGGACCTAACCTTTTAATCATATGGTTTATGCATTCCTCTTTTTTTATTTTGACATTAATCCCAAAGATATTTCTTTCAGATAAGTAATTGAAAAATTTACAATCTTCGTCGGATAATAATGTAGAATATCAAAATCCAAATGATTGTGATATTTCCCACAGTATCACTGCTGCCTCCATTTTCATCGAACCCGATGAACCGGTGTGATTGATTTCACATTCACCTTTATGTCCTTCATACCACATATATTTTGCACTTGATTTTCCAAGATCTCTTTTTTGCTACGGAACAACGTCGACATACTTTGCATATAACTTCAAAGTCAATGACATAGCCAGTAAATATATCGATGACACAACCAATGCCAATTAAAGATGTATGGCCTCCTGATATCCAAATACTATCGAAAGAAACACTTATGTCGGCAAATGGGACATCAGCAAAAATTTCATATGCATTTCGTACTTCAGTATGTACTTCTCTTAGCATAATCTTTGCAGCAATACCATAGGCTTTGTGAAGAAGTTTAGTACATTTGCTGTATGTCCTCGATGATGGAGGCAAGATATTTACGGAGATATACAAAATTCCTTAATGGCTGAATTACCTTTCTCTACGTTGCAGAATGCTTGTGTAATTCATAAATTGATATCAGGAATTGTATTTTTTTGCCTTTCATTCGCTATTTTTACAGCACAAACTTTAAAAGCACAAGAACTTTTTTGTCAAATTCTAGGCCCATCAGTTTGTCAAACAGTTTGTTGGATTGTAGAAATAATACAAATAAATGTCCAGTATCGGAACAATCAGTCTTTTCAACATTTAATAACTGTTCAATTCTGATAGTAGGAACAGCAAATTTTTCTTATGTAGAATCAGCTTTATTATCAGCATCACTACACCAACGTATACTGTTCATTTGCCTTCAATGAAAACGCCGTTTTAAAAGAGATATTTTTTATCTTCAATTCTCAAAAACATAAACAGCAAAAACAGAAACAGAAACAATAATAAAAGAAAGTCTTAGTAAAAACTTTTTTTTCTCAATATAAAACGTCAAAACTTTTTTTTTCTCAATATAAAACGTGTTTATAAATAGCTCGCTATCTACATTACAATCAAAACACGAAATATCAACAACAAATCGCGTGTAATGAAAGTTGTAGTCACAAAAAAATAACTCTAAAATGTTACAGTTATGGTTAAAATGAAATTAAATTAATTTTAGAAAAATATTGATAAAAAAATAACATAAAATTACTGACATCTCTAAAAAAGGGGTGTGGTCAAGTCACAATTTCTTTGTTTGCATTTTTTAACTTTCTCGTGCTCGTGCATACAGAAGTAATACATCAATTGAAAGATAATAATTCAGAGAATATTTCTAAATAAAAATAATAAAAATCGATTTTTTTGGTCATTTTTGGGATACCGAGTCCCCTTAATTACATTTAGCTGAAATATATTCAATTTAACGATTTATTATTTGCTTTAATTTTAATTACATGCAGCTGATGTAATACTCAATTTAATAATTTCTCATTTACTTTAATTTTAATTACATTAAGCTCAAATCTATTCAAATTAATACTTATTCGTTTGCTTTATTTTTAATATTGAAAAAGTTTACTAATGCCCATTTCTCTATGTTTCTTCGTTTACTTGAATTTTCATGTTTAATTATGTAATTTAATAACAATTATAAAAACCACTCTTTGAGTGGCTAAATTTGTACTTTGGATGGAACTTTTTTTCATTTTTTTTTTTTATTTATTTTTCCACGGAAAAAGTCTACTATACATTTTTTCAACTAATATATTTTATTTATATATCTTTAAGGAAGAGAGGCTAAAGATATTTGTTTTGAAAGTGCTTTCTTTATAATTTACTAATATATGAGTGATGTGATATTGATTTATACTAGAGATCTCCCAATTTTTTAGCAAAAGAGCCCAATTGACTACTCAATTAAGTCTCAAGAGCATAGATCAAGCAAGCTTGTAATACCAATATAATGTATTTTCTAATTAATCTTAAAGTTTATTTTAGGAACTTCAGTAGGAGGGACCTTTAGAGGTATGGCATGGACTCTAATCTGTTTACAATTTTGGTTGGTACTTAAGGTCACATATCAAAGACAATTTATTATGACTGAGAGAGTCGAATCACGTGCTGCAGGTATATATTTTTAAGGCCATATTAAATGTATGGATACCACCTTGCAGATATTAGAGAATTTAAGTACAAGACGTTAGGCCCCAAGTAGTCATGTTTATGACTACTTGGAGCCTTACGTCTGTACAAATTATTTATACTGCAAATTTCACAAAGTAATCAAATAAAATTAAGGTAGAACGGACCGGTGGTGCTGGTGAGACACAATTTACAAACGGCTGATTTATATTCTTTTATTGAATGTTGCAATACTAACTTTTCATACAATTATTTTAATAGGTTTCTTCTCGTTAGCTTATAAAAACAGCATCGGTAGCGAATGTTTATGATCAAGTCCTCTATACTTTATCTTTGTACATTTGATGTAAAAAAAACGAGCAACACAGTTTCATTATTGCCAGAATTTGAATTTACGATTCTTTCTCTTTTACGGCTCAGTCATTTTGGATAAATAATATTTTTATACCTCCACCGAAACTTCATGCGTGATTGTACATAGATTTTTAATCAAGAGTCTCCCTTTTATGGTGTAAATATGATATAAGTTTTTCTTTCCATAAGGTACTTATACAGTTATTGAAATCTTATATACTACATTTCTATTTTGTGTTTGGTTTAATAAACATCTGGGTAACGACGGCTCTTTTAAGAATTGTACTGTTTCCAAAACACATTTAGGTTTGATTTTGTTACACATGCTTTCTTTCTTTAATATTATATTCAAAATAGATAAGTCTGCTCCTTTTTAACCTTTATATGAGGTAACTAAGAAAAATAATTTATATATTTGAAATGGTGAAAAAATTGTATAATCTTATCAAAATCATTTAAAAAAAATTTAAAATCATTGTAAAATGCTATAATATATGTTTCTACTTATTAAATTAAGATATATTACATTATGGACACGGCAAATAACACAAACCCCGATTACACAAACATATATATATATATATATATATATATATATATATATAT
>BMAW01043971.1:177225-262027 GCA_019974015.1 Nephila pilipes
TATAACTATATATATATATATATAACTATATATATATATGTATATAAATAATCAGCGTTATCATACTGTTTTAATGTTTGAAAGTGTTTGTTGCGGATTACAATATTCTCGAAGGAGTTCAATGATTTTTTTTAAAATGAACATAGTTGATCATATTGAAGATAATTTATACGTAAACATCACAATACAAGCAAGAAAAAATTTCCAACATGCGAGCTGACTAAGTAGCAATTTAACAAGTAGCAAGAGTGACAAATGTAAAAAAAAAAAAAGAGCAAACAACGGTAAGCGCAAGCTTAAATATGCTAGAACAGGTATTCCTCAGAATTATGGTAAGGGAAAAAAGTGAAGATAAAAGCCACTGTTAATGAGCACACATGGAAGTTGTTTGGTAACTTTTATTGATAGTTAAAGTAGAGACATTGAAAAATACACACACACACACACACACACACATATATATATATATATATATATATATATATTCAGTATAAATTCTGAACAAACAACAAAAATTCAATACCTCTGAATCCCGTTTCTTATTCTATATTTCAATCACAGTCTATTTCAGCTTATTAAAAACTATCACAAATTATAAAAAAATAGTATTTAAATTAAAAAATGCAGAAAAAAAATATTTAGGAAATATTTTTACCTGAAAAATTAAAAATATTTAACATTCGATGATTCTAACACTGTTTTGACCAGTTTGATGACCTTGATATTATTAATATTATGATATATACTATGTTGAAAGAAAGAGAGAGCTATAAGATGATTTCTGGTTCTGCTTTTTTCATTCATTAGGCTTAGAACTGATGACACAATTCTGTCCTTCACATTTAACTAGACGCACTGACGTTTAAAATGTGCCATCTACATTAAATATAATCTAATTGATGTTGGAATGTATGCTCAGTAAGGTGCGTGTGTAACTAAACTATTATTGACGTGTTCTTGACACGTGGCGACAATCTTTTCGTCTTTCAGATACATTTCGTCATTCAGATCAATTTGATTACCTCTAGAAAACTTTCGTGAGACATGGATAGTAGACAGCTTTCGCTACACTTGTAGTTACAGAAGATAATGTTATTTAAATCCTAATACATTACTTTGATAATGCAGAAAACAAATTGTGATGGAATTTTAAATTTATGAGTAGTTTTTGATATATTTTAAATAATATAATACATTTTTAGGGGTCGTGTGCCCTGAGAAGCTCAAATCATCATACCAAAGCTCGGATTCTGGCTTTGGTTCACGCCATATATGATGAAACTGAGCTTGAAGAAGAAACCAACAATTATTGGATCAACAAGAAATAGAAAGGAACTATCATCAGGATCGTATCTTCCCATCACGTCCCTGGTGTAGGTCCATTACTCTGGCCTTCTCCCACATGTGCGGTGGTTGGACGTTTTCTTGCAGGAGCACGACATCGCCAACTCGGACGTTAATGAGAATGTCCTGGTTACAAACTTGATTAAAAGATTGCAGTTGAAGTAAATATTCTTTTGAACAATTTTCCAAAAACAGTCAAGTAAGTCCTGCTGCAACTTGTAAATTATCTTAAGCCTTGTGTCATTATCCGGGCTGGATGGAAGGGCCGTTAGTTTTCTCCTCTGAAGAAATAAGCTGGTGTTAAGGCTGCGGGGCTGTTGTCTTTTCCCTCTTTGTAAACTAATACTCGGCTCTTGAGAGCGGTTTCGATTCCAACAAGGACAGTTGTCAGACTTTCCTCGTCTAAAAGTGCTCGCTCGAGTACTCTTAGACATTGTTTGATAATTCCTATCAGGCGTTCCCACCAGCCTCCCCACTAAGCCGCTCGTGGGGCGATAAATTTCAAAGTTACTATTTTGAAAGGCTGAATCTAAATAACGTAGACATATAGGGAAATATATTTGGATCAATTTCAATAGCATCTTTTAAAGATGGATGACCTGGAGAATGGAAAGATGCTTCGAAAACTGTACGACAGTTAGTTCCTTCATTTGCAATTTTTTATACCGCATGATGGGGTAAATAAAATAAACGTTCTTTATTGTGCGCTTCATGTGATATGATTTCAAATTGTTTTTTATCAGTGTAAACTTGCGTGATTTCAGAATACTGTTGCTTAAAAACTGTGTCTGTGTGTAATTTTCTTGTTAAAGAATAACATTTGAATTGCAACTTCATAATTGTTTGATGAATCTCGAACTTCTGGTTTCCATGGTAATTTTACATCAATGATTTCAAAAGATTGATGAAAGTTTGTCAAGAATTCAGAGTTACAGGTGCTTTTTTCCCTTGAATTGGTTGTATGCCAATGCTTTCTAAGCTCCAGAATGCAAGTACCACATCGTGCAAAGCTTAAGTTGAAGTAATCACATTATTATTATGAACAGTAGGAATAAAGAAAACTTAGGCGTCTGATAGAGGTCCACTAAATATACACCCAAATTCTTGACTGGAGGTTCAGAATTCACGATATTCCAATAGAAATCTACACCGATTAAAATCTGAATTATTAAGTTTGACAGTGAATCATCTGGGTCCACAAACTTCAGTCATTTGTTTTTCGCAAAGAGTGAAATGCCAGTTGATGGAGGAGGATATGATGCATACTTGTTGAGGCTTTCGAATACAATAATGTTGACTTTAGATTTGTCCCAGATGCTTGATAAATGAAATTCAACTTGTCTTCGCGTTTGGCTAAAACTAGATGGAGATCCGAATGCTTGAAGTTCTAAAAGTTTCGTTGAAATAACTGGAAATTTCAAACTGTTTACAAGATCAGAAGAGACGAAATAACATTGACTTCTACCATCCCAAAGGCGGTGTGTAAATTTTGTAATCGAAGTAGGACCCTTTATGAAAACTCACGAAGGTTGCAAATGAACAAAATTGGACTTAAGATTATCAATTTTGTTTTTAGATGCAGTAGCAGACTACTCCCCAGTTGGAGTTTTACATATTGATACAAGGTTTTTTTTTTCCTTACATTTGGGACAGCAGTATTTATCTTTACGATAGCAATTTTTTTGGGTAAGGCGATTACTACACAGGAAACAACAGTTAGTAGCCTTCAATTTTCGTATGTGTGTGTCTATGTCCGTCACAGAGTTGCAATGTTCGGCAGTTTCGCAGAAAGGGCAAAAGGGTGAATTTTTTCTCCCTTTAGTTACTAGTTTAGAACGCACATTGAAATTTTCTGTAGAGAATTTTATAGAATATTCTGAGACTAGTAAGCTTTTAATATTATTTGCTGCAACTGCTCCTTCAATTTCCTAGGCTAAAAATTTCATAAATTTTGTAATGTCGCCTTCAGCCAAGTTTTCATATTTGACGTATACAACCAATTACGAGATATATATGATATAAAAAAGCACGGAGTATCTTCCGTATAGTTGTGTGTTTTCACCAAAGACATCGAATGCTCGAATCGTCTATTGTATTCCATATATAACTCGTTTAATATAACTCATTAATGCTGATGAAGATGGATTTTTAATAGGTGTTAGGTTTTTCAAATAATTGAGATGAGTTTATATTATTTTTATCCGTATTGCCATATTTCGATTTTAAAATTTCCTTTGTTGTTGTATATGTATCTGCAGTTATATTTATCCCATCGACTAGTCGTTTTGCCTCTCCATCTAAATATCCTCGTAAGAAAACTTGTGTGTCAATAAGCGATAAACGTTCATTTTTATCGATGCAGTTTTCAAAACGCTCCCAAAATCTGTGAGATTCTTCAATTTCACCACAAAACATAGTTATTTTTACTGTAGGTAAGTTTACTGTAATATGTGAAGCCTTAGATGCGTAATTTATACCTTCCGCTATTGGCGGTAGCGCTTTATTTATAGTGTCAGATTTTGGCAATATTGGCGAGAAAAATTCGTGTTCGTATTTGCTTTCTTTTTATAAGCAAACATCGCTAAATGAACATTTTATGTGTATTTTTTGCAATCTATTATGTCTTCATTATATTCTTCATTGTTTAGAAGTTCGTGAATTTTATCGTCTGCCAAGGTTAGTTCGTTTGGTTTGTCTTGTAAGCGTTCAATGCTATATTCTAAATCAGTTTTTTCACTAGTTGGATCATTCAATTTTGATGTCAGTTTCATAATGGCGGCGCGAATTGTTGATCGTTTGTGTTTAAGTAAATCAAGTTTCTTTTTAAAATTGACATTGTAATTCAGTTTCGTATTGAAAGTTTAAGAGACCAAGTTTAATATGACTTACCCGAGTATTTTTTCGGCACCAAAATGTAGTGGAACCTTCGGTATTAAATTAAACTGAAAGTATCAGCACAATCACTTTATTCATCTCAAAACATAACTAACTATTTAGCGCTATCGGAGGTCATATAAGACTACAAGTGAATACGGAGATGGTCATTGGTAATGTGTTTCTAATAGATGAACATAGCTGGAATAAATAGTCAAAATTTATGTAATGCGACACCCACAATGATGCCAAAAAATATAGAAGACATTTTTTAAAAACAGTTATCTATATTACTGATGAGGACACAGCTCGCAGAAATAGCAACACTAAAGACATCGATTCTCGAAATAAGGCTTTCTCTAAGCGGATACAAGCGACTACAAGATGACCTACCATTAAAATTACGTGGAAGGTATTTTTGTTACTGAAGTCGGTGAAAATAGGATTATAACGATTATGTGTCATGTATGTGATGGATCAGAGTACAAAGACCATTCAATTAATGTGATTATTTGTCGTGAGTACAAGAATAAGTACAACATCACAGGTGAAATTCGAAATGGTCAGTGGCTAAATGTTTTGTGGTTTTGTGTAGCAGTTTATATTTGTAAATTTGCTCTTATTCAAAGAAATTTGATTAATTTTTCAAACGTTTTGACTATTAAATCTGATTACATAAAACTGTGTTCTTATTTAACATATTTTTGCGTGCTTTTTTGATTGTGTATAAAATACGTTACGCTTGTATATATTAAGCACGTATAGTTAAATCTTAAAATGCCTAACTAAACTATTACGTTTTTCCAAACTAATTTACAATTAAATTAAAATCCTTTTTCAAACGAAGATTTTCCGAACCAACCGTAATTTTATATGCTTAATTTCCTATTTCATGTACACTTCAAGAAAGTTACGAGGGAAAAGGGAAGTTTATGAATATCATTTGAATAATTGTCAATTTCTGTCAAACAAGAATTCACGAGTTTGTGCAATAAAGTAATCATTTCCTTTGTTTTAAAGTTGTCAAGAAACATTTCCCGTGAATGATTTCCTCCTTCTCAAGATTTGGGTATACGTGATTAGTTCCGTAGGGCATGTCTCGCATCGGAAGTTAGCGGAACCGAAATTGCTGGATCATTTCACATTGCTAAAGATTTAAAATTAGCTGTATGCGATGGAATAACTGCAGCACCAATCGAGAATAAAACAAAGTTCATAACAAGTAAGTCATTCGCTTTATAACATGCATGAAAGGCTGATTACAATAGACTGTGTGCTATTGCATTAATTAAAATGAAGAACGTCAAGAAAGCTTAAGAATTTATTACACTTTATTGTTGTTATGATGCCTTACATATATATAGGATTTTCAGTAAAATTTTAGCCCTCTAAGTTGACAAGAATTTTCTTGTTTGTACCTTAATATTTTTTCCGAAGTAAATAAAATATAATTGCATTAGAAATGAAATTTCTAAGATGTTCTTTCTTATGTTTTCTCAAATAATGGAACTTTCCAATAAATAAGACATCATTGAATTTCAATATCAGATGATTAGTTCCATGTTGAAGCACCTATACCATGTAAAATTATTATCTATATAAATATAACATGCAGATATAATTTATTTTAATATTAAGTAAAGAATAAAAATGATATAATTCAAACAGACAATCAGTCAGTGATTTATTAAATATTTTAAATGTTTTAATTTTAAGTAAAAATTTTATGATTCATAGAAAAAAATCTTTAGTATAAGAATATTTTATCAATTATCATATGTACACAAAATATTTATTTTTCAGATCAAACATTAACAATGAACTTTTGAATGTATCATTCTTTGATAAAATTTAATAAAATATTTATTATAATAAGTAATGATATTTCATTTTTAAAGTTTAGGAACTTATAATAAAGATCTTCCTAAATAGGAAAATATTGTTTTGACCAGAATAAATTAAGGCAAAGAGATATGCACTTGAAATCCATTATATAATGCATTAAAATTTTCTAAATTGAATAGCTACATGCAATATTAGAAATATCATCAATATTTGTCTTTTTTTTTTTTTTTGAAATTTTACCCCAAATTATCTAATTTGAAAATCAAGAGAAATTTTTGGAAAAACCTTTGTCTGGAAAATCATGGAAATATTTAAATTTCATAGCAGTTCGGATGTCATGGATGTTATTTGAAAGAACATATCTTCAATTCAAACTCCCACTCTTTGTCACTGATGTATTTAAATATTACGCGGGACAGCTTCAATTGTTCTGCCTGACTATCTCTAAATGAATGTTACAAAACTTTGTAGGTGTATAGATAATAAATTGAAATATGTTTACAGGGCATACGTGATTTTAGAATACATTTGAATGATAGTAAGATTTATGATATTTATGATTTTCAAACACTTGTTGAATTATCAATAACCTTCGTTTCAATAGTAAAAATTATATTTCAAAGATATATAATTTATACTGACATCGAATAATTTGGGCTGAAAAAAAAACTGAAAGTATTGCTTTTGTAATAAATTAAGAGAGCACTGATATCGATAAGACAAAATTCAGATATATATCATAGAGTATAAAGATATTTTTATTTCCTTATGAAGGCATATTCAGTTGTTTAAAATTTAAAACTGTATTGAAGTTTAATATTTCATGGTTTCCCCAACTTATAACTTAATAAGAAACTACATTATGAGGTAAAGGTTATTTGAAAACCGTTGTATTTTATTACACTGGTATCTGTTACTGGGGAAGCGGAATTGGTATTGCAAATGTACGCATGATGAAAATGATATCGCGTTTAAGAAATCATTTAAGTAGTATATATAACTTTCAAGATTATAGAAAATATGATAATATCCACGAAAAATAATTGTTAAAGAACATAGTATCTACGTCAAATAATCGACAAAGGAAAAAGGTATTCACATAAAATAATTGTCAGTACAAGATAGTAAACAGAGAAAGAAAATTTCAAACTCATTTTTCAGCTAGCTACCGCACTAAATGGAAGTTTCAATTTCGGAAATTAAACTTCTAAAAAATTTTTCATTTAATTCTTTTCTATTATGTTAAATTATTTATTTGCGAGTCTTACGTATATGATATATTAAAGAAAATATATTTTTTGTTTCAATGCTTGTTATTTGTCACAGATTTCTTTGAAAGATTTTCATGAGAAATGGTCTTTAATTCAAGAAATAACCTTTAGTTCACTTTAACTTCTTACAATTAAAAAAATTACATTTAAAAGTATTATTTTTTTTATTTTGCTGTAACTTAAGGGATTTTTCATGGATATTCACAATTTAATTGTAATAATTTTAAAAAACAAGGAACCTAAATCAAATTAGACACCTCAGTTTTAAATAGAAGTAAATAAATAAACTGTATTGGAAATTTGGTCTCAAAATGAGTTTGTTTTCATATCCACAAATTTTGAGCATTGGGTTTCTCAAATTCACCAAATACTTTCAAAATTTGAATACATATACATATATATATATTCCATTAAAACATTTTTGATTTGACTTATAGATGTCATAAATATACTATCTTATCAATTTTTCTTATTTAAATTCTTTTAAATATCGCTTCAATCTTTTTAATTTTCCTTTTTAAATTTTACAGTATTTGTATTTCTTACAATATTCAAATATTTTGCTTTCTTCTTTTTCCTTATGTTGCTATAATTTTTAGTCTTAAGGTCTTTTTAGTCTTTATTTTTAGTCTTAAGGTCTTTTTAGTCTTTATTTTTAGTTTTCAGATCTTTTAAATTTGTTTTTGAGTAATTTGTTATATTTATGTATTTTTTTTTAATTTAATTATTTTTACTGTGTGTTTAATATATTTTATATTGCTCTTTTATTTTATAATCTTTTTTTTTTTTTTTTTAAATTTTACAAGAACTGAGATTTTTATGAAAATTTTGTACAATGTTTACTTTGCTGATATAATGTCTTCTTATTTATAATTTAAATAAATTATTTTTTTCATAGAAAAAAAAACCCATATATATATATATATATATATATATATATATATATGAACATATTATAAATTTCATTCACAAAGAATATTAAACTAATTAATTTTCCATTTAAATTAAAATAAAATAATTTGCCATCATTTAAAAAAAAAATATTTTATACTTTTGTAAAGGTTGACCCAATTTAAAAAAAAACATGCTTAAAACTTATAAATTATAAGATTGATTTTTAAATTTTTAAATTAAAATAATTATTTTCATGTTTGGTTTATTTTATTTAATTTATATTATATTTAATTTAATTATTTTATTATTAATATTTTTATAGTTTTTGTTAAGAGTAATTTCTAAACTTCCATATTTTTGAACAGAATTTTTTTAATTATAAATCTGATTCATACAGGGCTATACATCTTTATATTTACTGAAATATTTTTTCCTGGTATTTTTCTCGTTCCTTTTTTTTCTTTATCGTTACCAGTTATATATATAGTAAAATTCTTTTCGGAATAATTCTATTCTTCTTCCAAGTGTAATCTTAATAGTATTTGCAATACTTTTCTTTAGAATTCTAAATTTATTTCATTCAAAGCAATTCGAATGAATTTGTTTGCTGAAAGGTAAATAAAATATTTAGAAATATTTATAATTGGGAAAAGTTTTCTTTTTTTAATTTATTTCTTTTAAATCTAGCATTCTGAGATAACTTGAAATACCTTGCGGAATTGAATGCATTTTTTAACCTGTTTTGAGTTTTCTGCACCGAAATTGTATATTCTAATTAAATATCCAATTAGACCACATAAGTACTTTCCCCCTTCTAATTCTTAAAAATATAAAAAAGCGATAAGCTGCAATTTCCTTAAGCCCAACGCATATTAAGGACAATTTTACTCTCAAATTACCTTCGCCTCCTTTGGTTAGAAAATCTCGGAAATTAAAATCTCATGTATATGTTTCTTCATTTTAAGAATAAATTATTTTTTGGGGTTAGGGCTTCAAGTGAATGATTTCCTTCTGAAACTAATAGTAATCTTATTTTTTTAAACTTAGTGAAAGCTAATTTTCCAGAATAAATATATGATGAATTATTGATTTTTTTATTTAATTAATTTTTTCTTAAGTTTCTTTGAATCGTAGCTATGTTATACTTTCAAATAAAAAAGGTAATTGCCTCTGATTCTTTGGATTATATCTTAAAGTACTATAGATTAGAATTTGCTAATAGTATCTTTAGGAATTTATCCTTAGTCAGATCTTGTTTTTCTGAAATATGTGTAGTAATATTTTCATCAAAAAAATCATTTGTATTACTTTACAATCACCAAAGTCTAAAACATTTGTCTTAGAAATTTTATTTACATCAAATATCAGTTATTGGTATAGCCTAAAAATATGTTTGTAAGAAGTGTTGAACAATATACGGAGTGGAAAAATTATAAATGTGTAGGTGTGACCATTGGTTGTCATTTAGCTCCAAGTTTGTAAGAAATTAGGAAGGCAGCAACTGGACATTCCAAGAAACCATACCAATTATTTAACATTCAAAAATTCTTTAAATAAATTACTATTAACACAGAGATAACAGATAAAGAAATTGATCAATTAACTGGAAAATGGTAACTGGAGTCACAAACTAATAATTATGTGAAGGCGGAAGCTGCTTTAGTTTTATATGTGCTGTAGAAAGATGAATAGATTTCTGTTCATTTGATTCTTCTGCGCGTGAAACCTAAACTTATATTCAACAACTCTATTGTTGAAACCATTTTTAAATGTATTGCAAAATAAATAATTCAATAATTTTGTAAATTTGTACCAGAGACCAATTCGCTAGTCTTAATAACTAAGAAAATGGTGGAAATTTATTCCGACCATCTTGGCGAGTTGTGACATATTAATTGTCGCTGTTTAAAGTTTTCAATGTAATTTCTCCAGAATTCACCTTCCTCTTACAGGACGTTGTACGTATTTTGTTCTGGGATACTTGCTGGGGATGTAAAAAAATTGCATTTTAAAAATTATCAAACATTTTAATGGTAAATTAACGTAACCCGTTAACTGTAATGGGGAGTAGAACCTCGATAATTGCATTCACTCCATCTGCCAATGGATAAATACCTTCTTGTCTATTCTTGAAACTAAAGAAGGAAAATTCAGATTCTCCACAGGTGTATTTGCTACTATTCTTTACAAGTCTTACTTTTTGTAATTTACGAAATATTGTTTCAAGATCTCTACTCTGAGCATCTTAATCCTCTGATGCAACCAAAATATAATTAATATAGACGGAACAACTATTATAAGGTCAGGCAACATCTAATTTACTCATTACTGAAACAATTGTTCTATGTTTCTTAACTTTTGAAACATTTTACTTGTTTGTGTAAAGCAAATCCTAAAACGATCTACTTAAGAACAGCTACCGATCACTAAAAGCTTTTCCTTCACTAAGATCTTCGAAAAACCAAAATTCTTCTAATCCTTACCCCTCTTTAGACATGGATGGTACCAATAACCTCATGCAAAGGTTTTATTTATTACTGATTTCGATATTTCTGTCTGAAAGCGGAAACTGGGTGACTTCTCATTCACAACGGTTGCGTGAATTTGGGAAATGTTTTGTATGAAGAAGCGGAATTCTGTAATGAGCCACAAAAGTTCTTGTCAACGTTCACTGTTTTACCACATCCTTCACCAATTATCTATCAAGATGTTAAATCTCAAAAGAGGGGAAGAATTTTAGCAAAATACCCTTTTAAATATATAAAGTGTCATATTCCCATATTCATACAAACCAATGGGTGTAATTATTAAAATCTTTGGTAATTATACTGGGTTAATTGGATTCTGATGATACTTATTTACAAGTTCGATTTCAGAAAAACATTTCTTCAACATTTACCACAAAAAATATAATGTTTGTGTGGAAGAGGATACCAATCAGAAACTTTTATGGCCTCTAACTACTTACGTTCGCCGCATACACGTCAGGAAATATCTGGGTTTTGCACAAAAAGTATAGGGACAGCTTATGGACTATGAGAAGGTCAAATAATTTTGAGCATTAATAAGCCAGCGAATTTGTTCTTTCCTGCCAGCAATTTTACTGTTGATAAAGCTTCATCCTGGGAAAAAATGCTAGATGCTAGAAAATTTGTTTTGATGCAGTGTATCATAGAATGCAGTTTAATGCCTAAATACAACAGTTTATCGAATAATTATGGCACTCTAGACAGGATTGAATATAATGGAGAGTTACTGATTATTGGTGTATGACAGGAATTATTGTGAGGCAATACCCTTTAGGACTTTAAAGTGATGGTGATATTAAGTAATGATTTATTTCTGATATCTATTTGCAAATCAAGCATTTATTAACAATGGTAAATAGCGAGGTTTTACACATGGATTTTCTTTTAAACTTCTTACTTTTCGTAACATAATTTTTATGGCATAATATATTACGAGGATAATTTACTGGTTTCAATGCTCAAATGTTTCACGTTGAAAAAAACTATTATTATGAGTAAAATTTAATTCTTTAAATAATTAGTTTATTTAATAATTAAAAATTATTAAATAGTTTATTTAAAATTTGAATAATTAAAAACACTTATTTCATTTTCATGAAATATATTGAAATTTTCATATTATCGGCCAAAACTATCATGCATAGAAAATTTCAGCTCATTTGAGTTCTTCAAAATGTGAGAAAAAGCTTTTAAAGTGTTGACCCAGACATAGTTATAATATGAGCAGAAGAAAACCTATTGTGGAAGGAAGAAACTGCCTTTGGAGGATTTGAAAATCGAAACCAGGGATTTTCACTTACAAAATGTATGATTTTACCACTGAGCTACACTTCATTTGTTTTAATATTCAATTGTTTCATGTTGCAAAAAAATTGAAATTATGAGTAAAATTTAATTATTTAACTAATTAGTTTTAATCAATTGATATTTATTAATTATAATTTAATTACATTATTGTTGGACTCAGACATAGATGCAATGTGAGTAGAAGGAAACCCATTAGGAAATCAGCACCCAGAAAAGGTCACCCCGCATTCCAACCCCTAAATTCTATGGAAAATTTCAGAGTAATCCAATAATATCCAGACATTTATAGTAATATGATTGTTTGTAATTAAATTGAAGATGATCACTATATTTAACCTTTCTATGGTTGATTTTCTGAATTAACTAATTTTTGGTATGAATACCATTTTTTTATAATATAATTCACTGAAAATTTGTGGTTTAATCATTATTTCTGAGTATGAACACACATTATTACATTCCAAAATATGGAACAACATTAATAATATTATTTTTTCTATTCTAATTTTTATTTCACTTGGCTTTCTTTTAAATGTTTTCAGGTTCCTTAACACATTTTTTTTTTATTTTTTATATTTAGATTTTAACTATAAATAATTTAATAATCATAAAAAAAACATCATTCGCATAAAGATTAATTTGATCTTTAATGAGGAATTCAAAATAATTAATTTTTTTAATCTGTTAATAGTACTGATTTTATTTTGGATATACTTCGATTATCATATGTTGTGATTTCATTCAAAAATTTTTGTGTTTTGCTTATATATATACTTAAAATTGAGATATTTAATTTTTTTGTTACGAATTATTAGACCATTCAAGATACTAAAAACGTTTCAGTACTGTTATTAAATCAAGTAAAATTTTAAAATTTTACTATATTTTCACATAAACTGCTTTCAAAACCATAAACAAGATATTTATTACAATATTTAGCTGTGTTATTATATTACGTATAACAATAAGTTAAGTGATCGTGGTATTTAACGAAAAAGATGCACACACACAAATGCATTACCATGCAAGTATAGTTTGCTTTAAGTATATTTTATTTATATGTATTGTTTGTTTTTCTAAAGTGAAATTTTTATATATTTGATTAAAAATAAGTAATTTTAGAAAAAAAAAACATTAATGCGTGTTAATGCTGGTAAAAAATGCTGGCATTTTTTTAAATTTTTGTGTTCTGTTGGATATCTAGTTATTTCAACGATCAAAGTTTGTATACATATTGAGCAGTCATCTATTCACTGCCATTTCAGAATTTAAAGAAACTTTTTTTTCAAATGTGAAGATTAAAATTATAGAAGTAATTTTGAAACTTGCTTGATCAAAATAAAACACGTTGAATATTTTCATAATAAAAACTTTATATTACTACCGTTCAAATTATAGGAAATCTCTTCACGTCGTATTAGAATGCATATGGTAACAAATTAAAGTATTTCTCTATTGCTGTTGAATTCCGCAAGCTTGGAACTAAATTTTCATATTTCTTCAGAGGCTAATTATATATATATATATATATATATATATATATATATATATATATATATAATATGATAAACGTCATACAGTTAATTTATGTGTATGGTGAAGTATTTAAAGTTATTTACTGATGTTAATATCGGTATTTATTAACTAATAGTGGCAATTGAGTAATAGAGGTATTTGGGAGATAATTAATATGTAATTCATTCATGCTACATGAATTGCATAGAATGTTGTTATGGGTAGAAATAATCTGTTAAACAACACTTTTAATTACAATAGGTATATTGTTGTTTAAGTAAACCCACTTTTACATAAATTACAGTTTATTATCTACATGCCTTTTAAATCAAAACAACATTCACAGTTAAGAGAGAAGCGTCAAACAAACACAATTCAGTTCAAAATACATGTAAGGTTATTGCACATCACTCTACATAAGAAGTTGTTTTTTTATCACTAGAGATAAACTTTGCGGCTTATTTTTGTGCGAGTAGAGCATGTCAAATTCATTTTTATGTTAAAATGCCTTAATTTGTCTTTCAGTAATTATGAAGTAATTAGCGAAGTTGAAGGAAAGTATTGTTTGGAAAATAGTAAGATTTTTTTATCAAAATAGATAATTACAAATGAAGGCAAAATACATGATATAATAGAGCGGTATCTAGAGATACATGATATAATAGAGCGGTATGAATGTTACAGCTCTAAAGGACGTCTGACGGAGAGAAATTATGACGATTTTAAAGTTCATCCATCTTCAAAATTCTGATAAAACTAACTTTGTTTATACTGTAAGAAATTTGAATACCCAAATTATAATTAAAAAATTATTAACAATGTATTATTTAAAGAACAAAAAATTTAGTATATCACGATCACTGCATAGGTGTGTTATAATACGTAATTATTCACTACATATCATTGGGTAGCAAATTACATTTAAAGTATTAAATAAAAAAAAGTTGTTACTAAATATTTATTTTAATATCAACAGTGAAAAACATTTATTAAGAATATGATATTAAGAGAAATTATTCGGCTTTCATTCCCGTGATCAAAAGTACATGCATACTTTCCTTGCGGCATACATTTTTACATCTTTTTTAAGCAAGCATTATTTAATATTATACACGCTTAAAATTATTTTTATTTCCGGTTTTTGACATAATTAAAAATTTTCATTAATTTTTTTTAATTAGCATATTTCGTTTAGTTGTATCATCATTTGTACCTGTATATATATTTAATTTAGTGTTATAGTGTCTGAATAATATTTATGTAATAAAATCTTCATCTTCATGAAATTCTTTAGAGCAAAATTGAAGCAAAATTAAAATTGTAAGCCTTTTAAGGGTTTCTTACCTTATATAAATAAAATAAAATAAAAAATTATTTGCTTAAAGCCATATGTTTGAATTTAATATTGGAGAAAGTAACTTCTCAATTAAACTAGTTTTAACTTCTTGATGCTTAAAAGATTTTAATAAATGCTTCAATGCAAATTTCAACAATTACAAGATTCTCAATAAAATAATCTTTTCAATCACTTGATACCCATTTATTTTAATGAGAAACTCTGTCAATTATTTAAATAAATAACAGTAAAATATATATTAAAATATTTAAACGTTTTCAATGATTTTAAAATTTATGAAACAATTTCACAGTAAAAAGAAAAGCATTTCTTTTCATGTTAATGCGAGAAAATATCTCAAAATAAATTATATATATTTATCTTAAGTAAAACGATCTATAATACTGTTGGATGACTAAGTCTGCCAAGAAATCATTGTAATTTATTAACAGCTAATAAAATTAATCATAACTCTACTATATCCACCATCCATCTATCTTGTCCTCTTTTACGTTTGGAAAATCCTTTTTAAAAAATAATTTGTAAAAACATTTGTAAAAATAATTTGTAAAATCCTTTGTCATCTCCTTTAGCCGCTGCAACGCTTTAGAGTGGATGTTTGCTTGTTTAGTACATGAAATTCACTTAAGAAACTGTCTAGTGTATGATAAAAGTATTTTGTTAAGAAAAATAAAGTAAATTTTTCTCTACTTTTAGACTTGATAAATGTAAATGGTATTTGTTAAGAGCATAGCACTGGATTTATTGCATTTCCTCCTGCATCTGACACTTCAAGACTTTGGGTTAGAATAGTTTAAAATAAATCCTTTCCTAATGGATGAAACGTGACTTATGGAGATAAGATTAATATTACTGAAACATAAATAGAAATGAAGAATTATCTTTATAAGCAGGGAATTATTTCATACTTGAGTTAATAATATAATTGGGAGTTGTAGTAAAGAGAGTGAGTAGAGGTTATCAAGATTTACATGAAGTAAGAATCCTTTAGAGATGAAAAGAGTAAAAAATTTGAAAACGATTGAATAAATAATTATTATATATAGTAAATGTTTGATCAGATGCATTACGACGAGGTTCACACATAATAGATAATAGGGTAAGAAAAAAAATTTAAATATTCATGACTCTTGAATAAAAAACAAATGGGTGTCATCATTTCTGAACTGAATATTCCATTGATATTCATTTCTTATTTTATGACCCTTAAAAAATTTAGTAATGGTTTCAGCAGAAAGAAATGATGTTATGGGAAAAGAATATGAAATTTAGCTTTTACATTTGTAAATTTTGAATTTGATTTTAGGAAGAAGACTTGCATATGGAAGAAAGGTAATAAGGAATTCTCAGATTCATGCCTGGTATCAAGGGTAGTGATATATTGAAGAGTTAGATCCAGAACAGTTTTATTCCATCCATATGAGTGAACAGAACAAAAAAAATAATCTGGAATAGTGCGCATTTGAATAAATTTGTACAGAGAAATTTTATTTTTTAGTAATTTTCTTTTAGAATCGAAATCATTAATTGGTTATTTATAAAATCATTTCCAACTTTTGGAATTGCAATTAAAATGATGCAAACAGTTTTCAATAAACATAATTTTAATATTTTAGAATAATAAATGTATACGTATACATGACGTATTCAAATTAAGTTGTTGAAAGAGTAAGTATGATAAAAAAATTGAAGCAAAAAGGATTTTGTTTGAGCAAAAAAAAAATTTAAATTTGTCCTGTTATATATATATATATATATATATATATACACTGCTGGCCACACAAAATGCAACACCCTGAAGGAAGCATATAAACCATGTGAAATTTATATCATGCGTTTGCGACGATGATCTATGCAAATCATTAGCATTGCAGCGCAGAAACACATCACGGGCGACCGTAGTGCCACTCGCAAGTGCTATATAAGGGGAGAACAGATTGGCGATTTGAAGTACGGTAATTGTTTTTTCGTGCGTTTTTTTGCGTAAGCTGTTTACCTATGCCTCGTGTAAGACATCGAGCGTCTTTTGACTAAGTTTCTGAATTCGACCGAGGAAGAATAGTAGCCTATAGGGATTGCAGATTATTATTCAGAGAAATCGATCAACGTGTTGGACGAAACGAAGCAACTGTGATACAGATCTGTGATCTCTGGATGCAGGTGGGACCGACTAACCGATGGGGCTGATTGCACCCACTTCGTTGCATCATTGCCCGTGATAACAGGCAGATTGTGGGCATGTCAGTGATGGATCGCGCAGCCACATTACGAACCATAGCACAACAGATTTAATCTGCTATGCATCATTCGGTGTCCGCTCGTACCATTCGACGCCGTTTGCAGCAGAGTGGAATGTCCGCAAGGCGTCCATTGCTTCGTTTACCCTTGACGCGAAACCACAGGTGTTTGAGCCGCCAATGGGTGATGAACGGCGGACATGGATAACGGAATGGAACGACATTGTGTTTACTGACAAATACTGCTTCTGCCTGCAACATCACGATGGTCGGATTCGAGTTTGGAGACACCGTGGTGAGAGGCTGCTGAACTGTTGCGTTATGCATCACCACACTGGTTCTGAACCCGGTATCATGGTTTGGGTTGGTATTGGATTTCACTCCCCCACCCTTCTAGTACGCATTTCCGGTACATTGAACAGCCAGCGCTACATCTCTGAGGTGATGGAACCCGTAGTCCTCCCAAAACTTCAGCGCGTGCCATCAGCCATATTCCAACAGGATAATGCGTGACCATACGGGGCATGCAATGTTCAAGAGTTCTTCTTTACCCATTAGATTGAATTGCTTCTTTGGCCTGCTTGTTCTCCCGATCTATCGCCAATGGAAAATTTGTGGTCCATGCTTGCACAACGACTAGCCCGGGATACACCACCCGCAGCTACACCAGATCAACTTTGGCAATAAGCCACATGGACCGCTGTAGCCCAAGGATACATCCAAAGCCTCTTTGATTCTATGCCGAGGCGTGTGGCAGCAGTTATAGTCAACAATGGCGGCTACACTAAATACTGATTTTGTCATTATCCTCACTTCACAAGAGGATGTAATTTTAATCGTTTAATCCTTGTACAACATGATATCTGCCAAATAAATTTCATTGTGATATCTCTGGTCCTTCTGGGTGTTGCATTTTGTGTGGCCAGCAGTGTATATATATATATATATATATATATATATATATGTAATGATTTAACTTTTAATTCAATAATTACCCTAAATAATATCTTAACTTTCTATTCTATCTCATTCCCTAATACAAAAGTAAAGAGTTCATTCTTATTTCCTGATCCCCTTCCAAAGTATCCTATAATTTATTACATCACGCGCTCTTGAAAAGGATTAATTCTGCTTAAACTAATTATAAATCTGTCAAAAACAATCCCTTTTTAATTCCCTATCTATTATATTTCCCTGGAATCCCCTTATTCATACCACGTGCTTCTGACGTTTGATGGGAATTTTCCCTAGTATATAACCAAAAACACAACGAAAAACGCTCTCTCTTTCATACTGCTCTTTTCATACAACTCTTCTGCTCTTCTTACCTTAATGATGTAACCAATTACCTAACGAAAATGGTCTCTCTCTCTCAGATTAAAATAAAAGTGAAAATTCAATACGCCTCGACTGTTATTTGATATTATGTTACATTACAAAAGTCGACAGGGATATGTTACATTTAGCCGGTAGGATTATGTTTATATATATATATATATATATATATATATATATATATATATAACGGGTGAATTGAAAAGTCCCCGGCCTACCATAGTAAAACACATTATTTTGGCAAAATTAGTTTTTTTTATTCAACATAATTCCCTTCAAGGAAGATACATTGATTATAGCAGCCCTATAACTTATCGATACCTTTTTTGCAGTATGATTTATCCTTTGCTTCAAAAAAGGCCTCAGTTTCGGCGATCACCTCTTCATTCGACGAAAATTTCATCCCAGCGAGCATTCTTTTGAGATCTGAGAACAGGAAATAGTCGCTGGGGGCCAGATCTGGAGAATGCGGTGGATAAGGAAGCAATTCGAAGCCCAAATCATGTATTTTTGCCATCGTTTTCACTGACTTGTGACACGGTGCATTGTCTTGGTGAAGCAGCACTTTCTTTTTCTTCAAATGCGGTCGTTTTTTGGCGATTTCGTCCTTCAAACGGTCCAATAACGCTATGTAATAGTTGTTGTTGATGGTCCTTCCTTTTTCAAGGTAGTCAATGAAAATTATTCCATGCGTATCCCAAAATACAGCCATATATATATATATCCCATAACCTTGCCAGCCGACTGTTGCGTTTTCCCACGCTTTGGAGTGGATTCATCGTGTGCAGTCCACTCGGATGACTGTCTATTGGACTTCGGAGTGAAATGATGGAGCCATGTTTCATCCATTGTCACATACCGACGCAAAAACTCGGGTTATTTACGCTTGATCATCTTCAAACACTGCTCCGAATCATCAACTCGTCATTGTTTTTGGTCAAAAGTGAGCTCGCGCGGCTCCCACTTTGCACAGAGCTTTCTCATACCCAAATATTTGTGAATGATATGATGTACACGTTCAGTTGATACCTGCTATTGAGTGTCTGCTATTTCATTCAATTTCAATTTACGGTCATTCAAAATCATTTTGTGGATTTTTTTTTATGTTTTCGTCGGTAACAACCTCCTTTGGGAGTCCACTGAGTTCACCGCCTTCGGTGCTCATTTCACCACGTCTAAACTTAGCATACCAATCCTTGATGGTTGATTTTCCAGAGGCAGTGTCTGGAAACTCGGCATCAAGCCCAGTTTTTGCTTCAACTGTATTTTTTCCCTTCGAAAAGCAATATTTTATCAACACGAGAAATTCATTTTTATCCATTTTTTTCACAATAACAAAAGTTGCTTCACTCAAAATGCTATAATTCACAAACTAATGATCCGACAGCTGTCAAATTTATACACGCATCTTTTGAAGGATAGGGCTAACTAAAAGCATATGGAATTAATTGTAGTAGCGCCATCTATGTGTCAGGCTGGGGATTTTTCAATTGACCTGTTATGTTTGTGTCATTTATTTTAAGTATATATTGCAGAAGAGGCTCCCTAAAAAAGACACACTCAAATTCACATTATTTATTTCAAAGGCAGATGGATCATGTTTGAACATTTAATGAACCGATATTTAGGAAATTTGTTATAAGTTAATAAAAAAAATCAAGGCAGATAAATAATTTAAATTTTAGAGTGCCATTTCTCATAAAACAGCTTTTAATTTAATAATTATATTTGCTTATGTACTACAATTTTGTTATAGGAGAGGAAATTCAAATTAATTATAAAAAAATAATCATACATTTTACAGTTAACTGAACTGTAACTAACTTATGTAATACATGTACATAAATAAGGATACATAGAATTATAATTTACCGTAATTTAAATTTAGATAACTTTCAGTCATTTCATAAAAGTTTTATCGGGATTTTCTAAATGCCTACTATCTTTTTTCTATACGTACTAATATATTTTTAGAAATGGTTTAACTTTGTCAAAATATGTAACAACAAATGTAATTACTTTGAAATTTCATTTTCTTAATCATTGTAGACTGCATTACTATTTCAATTGAATTTTTTTTTTATTAAAGCACAAATTCAAAAGAAAAAATATGACTCTTATTCACTTTTTAAAAGTAAATGTTTTCAGTTTCTTGAGACTTCAGATTAGCGACTGAATTAAATGTAAATTAAACTAAGTAATATTTCTGACATTTTTCTAAAATATTTCAAGAGTATTTAAAAGCTCCTATTATATACTTTCAAAAAATTTATCGAATATTGAAAAAAATATTTTTAATAATTTCCAGAAGCCTATGTTTTCATATAATTTAAACATTAGGGTCCTTAATGTATACATTTTACACATGGAAATATGTTTCAAAATCTAATTTATTTTTATAATAGTTTTTTAGTTTGAACCAAAGCACTATTCCCTTCTTATGAATGAGAAAAATGGAAAGATATAATACTTAGAAAGTTCTTCATATTTAATGTCCACGGTATCTTACTGACTGAGCTGAAAATGAAATATCAAGAATCATAAGTTTGCCATTATCAGTTGTTATCATTCTAAATCTCACTTGCAATAAATGGAACAAAAATGTCTGAATCCATCCGAATCTTCATTTCCTTACGATACGTGGTCTGTTAATGTATGGAGTGTATGTTCTTCGTGTAAAGTAGTATAAGTTTACAGAAAAATATAAAAAATGATTTATATATATATATGTATATATATATATATATATATATATATATATATATATATATATATATATATATATGTATAGATATATATATATATGTATATAATATTATATTAAAAAAGAAATCAGAGCTATATCATTTAAGTAAAATACATGTACACCAAACCATACAAATAAACATTGCAAAAAAACAAAAAGAATTAGGAAAAAAGCTCACTGTAAAAGGAAAAAAAAAATTATATATTAAAGTTATTATTCCAAATACAAGTAAATAAACCAAAATAATTATTATAACAAACACAAAATTAAATATGACACTACATATATATATCTATTCGGACAAATGATTTTAAAAATACTTTGTTTGGAGGCTTTGGAATAATGATAACCGTAATAACACCTATTTTCATAGTTTTGTAGTTGTTACTGTGTGTTATCGAAGCTTTTATTGTTTGAAATTCGAACGCATTCATTACTACTTCTGAGTCATTGCATCTGCTTAAATTGGGGCTCAGGTGAAGCTATAACAAACCTAATGATCCCGTTAATGACTAGATGGACAAAAAGGTAATTTTCTGCATTTGTTTCTTTATCGATAAAGCTATTTTCTTTCTCATACTGTGTTAGGAGATTGGTAGAAATGGGAATGTTTTAATAAAACTGTAAAAAAATTAAAAGTGGTTTAAATCAGTGCTTGGGGCTGTTATGTATGTATGTGTCACATATTAAGTTCAATTTAAGTACAAATTGCTTACGTAATATCCTTTTGTATTAACTATTTAAAAGTAAAATATATGGTATGGTTAATATAATGATATGATTAAAGTTCAAAAATATTATACATTTATGACAAGTGTAACTTTATTAGTTATAAACATTTATATCCTGTGAAAACGTAACTTAAAACTTTTGCCTAAGGCACCAGTCTATTAACTATTTTGATTTTGTAAAAGTTAAGTTAATCATGTGAAATTTCTACTTTGCTCTTCAAATATCGGCTATTTTGTTTATTTGAATGAAAGAAGTTACATGCGAAAGAACGAAAAATTGGTGTTTGTAATTGTGCGGAATTTAGTTTTTCACTGCTTTTCAAAAAAAAAAAAAAAATCTGCCTGTATTATTAGTTCATTCCGAAGTTATTTTACGAAGTTTACAAATGTTTTATCGAAGTTTAAAACAAAAAGTCTTATTTGAACAGATGAGTTCATTTATTCTCTATTACCTATTAAGTCTGTGTGATATATATATATATATATATATATATATATATATATATATATATACATGAATGAAGAATTGGTAATGTTTACTTGTATTAGAATGTAATACAGTTATAAATAGAGCAACTGTACTGTATGATTAGCAATTTTTTAGAGCACTGTTGTTGGCAATTCATTAAGCAGCACGTCTAGGTATATACTCAAAGTGTGTGTAGATTGTCTCTTGAAGGATAGTTGTTCATTAATTGTTAACCGTTTCCCACAGTGTGTCTTCTGAACATGTTGGTGGTAGTTTGCTTAAACAATATCTAATCATGTTCAAATGGTGAGAGATACGAGGAGACAGTTTCCTCAGAGAAGCACATATTTACTTTGCAGAGAAAGTTGGCTATTGCGCCTCTTGCATAGTCTGTCTTTAAACTTCTGGTAAATGACATCCCTCATCCATATATATATTGAGGAAAGGGTAGTGTTCACGGATAGAGTACGTTATTCAGGTATCTTTGAGATATCATATTGCAAACAATAACAACTAGTGGTGATTTTCTATTTAGGTGATGACACCCCAAGCAATGATGCTACTTTGTCGTGCGGCGATTTTTGAAGTGCAGAAGTTAATATAGTCTAACCGCTATGTCATTCCAAATCTAGACACTCGAAATAGTCATTTGTCATTAGCCATCAGGAAAGATATATGCGGACGAATTTCCATCATTCATTGTCTTTCCTTTCCTTTCGAATAATTCCCTACATACTTTTCATTAAAGTAATATCCAAGGTTATAATTTAATATTTGTTATAATTGTTTTTTAGACTTACCAAACACTTTTATCTTAAATTAATTGTACTGATGTCTCTCCCAAAGATGTGTTTTGGACATGCTAGCATCTCTCCCGGTAATGTTGCAGATTCTACCCGACTACCAGACACAATTTGCCAATAAATCATGTGCATCACTTGAATAACAAATCATTTTGAGTTGTCCCTTAAATTAACACCATGGCCATTTTTATGACTTTATTTGTTATTTGTTGTTGGCGAGTGAATTATGTAAGCCACACTGTCGAATCACTTTGTCTATGATAAAAAGAGTGACCGCTTGCGATTAGTTAGAATTGTTTCAACATTTTATTGATTCCTAAGGCTTATAACTAATGAACTCAAGTATCAATGTTCCATTTTTTCTGAAATTATAATTGTTTCTTTTTCCATGATGTTTAACTCTTCTGTTGAGGTTTGTAATAATCTCAGAAATCCTAGAAATTATGAAATTACCTATTTTATAATGAATCACAAGTAAACAAAAGAATGTATATGAAAAAAAATGCTAACTCAGGCTTGCGTCAGAATAATGGATGACATTAATTTTATGGTACACAAACATTTCCTCCCCATTACAAGTTTATAATCAACATTTAAATTGGAAATCTTTATAATTAAAAAAATATAGAGAGCTAAATGAAGAAATTATGGTAACAAAAATGACACATACCGAAATCTAAAATATTGATATAAAATTCATAACTTAATTTTTGAAACATTCAAATATACAAAGTGAATTAAGAGAGGAATGATGATTTGAAACATGCGAAAATGAAGAAGTACATGTTTTGAAAGGTAAATTTCTGAGATTTTAAGTGAGAATTAATAAGTAAAATGATAGAAAGTAATGATTTAAAGTATAATTAAAATGCAATTTCCCACTGTAGCACAGGAAAGAATATGATATGTAGTTAAATAAGCAGTAAAATGGCTATATATATATATATATATATATATATATATATATATATACCTGTTGCTGGAGAATTTATTCTTAAAAAAGTATGTTTGTGTTTTTAATGTTATATTTGTTCATAAGGTTAATTAAAAACTGTTTATTAAACAATATATATATGTTATAAATGTTACACTTTTCAGAATGAGAAAAAAGAAACACTCTCAAACGGTTAGGCCCCCAGCTATTTGAAAAAGCAAAAAAAAGAAGGAAAAAAAAAATGATAAAGAGAGATAAACTTCGGCCACTTTCAAAATATAGAATTTCTGTGTGTTTTTTAAATTACGTAGTCAAAAAAATAGACTAAAACTCTAGCAAGGATGATAAGATTAAACACAAAACTTCAAAATAGGTATTATTTTTTAAAAACTAGTAAGAGTAAAGAGAATGATAAAAACTTGAAATCTGATCAGAAGTGAGCAGGTACATTTGTTTCTAGATTCGGAAACCTTTTAAATATATTAAATAAAAAGAAATAAGCGAAAATAAAATTCTGATTTTGGTGGAAACCTTAAGATAAAAGAGGCTCAATTTTTCTTTTCTTTTTCTTTTTTTGTAAGTGTAATATCATGGAAACTTTTAGTTTAATAGGAAATGAATCTAGAACTCAAAAATACGAAATATAACTTTTAATTTTTAAATAACAGAATTTTCAGCTCTCTTTGTTCTTTCTCTTTGGAACAACAAACTCACTCAAGAAGCATGTGGTTTTAGAACGACTAGAAAGAAAAAGATGGTACTTTTGAGATCAAACATCAAAGTAAAACGTAAAACTTCTATTTTAATCCATCATAATTTTGTGAATAATATTTATTTTCTTAGCATTCTTTATAAAGCAGACTTCATTTTGTGTGTAAAAGTTAAATATTTATTTTCTTAGCATTCTTTATAAAGCAGACTTCATCGTATGTGTATAAGTTAAGTGTTTTTTTCTGAATTGTTCTGTACGAGAAAAGAATATCTTAAAAAATATGATTGTAGAACAAAAGAAAGGGGGAAAATATCAGTAGGCAAATGATTTATTTGAAATTGTATTACATTATCTATTTTTGAAATAAGAAGTACGTAATATATAATTCAGCTAAGTAAGAATAGAAAAACTTCTTCATCATTTGACAAGCATGTGCAGTGACCACACTTAGCAAGCTCGTTAGTGGTCCCTCTTACAATCGGACAAGGTCCACTTTAAAAACATCAGGACTCATGAGAAAGGGCAAACAACATTTTCGTTTTTCATGAACTTTGACCTTATAGAGCACGATTCTCCTGGGAATGAGGCTCACCCCCACATCAGGTGTCCGCTTTAGAAGGTGTCAATTCCTGCCCCGGTTGGAGTGCTCAGGCCAATAACTGTTTTATCATTTTCAGTTATCCAACCAAGACAAATGAATATGCCCCCTGGTTTTGAAAGTGGCGTGGTCAATTCTATTTCAATCTAAAATTTCCGAAGAGAAGAGATATTCAAAGTTTTCCTAAGCGTTCAACTAGAACGTCGTGTCCTAGGACATTGCTAGCGTGCACCCCAAAAATGTTAACTATAATTCTAATTACAAGTGCGGCAAGCACTTACTTGATAAAATAAACCTTAGTATTTTCATTAAATTGTTATAGAATAGACTAAATAGCTATCTAAGTATCACATATTTTTCATTCAACGCAACCAAACAGCCCAGATACCGAAGGGGGAAACCTTATGTCACTTACAAATCTTTCCCCCTTCACGGGGCACGGGGTAGAATAACATCCCCCAATGACTCGGAGAAAATGTCCTATTCTGGTGATGACTCAATATTTGAACACTAGATGGCAGTTTTATTTTATTTACAGTAAAATAAAAGTGCAAACACAAAGTTATAAACTTCAACATTAGCTACATATGCTATGATAATTTCTTATAAGTGGTGTTTTTGAGCAGATTTCTTATAAATAATTGAACTTGTATTCCAATCAAATTCTGCTAATGATTAATCGAATAATGTTCCAAATACCCTTCAAAACTTACTAGTATTAGGAAAAATATATCGTAAAACTTATATATTCAATTGAAATATTTCATCACACTACCATATATATAAATACTTAATTTATTCAAAAATTTACAAAAGGCTGTTGTTGAAGATATTAAGTATAACATGGAGAATAAAACATAAATTTACTTAGATAATTTTTTTAAAATATAAACAATAGAGTGTGTGTTTTGATTTCATTATTATTATATGATTTATTTTTTCTTGCTTCCTTATTGTAATACTACTGAAAAAAATAATATTTAGGTAGTCATTCTTCCAATATCAGTTAAACTAATTATCATGAGCAAACAAGAACGTAATTTAGCCTCTAGAGAACATCTTAAAATATTTGAAAATCAGCTTGAGTATGAAAAACAAGGAAAAACCCTAGAGCACAATTGCGTTGAAGGCAAGAAAATTATTTAAAATTTAGATAAGTAAATTAGTAACTAACAAAATCGCAAAATAAAAATAAAAAAAAATAACAAACTAAAAATGTTCTATTTTCTACATATTACCTCTATCTATATATTAATATAAATATAGTAATATTAGTAAAAATGATAATATGGTAATGGAAACGTAATTTTAAGAGTTCATTTTTATTCACTCACTTACTCATTACTTCACTCACTCACACACTTATTCTCTCATTCACTTACTCAATAATTCCCTCAATCACTTCATTATCCACTTATTCATGCATTCATTCACTCACTCACTCCTTCACTCATTTACTAATTGATTCATTTATTCCTGTATGCCCTTATTTATTTATTTTGTAAGAAAACATTTATTTTTGAAAAATAATGGGAAGCCATTTTGTCGTAGATAGCCCCTTTAATGGCTAAAAATCATTAGACGATTTTGAAAAAAATATCTAATAAAATTGAATTTTAAAATAACTAAATTATAATTTTTTAATTATGTTAGATTTCTTGTCTCTGTTATGCTTAGATGGAATGGAAATAGATTTTATATAATATATAAATAATATAATGGAGCAGAAATATAAAAATATAAATATACTTCGACTCATTCAAGTTTCGTATATTTTTGATTACAATCCTTATGGGTTTTTCTCATTCAACAGCACTTTTATTTATTAAAATATGTTATGTGTATTATTAGAATTTGTAAGCCTCAATTTCTCAATATAGACTTCAGGATTTCCGATATACATTAAGAAATATGCATATATTTTCTTAAATATATATTATAAATTTTATAAAAGCTTCAATGCAATTCACATCATTTTTAAAAAACTAAATGCTATCATTACCGTAGCATAATAATCCACTAAGAAAAAAAATTCTCAAAAATGCTAAAATTAATACCTCTTTCAAGATTTTAAATCTACGTATCTTGATTGCAATCAATAAATTCTGAAAGAAAGCAACATCCTGATGCATTCTAATACGTATTTAATATTGCAGTTTCCGTATTAAAGGCGCTTTTCATGTATTGAATTTTCAATTATTTAATATTGTTAATTTTAAACATTCACTAAAGTACCATAACTGTCTGTTATTTTACTTTTAATTTAATTATACACCATTATGTATTGTATATTGGAGTGAGCTTTTCTTCATGCTAGATATAAATTTTGAGTAATAGCAATTTACTGGATTTTCTCTTAATGTATGCTACCAGTTTAAGTCAGAATCATAATAATTATAACAAATATATGCTAAGAGTAAAAAAGAAATATTTCATTAAAGAAAAGTCATTAGAAAATTTATTTGTATTAAATAAGTTTTTAGAAGTTCTAATGTTAAACATTTCATAATTAATGGAAATAATAGAACTTTCTGAAATTTTATAGATAATACAACATTAAAATGTGCAAATAACATTTATTTTGTAAACGTAATAAAAATATAAGTGGTTAGGAATATGAAATCAAGAAGCTTAAAGTTTCTCAAGTGATATAATAAATATCACGATTGAAGTTTTACGACAATTCTTAAAAATAAAATATAATTTTCTCCGATAACGAATTTAGATCTTAGAACAATTCAATAAATATCAGTGATATATATGCTATTTGGAAATTTTGTCTTCTTTTAACAAGATATATCTACTATTATCTGAAAAGAACATGAATCAATACACGCATATTTCCATTTTAACAATCATTATTTCGGCGTTATATTACGGGTGATTTACATTTCCTAGGAAAGTAAGTCAAATACATGCAAACTGATGTATATTATTTATTTTGTATTTTGATAAGCTGAGCATATATATATATCTAAAATAAAAAGCATTGATTTCCTTAGAAGAACTGAAAATATGAATTATTTGGTTGATGGAGTCAGAAATCAAACTTGAATATGTTTTAGAAATATTTTTCAACAGTGCCTTTCTGTTATAATGAGATAAAAAGGCAATGCAATGTAATTTTTTTTAGAAAAAAACTTTTACTTTGCAATATAAACGGCATATTTCCAACAGTCATTTAAAATAATATTCGATTTATTGTAACATTTCAAATATATTTTCCTAAAAATGTTCTGAATCAATTTTAATATTTTTTTTCTTCCTAGAAATATGCCTTCAGTAGGTTCATATTCTGTAAATGAACACGGGCGTCACGAAACTGAGAGATCTTAGTGATATTTTTTCCCTTCCCCTTAATAATTTTCTTTCGATGAGTGTTTTCGTTCGGTGGATTTTAATTTTATGTTTTTTATCTCGCAGTTAACACAACATTTTCTGACATTTTTTTTGAGGTTCTAACTGTATGCAAACTGCTGTTTAAAATATTGTAGTACTCGTTTTCTCGCAATGGCGCAAGTGCCGAATTTTGCTCTTATACCATTCTTTTTTGAACAAGAAATGCAACCTAATATTAACACATAGTTTTGTTCGTAACCGACACAGACTCGAGTTTATTATGCAATAACAACTGCTCCAAATTTGTGTTTAATGCAACACAATTTCAATTCTATCGAATTAATAAAAATGAATACTTATTAAAAATATTTCTGCAATCATGATACATACATTTATTTTAGGTAGGCAAATTCAAATATTCTAAACAATGTAATATGGTTGACATTCTTTAGATGAAGTATCTAGTTTTAAACAAACCGAGATGACTCCAAATTTATAATTGATAGTCAAACATGAAATTGCACTAACTCCTCCTCATACACTAAACTTATAGCATAATGTAATATCTGAAACCGACCTCATACATATAACACGGAAGAAAATATCCTTGAAACCCCAAACGACCAAAAAATTTTAAGCGGCTGGTGAATAACTATCCATCGTGATTGTGAGACTATTCCTATAAAACATCTTATTGTTACAATTAGTAAACTGACATTCTCAAAATTCATAAATATTTCATATCTTAACTGATCAATTCTAGCTAACATACGCAATCCTTTGCGCTGCTTCAAATGCCTAAGGCTTTGGCATCGGTATAGTATTTTTTAAGTCAAGCAACCCTTAGTTCGATGCTATGTCGTCAGATATAAAGATAGAGATCTCAATTATGTGTTTATCTGTGTGAATTGCAAAAATGACTAACTAGTCTATTCGCATAAGTACCTTTGTTTCATAACTGTAAACGAAGTACAAACTATATAAATATATCAAAACATTCCATTTCTCCAAGGCAGGTCTACCAAACTTTCTGCGCAGATTGAGGTACCGCATTATGTTAAGAGATTATCCAGGAATTATGCTACTCCAGTGTATAACAGCCTATATATTTTAAACATACTTTCAAATATTCATTTTAAATCATTGTATAAGTTATTGAAGATCATTAAGTTTACACTACACTTTGAATTTTTCCTTCAATTTCTAAGATATCTATATCATTTTAGATTTTCATGTGTCCATATTAAACTTCTGGAAGTAATAAAGCTATTTGTTTTTTTAAAAAAAAAATTGAGGAAAACATATTCGTGATCAAATTGCAATTTTTAAGTTCAGCAGTACCATAAGAAGAACTAATTAGTTTTTCTATGTAAATTTAAATATTTTTCCAAATTTGTGTTACTAATTCATTTCCATTATTTTTCTTACACTTCACAAATCTACCCCGTGATACTTTACTACTTTTACAATCCACTCGATTTCGACAAAAAATAGTTCTGGACATGATTAGCAATGCTTAATGTCAGTGAATTTAGCTTCAGGCGGAAAAACGAGTATACAGGAAGACAAAGTATCACATTCTATTTTATTTCCACAATACTGTTTTCTCTTTATAGATATACATTCTGGTCATTTAATTATATTTCTGTACTACACCTACCTGATGTCGTTATTTTGAAAAGATTTGATGTTTCTCATTTTGACCTTGACAGAATTAACGAATGTTTTCTAAAAAACTTGATAGACTAAATAAAATATATAGAATGGGGAGTTATTTACATATATTAAATTTATTGAGTTCTCTTTGTGTGTACTTGAGACTTTCATTAAACGATTTTTCTTGACACAAAGAATCGTTACCGTATTCTTTTTCGGTTACATTAACGCTCTCTTCTTGACACTTTCATTAAACGATGAAAAATAATGGTACAAAACATAGTTGCTACGAATATTAGTAATTTCAAAAACAGCTTTGAAACTATAATACCCACCAATGTTTCTTTTCAATAATAGAACAGTTTTATATATGGTAATATGAAGGAAATTCCAATACCACTCCTTAATATTTCTTTTGAAATTTATTTGCTTGTTGATCTCCAATTAATAACACTAATATGCTGTTGTATATGTCTAGAGGATGTTGTTTACCTTCGGATGTCTTATAGATGTAAATGAAATTATCCCCGGATGTTTCTCTAAGACTTATTAATGATTCTGAAAGTATGGTTCAAAGACTTTCATTACAGAAATTTATTGTTACCAAGACATGTTAAAGGCCACACAAGGGTTATAACCCTCAGCAAGATCCAGGTCTAAACTTTTCTCTCCGATGGAGGAAGAACACGCTTGGTACCTCAATTTAATTACAGATATTATTGTGTCGCATTGATACTGCAATACTCGTATCTTTTATCCATTTAAGGTCCTGTTAAGAATTTCGCCAAATTCTAGATGGTTTTCAGGAAACCCTTATAATCGTAGTTTATCGACTGCGGTCTTATGAAAATAAGTAGGCATTCAACCAAACCTACAATCTGTGTCAAAGTTAGGATTTGATAAAAATTACCGAATGCACCGCTTCTATCTTTGCATTATAAATAGTAGTAAACACAATTATTGTTAAAATTTATTTTTCAGTAAAATCTGTGAATATACATTTTTGTAAAAGCATGGCTGATTATAAATAGCGCAATTCTTTAATTGTAAATCATTCTTGTTGTTAAAATTAGGTAAAGTTCAATAAATAATTTCTTGATACAAATATGTTTAGAATTTCATTTTTTTACTTTCATTATTTTTACATTAGATTCAAATGATTAATTGTACTCTTACGTTTTGAGCGTTAATCAGGGTATCCTAAATAAAAGGATTAAGACGCTGAAAAGTAAACGGAAGAAGTCAATGACATAAAATCAAATTAGTGTGATATTTAATAAAACCTCAGATGGAGTGATTTGATTGTTATAAAATACTTCAGTTTTACAGTGATTTGAAACCTGATTTATTATGTTATTATTTATAATTTTTTATCTGTAATTGCTTAGTGACTAAAATGATATCTTAGTCATTACTTTCATGTCTCCCATGAACATGAAAGAGTATTTTATGATGAATTTTTAAATTCATAGAAAATAACTTATTGATAACTGTTGTCCTAGAAATCTTAAGTTAAAGAATTCATCATTTTCTTATTCGGGTTAGATTGTTTACTCAAAACATTAAAGTATGAAACACATTTTGTTTTAAGATTGTTTTTGAAGGTAAAAATTCCTGTGGTAGATGAATAATTTCTCTTTTATATAATTATTATCCTGCATAACTTTATTATTTCTACATTATTTCAACAAAAAAAAAATCCTGAATATAAAAGATCTCAAAAATTAAGTTCATGTTCTTTCTGTGGCTTTAAATCATCTGTTATAACATTTGATACTTAAAATTGGTTCTTAAAAAAGTGATTTTCTATAGCTTACATAATATGTTGGTGTAAGAAATAAAATTAAAAACAATGCTTGAAGCGTATGCCTCAAATCAATACTACAGCAACGATAAATCTCACTGGAAATCTAATTTCATAGAATGTAATTTTTTTTACATTCGTATTTAACATTTTGATATTTTTATGAAATTAACTAAGCATTTACCAATTTGACATAATTATAATTATTCATTTTTAATTAATATTATTGTCTCTACAAACAATTTGAACTCCCAGTCATTTTGGACGAATCCAAAAGAATCAATCTTATTTTTCATGTTATTTTTATAGCTTCCTTTTTTTCTATTTCATTATGCTAATAAATATACAAACGAGCCTGTCGTGAGTGGGAAAATAGTGGGTATTTAATTGATACAAGAGGGGTTGGGGAAGTGTGGAGAAGGGATGGTATTACAAAACTTATACAGATATCTAGCTTCATTTCGTTTCGAATAATTTCAGTGTTCTTACCAGAGTATTTTGTATCAGGTGTAACATATCATGTTAAACATTGGTTGAAAATCCTTAAGGAATGAAGAGATGAGGAAAGCTTTTGTAATGATATTTCCGGTTCAGAATTAGAACCTGATGAAGAATTTTATTCTGAAAAATATCTTCAACATATTCGACGTAGACTAGATTGATCTCTAACTTAAGTGAATCTGATTCATCTGATGCAGCGTTTATTCAAGAAACGACAAACAAAAATAAAAAATTAGATCAGGGAAATATTTCTTTGTCAGATGCTAGTGAAAATTTCAGAAAGGAAATCAGTGGCGGTCAAAAAACTAGATCAAACACTCAAGGGAAATCAAACTGAGCACGAAAACGATAAAGATGTATCTGTATATAGAGAAAGAAGGGAAATGAAAGAGTTGAAGAAACAATAAATGATGATATAGATTAGAAAATAGAAAATATTTCTGGAAGTATTACATGGAGACATCAGCAGAAGAACATTTTACAAGAAAAACCTGGAATAATATGTATAAAGAAAACAATAGTTGATGACATCACAAGAAGTGCTCTGAGACTGATTATTAACAAAAACAATTGTATCATATTCATCAATGCCCTGAAGAAGAACTGTATAAGAAATCCAAATACTCAAAATGGTCTTTGTTACTCATTAAGTAGGAGAGTTTCATTTCATTGATGTTTTCTCGTAAGACCTTCCTTAGAAAATGTGTTTCCAATTGAGTTTACGATCAAATTTCAGAGGAAATTTGTGATACATTTGCACTTCGACATTAATGATACTATTTACCAAAGACTGAAAATAGATCAATTTACCGTGTTTTTAGATGGTGGAATATAATTGTAAAAAACTGCTAGATGTGTTATAATTCAGGTAAGAAAATATATCAATTGATGAATAATATTTTTTATCAAAATTCAAAGATTATTTATTTAGTATACGTCTATAAATCCAATTAATTGGGCATTAAATTTTCGCTAGCTATTGCAATGCAGTCAAACTAATTACTGAACAAACATACGAAAACCAGAGATGAACTCTTTTCTAGTAAAATTACGAAGCATGATAATAACTACATGGCTTACATCTTTCAAGGAAAAAAGAATAAAATGATTTGATTATGCGTACTCTACACCCGACATTGAATATCACGTCTAAATGAAGGGAAAAAACGAATTTGAAAAATTTTACGATTTGATATAATATGGAATTGATGTTTTGAATCAGATGATCAGAAAATCATCAATGGAATCCTCAGCAAGACGTCAGTCAGTTCCAGTTTATTTTAATATTCTTTATTTAGCGTTGATAAATGTTTTATTTGCAGGAACAACAACTGATAAATAAACATCAGTCAAGAGGAATTTTGTTTTGATACGGCTGAGGAGTTACGAAAAATTTGCATTTCATCAAAAATATTTCGTTTCTAACTCTACAAAAAGTTTGCCTGTATGATGGCTTTTGATAAACATAAACATTACAAAATAAATACAAAAGGAGTCAACAAAACTTTTAACATGTTTAAGTGCTGCAAAAAAATAAGTCTGTTCACCATTAACGCCAAATTTAAGAAATAAATAATATATGTACAATACCATACCGAATATTGTAAGCAATATATTTGCATAGTTTTCAATAAATTTATTTTATAATGAAAACTTTTATGAGGCAATTTGTAGAATTTTAAAATGTTTAAAGTACTAGAATGAATTTTGGCTATTTGAGCTCTGTTAATGATTATTTATCTTTTGTTTACATACTTTTGCAAGTTTTAATATAAATAAAGTACTTTTTTTTAATTTTCAAGGTATTTTTATGTTTCATTATTCTTTATTTACCTAAAATCTCTTATTAAACAAAAAAAAATGCTTTCAAGATATAATTTTTCATATTATTGGCAATAAGGTCAACTTTTTTATCTTGAGACAAGTAGTCAAAATGAGCACTGATCGTAGTTACACAGAAACAGGAAACGCTCTAATGTTAGTGTTTACTTATGAAATCCATCATAAAACTAATTTTAATGTTATTTTTATTTTAGGAAAGTGCTTTTGATTTTTTTCATACAACAAAATACAAGCAAAGTCTTTGTAATTATAATAAAAATAGCTTTAGATACCAAAATAAATTTATATTTCAATATTGTAATCGCAAAATAAAGGAAAACATTCCTAAGGAAGATTTATAATACATTGAAACTTTGAAAATGCTTTAAATGCATGTTAAGCATATCAGCATATGTACAAAATACTTACGAATACTGACATTAATGATAACACATGGATCAATAAAACGACTACAAAACGACTTTACTCCAACCTCGATAACTCAGCTGTTTCTGGTCCGATCGACTTTAAATTTTGACACGTTTCAAGCAAAGATTAGTACTTTAGAAAGACCTGGTTACTGGTTTACTACGAGCGCCATCTCTGGGTTAGTCTTGGAACTTATTCATCCATGTGTTAAAGTAAATTTAATTAAAATATATAGTTTTTTCTCTAAATTTATAAATCTTCTTCAATACGTGTTTTACATATTATAATAATATTTTTGAATGCATAAATGGGTATATTTATATGCATAACACTTTCTATATATTCTATAAAAAATTTCTTAGTCTACAGTCAATCAGCCGTACATTTAATTTGATTAAAGCCTTATTACATTTACCAATTTAGTTACTAAAATACAAATCCGAATCGCATGTTACTCTTAATTAAGCATAACTGAAAACTGGCATTGTAGATTGGTCCCTGAAAAGATTTTTTTATATACCAAAAGGATACGAAAACAATACTATACTGCAGTTTTAAAGCTTAAGTCACACTTCTCCATTGATTAGCTAACATGACAAATCCGTACATTCCTAAATTGCTGAAATTTTTCTATAAATGTATATAAAAAAATCGCAGAGTATGGAGTGATTATACTCAAATTCTATGAGCTGAAAGTAATATCTTTTTGTGTTTCAATAAGCTTTTTTTTTCTTTTCACCGATCAAAATCAAAACAGCATAACAACGCTTTAGTAAATTTTTGTTTTACAGAAAAGAAAATATTTAGTTTTAACGAATATCATACTTTTGATTATAATAGCTTTAATTATATTTCATTTCACTCCCTCAAAATCCAATATTCATCCAAAGGAAATTCAACACTTGAAATTAATAAAAATTAGAAAGTCATGACATTAGGAAGTCTTGCATTTAATATGTGTTGAAATGTTGATGTTCCTTTTCTTCTCTTGAATAATTATTTTTCTTATCTTGAATATTTATTTAAAAAATAATATTTTACACAACATTTTTAGTAAGTCATGCATTTAATTTTGCTTTAAGATAAATATTATAATTCATATATAAAGAGAATATAATTTTAAGTCTTATAGTAATTTATTCTCACATTTCCTCAAAATATTTACAATTGATTAAATTTCAGATTATTTCTTAAAATTGTATAAAAGATTAAGTAATGAAAAAATTATAATTCCTAAGTTACTCAATCGTATTTCCAATATGAACTAAAACTAAATCTCTTATATATATTCGATGATGTAAATTTTTCATATTTCAAGTTAACTTCATGTTTCAAGATTTCTTTTTGTTTTCTAAATAGCATTTCAAATTCCGTTGAATCATCATAGTTCTACATTATTTTATCAAAGTTTCTGTTCTATATCCGCATCGTGATCATGAATAAAATATGGCCATCACAAAACTTAAGGCATTTTTATCATTCAAAAAGATAAATAATGAATCCCTTTAAAAGTCTCTTAACGCTGTGGTGCCTTTCGATGTAGTCATTATGGATTCAGAAGCTCCTCGAAATCTACTGGTAATTTAAGCATTGTGCAAGTTGGTGATTTGCTTTTTAAAAATACATTTCTGTATTTTATTTAACTATTCTTCCTTATAGAATAAAGATGGAAATCTTTTCAGTTGTGGAAAATTACTTTTTAAGATATAAGTTACATATATTCATTGTTGATATGAACTTAGAAAAGAGTTGTAAATTTTAACAGTTTACCAAAGATATTTATTAAATGCAGTGGAATATGCATTAAAATTTTACCAGAATTTCAGAGCATTAAGTTCATCCTCACAATGAAAGAATATAATTTGCTTAAGAGAAAAATACATATGCGAAACGAGACGTAATTTTAATCTACTAAATCAAAGTTGTCTGTATATACATTATAACAAATTTAATACTGATGTTACTTTTTTTTATTTTCATTTCGAATAAACAATTTACTCAACAATATCATGATTGAAAATAGATGGTACTATTCAATAAATTTAAAAATAACAAAGTCAATTCTACCTCAAATGTATTGAAAGAAATTAAAATTTCTAATTCAAAATCTTCATAAGATATTCTAATTCTAAAATTATAAAAAAGAAATCTTTATGTAATAAAATGTTTGTTAGTTTTGTTAACTTACTAAATAAATATGTATTTTTCATTAATGATTAATTAATAATCTGTATTGGAATGAATTTCTGAAGGAATTTTATCGGTAAATAAAGCAATTAAGCATCATAATTATTAAAGCTACTTTTGATAATTATTAACGTTGCTTTTAATTTTTAAAAATATTGTTTTTAATGTCATAAATATCTGATCGAATACTTTCTAGAATAGCTTATTTCCAGTTTAATGTTTATTTTTATAGAAAAATCATGCATTCTCAAAACAACTCGAATATTTATTAATCGATTACCATACATCTTCTAAAATTGCTGGTACTTTTATATACTAAATTTTAAAATTTTATTTAATAAATGTAAAAATTTAATTTATCTGAAATTCTTTTAGTTATTTAAATCTCAAAATACGTATTCTTAAAGCTTACTTCTCAATTATGAATATATTTTTACAAAATATTGTTGTTATATTTCAGTACTTGAATTTTTTTAAGTTAGTAGACTATATTGATAGGTATAATCAATGAAGGTGTGCTAGGGAAAAAAGAAATTACAGAAAAAAAGAATACTGTTATTACTAAAAATAGCGCTGATAAAATAATGATATATTAGTCAGATATAATAATGGTAAATCGATTTCTGATATTTTTAGCTATTATTTTAAATATCTTTTAATTTTATTGGCATGGAGAATCTTATTAAAGCCAATAGACAGGATTTATATAGAAGAATTAATATTATTTAGAAAGCTTCATTTATTTCATGTATTAGTACGATTTCTCTCTGATAGGGTGCAATACTAGAATTTTTTTAAGATTTAGTGGAAGAGTCTGAATTGTAAGTGGAAAATTTATGTGATGTTGTTGATATGCTGGGAGTCTCATGAAATTATTCTGAACCATTATTTAAAATTATTGATTCACATATTGCATTTAACTTTCTCTGTTTTCATTAACTTCATATTCAGTGTATATACTTTTCTAATTTTCGCCTAATTTTTTTTTTTTTCAATTAGCTTTTCGAAAGTTTTTTTTTTAATTTACAGAATATCTATTTTGGTTTATAACATTATTCTTTTGGGCTTGCTTGCTATTTGTAAAAAAAAATTTTAAGCAACAAATCTGTCACATTCAGATTTATAATTTAAAAATGCTGCATTTAATTTTCTGTATGGTTTTTCTTTTACTTGCATTGCTTGGTTTCTTTTAATGAGTTGAACGTTATCTTCTTGCCATTAATTATTGGATTAGAATTATCCCTCAACTTGATATGTGTCATAATAAGAAACTTTATGATTTACATTAATAAAGCGTGAATAACACGTGATCCATGTTTTAATATTTGAAATAATAGAGGTATGTTTATCGTTTAAAAATATAAATACAATGTGTACGGGAAACAATTATTCATAATCTGAAAAAAGAATAATACCTTGATACATGTAAAATTAGTAAGATAAAGGTGAGTTAACCACATAATCATAATTTGAAATATGAATAATTCGGTAACCATCCGCATTTTTTTTTAAAAAAAAGAGTTATGATCCCTGCTGAAGTCAGAATTTCAAAACAATTATGATTAAAATGATTAAAAGCAAAGCGAAATTTCATGTACATTAGTCTCGTGACAGAACTAGAAAGAAGAGCTTAGAAATCATAGTTAACATTTTAAAATCATCTTCACAAACGTAAATTACTAACATGGCTTTACATCCGGCACTTTAGGCGTACAGTACAGTATTGTGTACATATATATATATATATATATATATATATATTTGATAATTTTCATACTTACAAACTACACATAGGTTATTATGTAATGCATTTCACGCCTAACAGCACAACACTGTAAGTAAGCCCTTTAAAAAAATACAGTGTTGTTAAAAACTAAACAAAACATTATAATAATCAATTTCTAAATATTTCACACATTAAAAGGTCAAACAAATACCAAAACTTAGTGAAATCTTAATCGAAAAGAACAAGTAATTAATATAATTTGGTCATTTAAGTTCATTACCCCTGATAATTAATTTCTAAATAAAGTAAATTAAGAATTTGGAGTAATGTGTAGCATAAAACATTCAATACATATTACAATATTTGTCATTTCATGACTTTCAGATTCATAAATATTATTAAGGTTCTCTGGTAATTTCATAAGACGTGACAGAGAAATTTTCCAGCTTGTTTCCTCAGGAAAATTAAATTAAAGGTTATACAGATAATATGGTAATATATGTAGGAATACTTCGGTATTTTACAAGGATTATAAATGAGAAGATACCTCTTAGTTCAAAGTGTGGGAGAAACTGGTTCCAGAATATTTGGAAACAGCGTGATTGCATAAATTAAAAAATTAAATTGATTGTGATTACGAAATAGCGATGAAGGCGTTACGAAGGTAGTTAAAATATAAGATAAATTAGGAAATTTATCAAGGAAAAATAATTACATGTATACGTGTATATATATATATATATATATATATATATATATGCATGTGTATGTGTGTATGAGGGATATAAGTAATTATCTTTGGTATTGGCTGCATGAGAAAATAATCCAAATGGTAATTCAATCACTTTCCATATCCTATTATTTTTTTCCGTTATATCAACATCATTTTATAGAGATTTAAGTTTAAATCTTCGGACTGTAAGAGTACATATTATGCATTTGTTAATTGTAGTTAAATTATTATCAAAACCCAAAAAAATATATTATTTGCATAGTTCGTATTTCAAATGAATCAAATGCTTTGCTTACATTAATACGAAGCTCTTGTTCAGAGAATAATTAAAGAGACTAAATGGAATGGAACACAGAATACGAAATAACTTTTAATTAATGAAATTAGTTAGGCTTAGTAAATATACTCAACTGCAAATCAGAATTTTCGTAAAAGTGTCGTTATTTGAACTGGACTCCCTAAGGTACATAGTTATTTACAAATTAAGAACTAATTACATCCGTAGGTAATGGGACTTATACCCTTCACATATGTAATTAGTGTTCAAATAAAATTTTAAAATTGAAGTGTTCCATCCATTAAAGTGGCGTAATATAGTTATTTCATTTGCAATATTTACCTTATTTGACTGTGTGTATATAAATTTACTGCCTGAGTAAATCTGTATTTAGTCGTTATAAATTCAACATATGATATATCAAAGCGGTACAAATCCTGAACATTAAGTTTAAAAACTGGTTGCGATATAATTGTGAAGTACGTTATATAATAAATTATTATTCATGTTTGTTAAGTATTATATTAAGTTATATTTCATATTCTACCAGTTAAATAAGGAAACTACTATAAATTAAGTTACTTACTAAAATGATAGAATCATCCATCTTGCAATCTTTTTTATAAATAAATTTACCTCAACCTTTTACAGTAAGTTATACTTAAAAAAATTCTGAGATTTATGTTTTTTGACATTAAACAAACATAGACTGAGAATGTGAGGAATAAAATTTAAATCTCGTAAGTATCCTTAAACGTGCTTTCTTTAATTGATTCATATCAGTCATAGTTTAAAATTAGTTTTAAAAGATAAAACAAAACATTGAAAGTGAAAATTGTCATTTAATTTCACTTTTTCTAGTTGCCTCCAGAACATAAAATAGGTTGGCTGTATTAGTTTTTGTGCAATCTTACAAAATACTTTGTATGAAACCGTTTTTACCACAGATGTATAAAAATGTATCTGGATTTAGTTTTTTTTTTTTTTATTTTATTTTACTTAAAGACTCCATATATTTTTGAAAGTAGGAATAATTCACTTTAAAATAGGTTAAGATCTAATAATATACCAGGGCTAAGAAATGGAAATTCGCCTTTCTTTTAAGCAATTACTAGGCAGTAATATTAATCAACTCGATTTGTCATTTTATTTCACTTTTTAATTTTTTATCTAAAGATTAAAAGAAGAAATAAAATTCAGGACATAACTGTTTCAAAATAAATTTCTTTCCCGCTTTTTAAAGAAATGAGACACTTTTTAAATTAGTTTCAAACATTTTCGGAGTAGTACATTTTTCTCCGAAACATATGGAGATGTTTTTTTTTATCCTATGGATGGGGAGAGTGTTGTTGTAGCCTTGGTAAGCCAGCGTTTCGAATTCTAGCCCAGTGGGAAAGTTGACAGTCACTTTTTACTATACCTTGACCAACCAGGCTGAAAAAGACTCCTCATTCTGGCTAATTAGCAAGGCATTTTGACTTCTGGCGTTACTGTAGAAAAGATTCACCACACTATGGCTAGAAAACTCTTTTATATTATGTTTTTCTTCAGCATTAGCATGGATACAGTGTTTTGTGGGGAAAGTAACTGAAAATACAATATATGTAATGAATTTTAAGCCATTTGAGCGAAATTCTGCTATGCGACATTTAGATTACTATTTCAAAATGCACATTCCTTTATACAGGCATTAAATTTATTTCAATGCTACAAAGCACGCTTATTTTTTTAGAAATCTATAATTCATATTATATTATTATTTAGTCGTAATATTTCTTCTCTCTCTCAAATAATTTTGCAAAGCAATAATTTAAAGCATGAGAGTAACTTCCTTAGACCCAAGGATAACTTTGAGTCATTAATTTCAGAATAATTTGTATCAAGCGGCTCTAAATAGATGAAAAAGTACTAAAAAAATGTTAAAAAAATATTTTAATTTTAATTTTCGAGAAATTAAGGGTCTCTTGGAGGAGATATTGAGACAAAGTGACATCACCATGTTAATTTAAAATATTTTTTGAATCTTAATTTAATGAGTATTTCATCATAATTAGCATAATGAGCATAATATAAAATAATAATAATGTAAAATTTGAATCAAAAAATATTCCTGTCTGAACTGTTTGAAGATGAGTCCTAATTTCCAAAATTTATTATTCGTTTTTCTCTCTATCCCTTTATTTCCTACTTTTAAATAATTTCTCAATTTTAAGTTGTTTCTTATTGAAAATTTGTGATTTTTTTTTTAAAAAAAATGTTGTCTAAAAGTATGGGAGTTATAGTTTTTTCTGCCCAGAACATTCGAATTCTGGGAAATTTTAAATTAGGCACAATTACAGTGATCACTAATTATGTTTCATTTCAATTTCTGACAGATACAGATTCTTTCCTATATTCTTTAAATATCTACATTTTGTGAATTCAGTTAGCAATTAAAGAACATCATACTGAGCTGAAATACTTGCATAATTATAGTTTCAAATCGAGTGATTTTGATAGCCATTGATCCAATGCCTCCTACAGGCGACACTGAAATAACAGCTTTCTAAATCAGAAGTGGGAAGATTTAAGTAAGAAATTAATAATGTTATATAAACAGCAAGTTTATGGAATTCAACAGCATGTTTAATATTTTTTATTACACAAATAACAAAAAATATGGACACTTAGAGATGCGCAGGCGTGTAATTTTCTTTCTCTTGGAAAACACCCTCTTCATTTTATAAGAAATAAACTACGAATGCAAAATGTTTACTAAAAATCATTTCTTCAGAACTACCTTCTATTAACAAGAAAATTAATTAATTCTGGGTACCAATGATGTATTTTGTTTAACTTGGCGACATTTTTTGAAAGTGTTATTTAGTGTCTCCTATACAGGACATTATAAATGAGGAGGTTAATATATTGTAAAAAATGGATTTAAAATTGCATTGCGAAATTATTACATGTGGTTATGTACTACTTTTCAATAAAATTATGACAAAAAATTGAGGAAAAATGGATAGATATTGGGTGCAATTATAAATGAAATAAGGCGTTCCTTTAGTGATGGATCATCTTGTCCAATGTAAACATTTAAAAATGCATCAATGTCTTGTATAATCTAAATTTTATTGATAAATAAAATTTTGAAAATACTTTCAAAGTAGATTAACCGAAAACGAAATATATATGTTAAAGATAAAAACTTTTTTAAATTTATATATATATATATATATATATATATATATATATATATATATATATATATATATATATATATATATATATATATATATATATATATATATATATATATAAGCTTGATTACGGCTGGATTCAACCATAAAAAAAATGTATAATTCTGTCAAAGCATTTTGCTCAAAGACGTTTTGATCCAAAAAAATCTCATGACACATTATTTAACATATCATTATCTGAAAACATAAATATGAATTTCACATTAGTGATCAATCATTAATGTAAATGTTTTCAAATCATGAGTGGATTCAAAAATAAATGTTCAGTGTTCTCAGATTTTTCTTTCCTACAAAGGAGTTCCTATACTTAGAATAACATTAATAGACTTAAAGATTTGCAATTCCCGCTTAATACACAGGAATACAATTTATATGAATGATTGATTTTTTTTTTTCATAGATGGAAAGAACAGGTAATAAAGTAGAAATTTATTTTAATATTATTTATTATAAGATAGATAGTCTTTCAAAAATAACTTCTATTACTGAAAGGAAAATTAAAATTATTGACTTATCACAATTTTAATAAAATGCATTTATCTCGAGGAGTATTATTTCTTCTATAAGAAAAGTATAAAAATGCTTAATGCGTGATAAAATTACAGAAAATGGAAAATATGTGTTTGTAGTATGCTTTTTAAGATGGGAAATATTAAACAGGCAATATTTTGTTGTTTATATCACAATATGAAGCAGCGAGTATACAGAAATGACCTAATATATTTTTTTTTCTTTATTGTAATAATTTTTCTGTTATTTGAAACAATTGAAAAGTCTTATTCATTCGAATCCTTAAATTTTTAAATTTTAAGTTTTGTCTTATATCTTTAAAGGCAAAACTCAATATAATTACATATAAACAAATAATTTTAGAACAACGAAATGGGGAAATGGTTCAACATATGTATTAATGAATAAATTTGAAGGATTATGTCATGAAACAACTAGCTTTTGAAAGCTACATATTTATCATTAAGTGTTGGATGTTTATAACATAACTTATTAATTACTGGATATTTATTGATGCCTATTAAAATTTTTAATATAGCTTTTAAGGCTATTGAACATTAAGAAATAATTGTAAATGTACTTACCAAATTAGTATCATAAGATACCTTTTTTAGTAAGTGATCATTTCCATTCATGGAGTATTAAAAAATAAAATAATGATTCTGATGCATCATACCGTATAGAGACATTTTAATGATAATGATGTAAGGATGTTAAAATGATTTTATGTAAATGCTGCCAAATATTTTAAATGTATTCCTTTGTGAAAATGATAAATTTAAATATTTGTATATAAGATGTTTTACCCATATGTAATACCATCTGCATTTTGATATTTAAATTTGACAGATTATTAATAACAATTTTCTCTTTATAAGCTTAGCTTCGAGTTTTTTATTGATAGCATCTATCCAATCCACATAAGATCTTTTCTACAATTCCTACGTCTCTTGCAGACATATAAAATAATTCGGGGTAAATAAATATCTATTGCAAATAGAGATTTCAGGTGTGCATGTATACATATTTGTTTTCAGGTGTGTACTTGGCAACACCTCTTTATTTATCCCTGCTATCCATATTGCTACATTTTATATATATGATTCCCAAACAGTAGTCTAATTAATATGATTCGCTCAGAAATAATAACCACAGCCCTTTCATTCAGGTTATGCATTCGAAAACTTTTGTTCCAATATCACTCTGTGTGTTTGTAAGATATACTTAAATGTGTATAAATTATTGCTTAGAATACTAAATGAATCAATACCTTATCAACTTATTCGGGGTCAAATGAGAAGAATAAGTGGAGATAAGAATTCAAGTAATGAATCCAAAATCTAAATTTTCGAATTCTGCGTCAAAGATTCCTCAGCAAAACGATCTCTATTTCTTCAGTTACAGATTCAGCTCTAACTCACAGACTCTAACTCTAACTCACAGACTCTCTTATTAATAATTTATCGCTGCTTATAAATGTAATCCATTGAATCCATTTCATAATTTCAGTCCAATCTACATGAGTCACATTTCACTTTATTGAGAATTGTTAATTGAAATACATTCAAAAATAAACCTAAATAATTAATTGAAGAGGAAAATGTGGTAGATCCCAATGGTCACGTACAGTTAAAAGGGAATATTATGTTTGGTTTCAATGGAGAAAGAATAATGTGATAACTTAAAAAAGTAATATGCACTTCACACTACGCCTTCTGTACTTTACTCAAAAAAATAAATAATGACATAATATTGAGAATATAAAACGAGTCTTAATGTGCCACACATATTACTAAATAATTATACATCCACTTGAACAATTGTTTTAATTTAATTGTGTTAATGTAATATATATATATATATATATATATATGTGTGTGTGTGTGTGTGTGTGTGTGTGTGTGTAATTCTAAGAACCTACTAAACCTTACCAATACTCAAGTGATGCTTCCCTACAATGGTTCTCTTATGAAGGAAAAGAGACATTTATAGAGATTTCACCACTTAGGTAAGGGGAATTTGAGCAATAGCCCCATAAACATTTGGCGACCATTTTAGTGACTTTAGCAGCGATGGTTTCCAGAAAATGCTGGTTTTACTCCCTTCCTTCCCCGTGGGGAATCTAGTCAATGCCTCGAAGAAGAAAGTTATTGAATTTATACAAATTTTTATTGTGAAATTATATCTGGCCCGAAGAGATATAAATACGCAAAGAGCCTAAGAGTGAATCCGTCAGTTTGTCTTTAGAATCTGTATAATAAATCGATCGTAAAACCACTTGCAACCGTCAGGCATTGGAATTACTGATTACCTGCAGATTGCTTACCTGAGTGAATTTGTATAGGATTGACGTGGATTTGAAATGAACTATCGGAGCCTGCCTTGGAAGTGCTAAATATATTTCTCTGTAGTATGAACCAGTAAGTTGGTGAGCTGAACTTTGCTGATACAACTGTGATTGTTTTTAAAAGTGCTGTTTTGTTCCTGTATCTGTGACACTGACATGAAAAAATATGGTATATTAGCTTGTTCGGTAATTGTTCAAACACTGCTATCTGCTTGTTGTCTTAAAGATTAGCGAATAAAGCGTCAGTTGTCGTTATTCTACATGATGGATTGATTTTTGATCTCATAAACCCAAAAGTTTTGAAGCAATATTTATATATTTTTTTCTTTTTTGGGCTAATATAAAACAATATTTATCAACGTATAATATAATACATATTTACTTTGCAAATATTTAGACTTAGCTCTTGCAAATAAGAAGGGGAAGTACCTTATTATGAAAAATATGGATTACACAGAAATAAACTGAAGGAATAATTTGCTATTTCAATTACAAATGTTAGTTAAAATTAAACGTATAAACCATTTTAGCTATTTCAGGTCATTATGAAGTTAAAAGAACTGTTAAGCTATTTAAATTAAATATACATCCGGGAAAGCTGAAATCATATTTACTATGGAATGCTAAGGAATGAAATTAAACTTTAAAACATTTGGAAATTGTGATGCAAAATGCATTAATTGGTTTAAATGTGCATTGAATTTATATTTATGAATCATATCAACAGAATCATACTGATATTTTGACAGAAGATGGAATTTCAATTATCAGAAGGATGTAGAAAATGGTGGTTTGCTATAGAATTACGTAATTTCTTGAGATCTGCTTCAGATTTCAGAACCTTTTATAATGTACTAAACATGGTTTCATACATTTTTCAGTATATATCAGAGATTTTAAGCCTTTTTAAATAGAATTTTCTTTCTAGTAACACATATAAAAGTGTAAGAATTTTGCTTATAGTATACACCTTAATTCATGTAGAAACAATTATTAAAATTTAATTTTAATGCTTCAATCCGACACAAAATAAATGTCATAGTTTTAACAGTAAATACCAAATACATTTCAGATGAAACATTATGTATACTATGTGAACACCATCAAAAGAATTATAAGTTAATTGAATCATACTCAATATAGAATGATAATTTACAAAAATATAAAGGGTTGATCATGGTAGAAAATCATAAAATTATATTCTTATATTAAAATTTTGTTTTTTGTCTCATGTTGAACACAGGTATTGAACAAAGAACAACAGGGTGTTTGTTTGAAAAATCGTAAGTCGTTTTATTCATCCGTGTATGATGACCCTTCTTCAGACTTGGTGGTTGGTCATCAGGAAAATCAACACTTAGTTTTTTAAGATTTAAATTTTGTAAGCTCAAATATCTTACTTGACTGAGATCAGATCTAACTTAATATTTGTGACTGGATCTAACAGAAGCTTATTATTAGCAGTAATTTTATTTATTAATTATATGTTTCAAAATATAAAAGTGTATGAATTAATTTAACGTTCTTTACTTATTTTTAATGTTAGATTTCGTGTCTAGTAAAAAATTTGTAATCTCTTCCTTCTTCTAGATAAAATAATAAGAGCATATAAGTTATACAGGAAAAAGTTTTAAAATATTATAATAAATGATAAAATTTATGGAAACGAGGAATTTTAAATTTCTTGACGTTTATCAGGTTGCTTAAATTTAATAAGGAAAATATTTCAATGGATTTTTAACATAAACGCTGAAAATATTATTTTTTCTTTATTATATATAATTACTGCAATATATTCTCATAATGAAGCACATTGTAGCGAATTTTTTTAAAGTTACATTATTCATATCTTAATAATCATAATTTTTGAACAAGTTTCATAAATTCAATTATTTTTTTCATTATTTATAAAAATTATAAACATATGTCTTTCATTATTAATTTAAGAAAACTGATTTTAAAAATATTTTTTTACAATTTACATAAAAAAAAACTATTTTTAAATCTATCAATTTCAGAATTCTTTTAAAAATATTGATATAAATATAATCTGTCAATTCATACAGATTTAATCACGATGGTATTCACATTTAGATAAGGTATTAAATGTGCAGCAATCCGATTTTTCTTATATCAGATCTATTTAAACAGTGATTTAGATACGAATCTCCCACAAATGTACCTAACCAAAACAAGAAGCAGAAAACCACATCAACCACATACAATGGAAACTACTGGGCGAAAAAATGCCAAACCAAATGTTTATCTCCCCTACCGAATTAATGATGCGCACTTATTCTTCTCTAGATTTTTTTCAAACAAAAGAAAGGTTGCTCTGATAAGGATTAGTTATCTGACACATAATACAGATAAACGTATTTTTCCTTTTTACAGTAGATAAATATTGAGAATATAATAAAAATAAGTTGAAAATATATGTTTAAAAAATGTTTTCAAAACTATTAATATAAGATAGAATATTATTTTCTTTTGGGAATAAGGCATGAAATAAGTCAAGGAAGAAATATAAAGTTGTTTTACAACAAATCCTATTTTTACTGTTGCTTTTGAAATTGTATATATACAGATAACTATTGATCAAAAATAAATCTGTAACTTTCATTTTTATCGATGTTTAATTTTTGAACCTATTTTAAGAGCTTTTCTTTTGCTGCATAATTTCATAAAATCAAGAATAACGTGTTTCCCTAATGTTGTATACATGTAAAAATTAGTGCTAAATTTTGTTTCTTTTTAAATTATCACGTGATCACATTTTGAGTTATCTCTTATGAAAACATCTGGAAAAAACTTACAAGATGTGTTAGTTAATTTGATAACTTAATTTTAGCACAGTTGAAAACAAAAGAGGAATATATCAAATGAATTACATCTGATCTTTCATAATAAAGAAAACATACTTTAAATACTTTTAAACTACTGTTTTATCCCCAAAATAGTGTAAAAAGATTAGAAACTAAAAGTTTATATATTTGTACTTAAAAGTGTATTCTGTTTTCATTAGTTAAAGGTATAATTTATAATATACCTGCTCTAACCTGAGAAAATTTTCTGTACACAACTTTTGCATTAAATATCATATAAATAATTACATGTCGTGTGATGTAACTTATTTGGAAATTTATACTAAGAATAAAAGTTATGATAACCAACTTCAGTTTCATCCATTTTCGACTTGAAAAACAACTAGACTGAGGAAATTATTTACGTGACGTTGGTAGCTACATATTTGTTTTAACCTCAATTTGTTTGCATCTCAACATCTCTGCATTGTTAATAAGTGAATAAATGTTCTGTAAGCATAATTAATTTAGACGAAGATTAAATGTGGTGCATTGTATTCAATCAATCAAGTTTTTTTCAAGAAAATATATTCAATTAGAATGAATGATAGGTACAAATGGAACCCCATAAAGAGTTTATGAAAAAGTAATGATCTTAAAATATTTATTCTTGTAAAAACATCCTTGTTTAACAATAGCATTAATCTGTCATGAAAGTTGACACCCTTATAAATTGACCTGTACCACAATTACAATCAACGCTTACATATGTTTGTAGAGATAACTGATTGTATGAAAACTGCTCTTTTTGCTTATATGACAATATAAAAATGTAAGCTCTTAAAATTATTATTTTTAATTTTGGTGTTGAAGCTAGAATGTAATATATATCACTTCAATTTTTTTACAATAGTGTATTGGAATCACTCTTAAATTATTTTCCGATATGTTTCTGTAAATTGATTACTTGATCGATTTCCTTAACTTTATAATACATTGCAGGTAAAATAAAACGTATTACTAAAGCGAATTGAAAAGAAATAATAATAAAATTTGATAAAATAAAGTAATTCAGATATAATTTCTCACCAAGCATTGTTAATTATTTCAAGTATAAATTACCGATCATGAATTTTTCTTATTGCCGTTTTGATAAAATGTATTAAATGAAAGCAATAAAAAAATCTAAATGTTTATTTCTAAACTCATTTAAATAACTGAATTTTATATAAATGCAATACTGAAATAGAGACTCTCAACAGCGTCTCCAATTACAGAGATCCAATTATGACTGCTCCGGACTGCAGAGGTAATCGAGGAATTTGAGTTGAGTCGAGATTGTAAAAAAGTGCCAGGAAAAAGTCAGGACATAGATTCCGAGAAGTGGACAGGTCTCCACGCCCTTCTTATTGAATTTAAATAAACATAATTAGTAATTATCTTAATTTTAAATGCTTAATATACAGAATATGAAATAAATGGTCTATTCCACCGTGATGTTCCTTCTTGTTCATGCTACATCAAAGTGTTTTCTAAAACACCACTTTGCACTTAAAGTAATCTTCAACATTTAGTTTCAAAACATATTGAATGTCAAAACGTCTTTCTAGGAATATGAATAATAAGAATGAATTAGAACAAACAAAACAGCTTTAGGCATAATTGTGCCCCAAATCATTAAATTTCCATGTGGGCTTAATTCTTTTAAAAGTTAGTAATTTTGCGCAATTAAAACAAGAAATGTTTAGTGCATGCGTAATTTGTTGTCTTGGTATTGATATTAAGAATATCAACACGTGTATAAGTAAAATGTATAATGTAGATTATAGAGCAAATATTACATGGTAAGATATATATTAAATATAAATTAACAATTTGTTTGAATTTATATATATATATATATATATATATATATATATATATATATATATATGTATGTATTCAAACAAAAATGACAAATTCATTAAATATGATGCTTCCCACAACCTTACAGTTATTAGACTGTTACATTAATAATGGAGTATTATTATTTAGAATGTTAAATAGTCCTATTTTAATGTATTTGTCTGTTAGCTAAAATAGTCAAAGATATTTTAAATGAAGAAAACTTAAGATATACTTTCGTTACAAATATACTGCTATACATATGAGATACACTGCTATACATATGGTCAAACTCATACAACTACCTCATTAGACTTGTTTTAATGTTTCTCTTAATATTTAAAAATATACATGAGAATACAAAAGATTAATGCAACTTCAAATTTTTTTAACTTTGTTATAAAACGTTAAGAAAAACCTAAGACTTCAATTTTTGTTTTAAAGGAAAGAAATACAAATGTTCAACTAAAATAAAAATTATCTTCATTTTAAATTATAAGAACAAATGTGATTTTATGTGGCTTATTACAAGAAACTTTGACTTACAGTTGATGCATATTTTATTTTAGTAAATATATTGAAATAAATGATAACACAGCTTCTGTACTAATTTACTTTTCTGATTAACAAGTTAGTATCTAGTAAAGCAACATAAATCTTCAAATATAAACAATTTCGGAAATGATGAAAAGCGCATTTAAAAAAATTATATGAGCGTCTCACTTGTGAAAGACAAATTCTATAAAAATGCTCAGTATAATTATTTAAACATTTTACCAAATAACAAATGAAGAAAAAATTAACTTTCCTAGGAAAGTATATTGTAGTGTTCAAGCAAATTTGTTTGACTAAAAAGGAATGCATGAATATTTTGGATTCTTACGATACATATACTTTACTTCTATATTTTTCTATATACATTTTTTTTTTCTTACTCTTAATTAAAACTTCACTGAAAAAAGTTGCGTAAATGAAAAAGTAATATTATTGCAAATAAAAAAAATGTGCTGAATAAGTTAATAAACTGATGTTTTTTTTTTTTTTTATATATATCTAAAATCAGAAGCTTCTGCTTGAAACTCGGAAGTTTCAGAAAAGAATTTATATTAAATTAGATTACTATCATTTTTTAGAATTGTACATTGGATCCTACACTTAAGAAAAACCCTTGGGAACGTTTAAAAAAGAAAATGCAAACATTTCGATAAAAATAATTTTCTTTATGTATAATATACCATATAACTAAACATTTTATATCGATGCTTTCAATATAAGAATACTTGATTCTAAATAAATTAACTTTGAGGAACATGAATATTACACTATAAAAGTAAATTATTAGGGATTATTTTGTAACAGAATTCTGGTTTCGAGTACTGCGACTTCACAAATTTCTTTGCACTGGCATGTATGGACATTTCGTGTTGTTAAGCTACAGTAATGCAAAAGCTCATCTGCTCCAATACCATGAAATTGGGGGTGGGAGAAAAATTTATACCAAGCATCTTATTGGCAAAAACTAGTACTAACCCATTATTCTTTATTTCCCTCCTGGTTTTTTTTATTATAAAACGTTTTAACTTTCTCTTTTAGCTTTCAAATTTTAACTTCATTTATAGGCTGTGCGACCATGAGTCCTCTACTCCCTACTTAAGTGGGTTCTTCTTGTGTTGACCCTCAAACCCTGCGTAGGGTCGTGGACGCATGCATAAGTGGCTGTAAATTCCCTCAGTCTTTTAAATTTTGTTCGTGTTTCATATAATTATTTACATCCTCATTATTCTACATAAGGTTTTAACTTATTACCACATATTTCCCAACTTGTATATATTTTCACTATATTATAATATTTCAATTAATCATATTTTTCTCTGTACATATTTCATTCCTTTCATCATTACCTACCTCTTGGGGTTGTGCTTTTCTTCTTTTATTGATTACATATGTAGTTATATTTCGTCCTCATTAAGTTCTTAATGTGTTATTTTCTCTTTATATATTCCCTGGATTTGATGTAGGGGAGACAGATAGCTGATGTAGTCTTTCCCAATGTTTACACATTCTATAGATGAGCTTGCCTCTCCATTCCATCTCTTCATTTGTGCTGAAAAAGTGATCATTTCTCATAGTAATTAGAGACAAGGCCCCTGTGCTTCTACTATGCATTAATTTATGTATTAAGCTCCTTTTTTCCGCATTAAATTCCACAGAAATCAAGTTCTAGACCTGGACTCTACCGTGTATTTCTTCTTGGGAACTTCAACTTTTGATGAATTCTGATACCTCTTCCGTTGAATGAATTGAATTCTATTGAATTTAGTCTGTCTGTGCTTCGATATTATTTTACCTAATTATTTTACTCGCTTTTATGTGACTGACTTCCTGAAGTTCTCACGGACTTCGAACCTTGGAATTTATTTAACTTTTGAATTCTTTTCTCTGAAAATTTGAATACTTTATTTTCGCGTTTGTGTGTTTTTAACTGATATTTATTCTATAATTTCAAGATCTGAAGCCACTTTGACTTACTTTCTGAAAATTATTTCGTACACACTCTCTCTTTCTCTATTTAAATTGTATGTTACATTCCTTACATTAGATTCCTTGCTAAATAAATGCAATAAAAAGAAATAAGTAAAAATGCATTTATCAGGATTAATAATCGCAAGTATGATATAATTGAAATAAATGAGTTCTTATATTTCAATTAAACTTAAGTTATAAATATTTATAGAATTTTTTCTCGAAAAGAAAGTAATTCAGACCAAATATTTCAATACATTCATGAAAAAGAAATAAAAGGCATTTCATGCATAAAATTACTTCTTAATTATCAGTTTATGACAGTTAACTTCGCCTTGTATTTCGATTGCACTTCCCTTGAGGAAGGAAAATAATCTAAGTCAATAGCAAAATGTTTTGGAGAGGAGAAAAAAAGGAAATTGTTCAGAATGAAGAACATGTCCCATTGCAAATCGTTGACTTCGATATTACGAAGTATATTTCTTTTTCTACGTGACACTTTTAGAAAACAGTGGCATGGTATAGAAATGACAGTCCAGTTTGTAGACTCCCTCCAAATCATTAGAACAACAAAATTCATTGATTTTTTTCTCTCAATACGATACGTTTAGAAATATACATGAAGCCCAGTTTTTATCCTAGAAACCTGACAATAAATCGAAAAACAAGATATATCTTAATGATTAATATTTTCTGACTTCAAAAGACATTTTGCAGTAAATACAACAAAATTTATATATTTAGAGAGCAAATTTACACTGCAGAGTACGCTATTATTTCAAATTAAAATCAAAAGGGTTCTCTTCAGCGATTAAAGAAAAACTAATGACTGAGATTCTTATCCTTCTGATAGAAAAAAAAATACAATTGTATTATGCACTGTTGGTTGACGAGATTACAAACTTTTCATACAAAAAAGCTATAACGCCGTCGGATGCAACTTCAGAATAAGAAAAATAACTACACAAAGCAGAAATGTTTACTTCCATCTATATCACAGTGTACGAATTTAATAAAAACTATTACGTTCATTTTCATTTTATTTATTAGATACATAAAAATATTTACTGTAGCTAATGTAGTGATAAAAAGTACAAAGCTTTTAATGCTGCACGAGTATTTCAGAAATGAAGGATTCATTATCCCTTTCGCTACCGGAGGGAGAAAACAGTGCTTCTCTGGGCCCGTGGCTTTTTACCGCGGAGGGTTACGCTGTGCCCAGATGATTTTAGATATTAAACCTAATTCGTGAAAAAAAATCCTCTAAAATCGGCTATTTATTAAAATATTTTGGTATTTACATATATTATTTAAGACGCATTAAATTTAATATATACAAAAGAAAAAAAGATTTAATCGAAAATTGAATGTTTTATACATAAAGTTAATAAAAAATCATACTTTTAAGAAAATGCAAAATATATTTACATATGTTACATAAATTTCATAGTGTAATGATGTACCATTACATGGAACATACAGATATAGAAAAATAAACCTAATTTTGTTGTATGGTATATTTATATAAAATAATTCAATGCATAGTAAACGTCACATGTCTTACACACATATTTTGATGCTTCACGCAAGATTTTGAGCAAAGGGAACAACTTAGTCCCCCCTTTTTTTTATTTTAATGCCTATGTACATATTTGTATTATTTTCGCTAACATTGCTGTCAGATTCATTTATTATTTCGCAAATCTCAGTATCAGATAAATACTTTCTTTTCGTCATGACTGTAGCTGCAAATAAAAACTGACCGAATGAAACGTACATCTGAGAACACTTGCTACCAAAAGTCCTAACCCCCATAAAGGGCCATACATTGTCCTTCGAACTTCTAAGAAGTAAGCAAGAAAGAAAAAAGCAAACTGAAAACAAGTGCACCCTTTAAATCATATTACATTATAGAGACGAGCAGCAACATGTGCTTTTAACAATTACTCCCCTCCTGGTAGACAGAAGGGAAATCCAAGCCCATATCACCAAGGTCAACGCTCCAAATAACTTATCTAAATAGATTTCTCGTTATTGTAACGCCATATAGTAACATTAAAAAAAATCAAAGAAAACGTTATCATCAAGCGCATCTCTTTTGATACGTTGGGCCACAGAAAACACTCACGGAGCGTATCGCCCGTGATACGCTGGGCAAAGGAGAGCCAACACGAGCGTATCGCCTATGATATTTGGGAGCAAACAGGTTATTAATGTCACACTGAGAAGCAACACAAGCGATGCCAGTGGCCTTGAAATTTTGTGCCCTGATCAAGTGACGATGATGACACTTGAGCTGATACCTCCCTGATCAAACTAACATATCACGCCAACGGGAAGACTTCGCATCTCGATAGATTTAGTGTGCAACAGTGTTGCCACTCGTCATACTTTCAGTGGTAACAGACTCGAATCTACAACTTGATGAAAACAACGCGAGTGCGTGAAGAACCATGACCACTTGACAGCTGCTGCCTTATATTATCAACAAAAAAAAATGGTTGGAAAATCAATTCATCAAAAAATATCATGCGTATAAATCTAGACATTGCTATATTGGGTAGACAACACTGCCATTGAAAATATAAGAAAGAAGGCGTGTATTAGTTTATTTCTGGTTTTTAACGTTTGATTCAAAATAAACTGATAAGTTGAAAAGTGAATAATTGGTTCTTTAAGAAATTACATAGCTATTTACGTGTAATTATGCAAAAGAATACGTAAATATATATAAAAAATATTATTGAATAATGTCCTTAATTTGTGTTAAAAATAACAGTCTTAATTAAATAGCAAATTTGTAGCGTCATCTGAACTAGAATTTAAAAAATATTCACTCCTTAAATTCAAGATTATATTTATTTTTGTGTGGAAATATGCAAGAAACCCATTCAAATGTATTTAGATTTTGCACTCTCGTGGCTTAGCTGCTTTACGGTTCAAATATAAGAAATGAAAAGGATAAACATGTAATATCACCTTTTCAGGGATTGTGACTCAATTTTTAATCTACTATTAAAGCTTTCTCTCTTTCTCATACACTAACCATTGTATACAATAATAAAGCATTTTTAATCATTTGAAATTAGAGCTACACTACAATCTTGACTACATACCATACACATTAACATGAATACGTAAATTTATAGATATTTCACATCTGTTTGCTGCATCGATAAAGCTAGGATCCAAATCTATCTTACGTCCACCATATCGAATATCGTCCCTGCTTCCGAATTGTCTCGAATATTCTAGAACGTCTGCGCAACTTTGATACAAACGTGTATAAATTCTATACCTCATTTAATTCCAGTCTGGCTCAGTTGAGTAGATCCTTTTAGCGCTACAGAATCTATCGTCAAAGTATATGCTGTAATATCTGTGTTATTTGAATTTCACTGAATATAAATATTTAATGCATATTTATACAGTATCAAGAATAACTTTTAGATGGCTGAAGCGAATTAAGCAATATTCTAACATTAACAAGCGCACAGACGAGCAAGTTTCTTAAAGGAACATCAAGAAAATATTTTAAGGAATAAATGAATTTTGGGCTTAGCACAATTGAAATAAATGAAGAAGAAAGAATCCTGTGGTTGTGATTTGCAGAAAAATTTCGACAGTAGACAACATGAAACCTAATGAATGTAATCTACCTTTAAAAATGCTTCATAGAGAGAAAGACCCAGACCCCTGAGAATTCTTCGAATCAGAATTAAATTCATTTAAAAAGTAAAAGTCTTTTTTTGAAAAATCTTTGTCTGGGAAAGAAAAATATTTATTTATCTCTCTTAATAGATGTAAAATGCCTCACACCACTGCTGAAACGTTCGTTTTAAAAGCTGCTACTGAGATTATATATTAAAAATAATTTTGACGAACAATTGTAGTATATAACGAGGGCGATTCTGAAAGTAAGGAACGTTTCGGATTTAAAAAGAAACTAAGAACAAGAAAAAAAATTATTACATACATCAGAAAGAGCGACTAAAATTCTACTTTCCTACATAGTCACCAAGCAAATTGAGTCACTTATCATAGCGGTGGACAAGTTTTGAAATTTCTTCCTCATAGAATTTTGACTCCTGCGATCTCAACCACTCAGTGACCGCAGCTCCTTGTCGTCTCACCCACGTCTCGTCACCAGTTACGATTCGATCCAGTAATGAATCACCATATCTGTCGTAGGCCTCCAGAAATGTCAAAGCTGCCCCTATTCGCTGACCTTTATGGTGGTCTGTAAGCAATTTCGGCACCCATCTTGCACAAAATTTGCGGTACCTAGCTTTTGTGTGACAATTTCAAACAACAAAGTCCGTGAAACTTGTGGAAAACTAAGCGAAAGCTCCGTTATTGTGAAATGGCGGTTTTCACGAATCTTTTTATCAACTTTAGCGACCAGTTCGTCAGTCACAATGATAGGGCGTTCACTCTTCTCTTCATCGTAAACGCTAGTTCGGCCATTTTTAAACTGAATGCACCATTTCCGGATTGAACTTTCATTCATTACGTTGTTTCCGTACACTTCACACATTTGCCGATAAATTTCCGTAGGTTTTAGGTTTTTTGCCAACGAAAACCGTTTCACAGACCGCACCTCACAACTGGCGGGATTTTCAATTGCAGCGCACATTTAAAATTTGAATATCGAAAAAACGGGCAGAGTGGAAATGTTCCCGTTGTGATGCCTGGACGCCGCTGAGATGCCGAGCACGCAGACACCAAAATATAAGGGATCGGCGTGCACCTAGCGAAGTCAGATGGAAACGTTCCTTACTTTCTGAATAGGCCTCGTATATCTATTAAATGTTATTGTTGGCTGTGGAGTTGATGACATATATGTAGTTTTAAAGCATCAGAATTTCTGTACGTTGCTTAAAAAATTGTTATCAATTCCGCTCGTTGAGGCAACAAAGCACAATATAGAAACTCAATTAATTAATCGTTAATCGTTTCTGCAAAATTGTAGAACTGCAAATTGCGAAGAATTGCGAACGCAGCGTGGAAATTATTGCGTTGGAATGCACTCCGATTGGGCTCATTCATAGACTGGAAATTTTCAAAGCATGCAAAACAGTGTGATATAAAAATCTTCACTGTGTTTCTGGATATATTGCTTAAGCCCCAGAGAGGTTCTGGCTTCCAAAAAAAAAAAACCGAGCCCTTTTCTGAACCGTAAGCTCGACCATCTTAAGTCTTTGTGCTTACGATAGTGGTAACACAGTAGTAATATAAAATTTATATTAATATCAAAAATTTCTTCAACTTGTAAAAACATGGTGCTGTACACTTAACGTTAGTAAACTATTGTGAGGTAAGATGGTTATCATGTAAAACCTTTTTGCAACGTTATTATGAATTAAGAGAAGAATCATTTTCGTCTCATTTTCCAGGAGAGGAAAAACGAGAATTACTTAAATGGCTTACTTGTGACAAAATTACGCTACTTAATAGACACATATGTTCGAGAAATTAAACACATTTTAGCTTTAAATCTATGAAACAAATACAGACATGTTGAATATGAGAGATAAATTCCGTGCCTTTTGCCGAAAATTGAAATCGAAGTACTTAAATTTGAAGCAAAACTTTTTACAGATTTTCGCAAATCGGAATGAAAGTATTCAACCTTCCTTCCTTTCCTGACAAAAAATTCAAGAAACTAATTTCACTAAAAGTCAAAAATTATTTAATTATGTTTGCCAATAATGCTGATGAAAACCTTATAGATCGTTAAGAATAGGTTGGATATTTAATTTTTAACTCTAACGATGGTGCTTAACTTCCGAAAATGCAATCTGTACAGTTCACGGTAAGTTGCAAAACAAAAGATGGTTTAATAATAATTTATCATTCTTTGAATTTTAGCAGGCATGAATAATGGAGCTTTTTGAACTGAAAATATTCACTTCAGTATAACAATAATATAAAAATTGGTAATAGTATAGGAATTCTTTGAGAATTTCGTTTGCTGTTAATAATTTCAACATCCTACCTTAACAAAACTGGACATTTTGTAGTAGCTGCTTCGAAAACAAAATATAAATATCAACCAAATATAAAAAATAGAATATGTATTCCTAATATTAAAACTTCCTTTACAAAAAGTTGCTCTCTTAGACAGCCCAAAGAAATATCTAGCAATTATTTCAAATATGGTTTAAATATTCTGTATTAATAATTTACTTATTGAATATATTGTTCGGTTCTTATAAAATATCATTACAAATATATTACATCAATGCTGATACATATTTTTATTTTTATTATGGCAGGAAATATATGGTTTTCCTTCAATTTCAATAAATGATTACTTTTTTTTAAAAATAATATTTTCTTTTTGAAATGATCCCGTTCCTAAATGACGCGTGAAATATGTTGAGAATAACTGTTATATGCAAAGTACAAAAAAGTGTTTTTCAAAATATATAACTTTTTCCAAATTGAATGGAATTTTTGTAATCAGTAAAATAACATCCTTAAATTTCCTGATATAATTTTATCGCAATATAATTGCCTTTATGTTGCAGTACAAGCATATTAATAAATGCATGAAGTTCTGTAATATTTAAAATTTCTTTAATGTGCCAAGAACGGATGGACAAGATTTATCGTTTAAAATTGCATTGCGTTTTCCATCTATCTTTTTATACACACACACGCAAACACACACACACACACACACACATATATATATATATATATAATGGGTATATAACGTATGTGTTTATATTTTTATATATGATTGTGGATATATAGATTATATATTTGTTTTGGAAGTTCATTGAATCCTTTCCAGATTTAGAGTTTATCTATGAAACCTTTATACATAAATATGATAGTATTGTGAATTTAAAAAAAAGTACTTGTAAACTAAGCCACTGAAGGTGACACATACCTTTAGAACTATCATTTTCTTATGATTTCTCAAATATCATTTATATCTATTTGTATAAGTTTATTTACTATAAAATTATTTTTATATTTATTTACTTGGTATATAAGTGTTTTAAATGGTTTTTGAATATTGTAGAATAAGTGAATATTAGTATTTTTTTTGTAAGATCAATAGTGTTCGGAAAGCAAAAAAAAAAAACTAATATTCACTAAAATAGTATTATTGAATCATATTAAGAAGTTTAAGACCATAAGTTTTTTTGCAGGAGTTACTGGTTTTATATCATTTTATATAACAAATAAGGATATTTTATTTTTATTAATGGGTTATGTTTATATATTTACTAGAGTTGGAATGCCTGCGTTTTCTTTCTTATATTTATTTTCTCTCTTCTTTTATTGAATTATTGTTTAGTTTTCAGAATTTTGCTTATTTCCAGCATATTCACCTTTCATGATAATGTTATTACTAAGGTTGTGATGGTTGTATCTGTGGAACTGGCTTAAGTATACTATTCTCAGTCCAAAGTTTGAAAAAGTAATTGAATTACTTTAACTTCATTTCTTAATTATATAAAATTATTTTCTCCTGAAGTACGCTTTGTATTTCTTGGTCAATTTTCGAATTTTTAACTCAATAGTATTTTTTTTAAATTACAAATTCTGTTTTTTTTTTATTTAAAATTTGTATGATTAATAATGCATTAATTTTTTTTTTAGGTATAGATAATTTAATGAATTTTTATATCAAATTTCATTAAATTAATGAATTTTGGGATAATTATATTTTTAGGCATAGATAATTTAATGAATGTTTTTATCAAATATTATTTGTTTATTTACATTTTTGATATATTTTAATCTTAAATGGTTCGTGAGTTTATTTCTCACAAATAATTTTATTGAATTCTGAATTACTTTTAATTATTAGTTATAAATATTTTTAATTTAATTATAGTTTTTTATTAGTTATAATTTATAATTTTTATGATATAATTATATACATATATAATGAAAGTGAGTAATGAGTTTTTCTTTCTTTCTCTTTTCCAAGCATTCTATTTTTACTCATAACAAAATTCTAAATTTACTAACCAACTTTCACATACTCATTAGCTGCCGCAGTCACATACATTCATAAAGTCACACGTTGCATTCAGATATCCCAACTCTCATCAAACTCAAAGCTCAGGAGAATTCTGAAGATTTCCCTTTTTATTGCCTATAAGATATGCTCTTTCTAGGATTCCGAATATAATGTCAAGACTTCTTCAATAAATGAAGTGATATTTACAAGATGACATAGACATCATTTATCCACTAGTTTCAGAAAAAATTTGAAGCGGCGGCAAGATGCATTATACATATATATATATATATATATATATATATTATAGTTCCTTTTGCCTAACTTTCAATTTTGAATGCAATATTACTCTTATAGTACATAAACATCAATAATGAAACATATTTAAATGAAAATAAAATTGTTCTTAATCACTTATTAATTAATTTTAAAAGAAATTTATTTCTTGTTAATGTGAAATCTAATTAAAATCTTTAATTATCCTGTAAGCTGTGATATACAGCTACAATAAAATAAACATTTAATTAGAAAATAAACCTCCATCTTCATTGAAATTTTTACAAATAGAAATCCTATTTTATTCTGAAGTAATAATTGTTTTTGGAGCTTGATATTTTAATTGGATTAAGAATTTCTTTTTTATTTTTAAACATATTTTGAGCTCGCTTACCAGGCAGCCTTTAAATAAGGGAAACAATGATGGATAAAAATAAGAGCAGGAAGATTAACGACTATTTAATTTATTGAGAAAATATTTATTTGAGAAAGAAAATCTGAATTTCAGAGATAGCTTATTAACGTCGCAATTAGAAGCTATACGAGGTCACGGATTTCGTATTTTTCAACCTTCGACAAATAATCAGAATAATATCTGAGCTATCATATAACTCTCTCTAATATGTCACACACTTCCAAAAAATTGTTTTTAATTTCGACAAATTTAACGTTCATCAACAACGCTATCAAAAGCGGGGCATCAAAACCTGAACCAAAGAAAGAACGGAACAAAACAGTGGACACCTAATTTTCTATCGGAGCCACGAAGAAAATCTCAAACTTTAATTTAAAATTTGCAAATTCATGCATTTAATTTTTTTTGTAAAACGAAATAGTTCTAAAACAAAGAAAAATTTGGTAGAGAAATGTATAGTAAATTATATTTTCATTATAAGATAACTCAATTGTATATTTGCAGTTTTTACACTTTTGGACTTACATGATACAATTGAAAAGTATTTAGAAATGTAATTGTTAGTTTTCCTATACGACAAAGCATGATTATTGACAGACAATAAATTTTTAAAAATAGTTTCGTCAATGGTTAAAATTTCTTATTACTGCATTATAAACTGCACGGACAACTGTTTTGGTGGGCTATTAATATGCTGACACTTATTTGCATTAAAAAATTCAGAGAAATTGTATAATTTACAATTCTATTACTTACTTTAATTTTAATTGAAAAATTATTGACCAATATTAAATACTGAACATAATTACAGTTTTTCTTTGATTGCTGCTTACGGAAATATAATATTTTACCTTGATTCTAATATAATATTATATGTTATATTATATGTAAATAATATTATGTGTAATTTGAGGTATGCTAAGATTTCGTGAATTCCTTCGAACATTTTAATACGTATATAAAAGAGAGTCTCTTCCATTTTTCATTTACAACTCTCTGTAAAATCGTACTTTCAAAAAAGCATTGTTTTTACGTAATACTAAGTAAATTACTGTTATGATATATTTTTCTATAGTTATAATCCAAATTTAAATTGTAAGCAATTACAAAATTCTGTAAAGAATTTGGATTAATACGCATTATCATACGCATTTGGATACAGGAATTATCATTAATATCATAGGATTTTATATCTGTATTTGATCCACCACATTTTCAGATCTGTATATTTTACTTTATTAAAATAACATTCATTAAAACCCATAATAATAATAAAGTTTATATGTGGAAATTTATTCGTTAAAGTACAAATGTAATTACAAAAAGAAAACTCAAATAATTTCTAATATTTATAATTACTTATTTTTAATTTAGACCCAATTAGGTACTGTTCGGTTGAACGTCCTCATTTTCAGGAGTTTTTCTTGAATATCTCATTTATGAATTGAAAAATATGTGTTTCACATGAACAAACATATAAATGCAAGGATAAGAAAAGTTTATAATTTCTTAATAAAAATTAACACACACATAATTTAAGTTTAGTTTGAAAAGGAAAAAATATTAGATCTAAAGATAACAAACAATGTGCTTGAAAAAATTCTTAGAAAACAAGAATATTGAAGCCAAATATGAATGAAATCGAATCAGTAATGATATTTTCCGGCCAATTTTATATATACACTTATTGATATAAACATTTTACATACATAAGTACAACGGTGATGTAAGTAAATGATTACGAAATCAAAACAAAATAATAATTTACTGTAAAAAACAACAACAAATGAATAGAGGATTTCGTACCATATTGGGCCACCTCTAACATGAGTGATTGACGTGATATTGTGGGGCATTAAGGCATATGAACCTGGCATGATGTCTGTGACATTGCTCTCAGCAGTTTCTGAAAATATGTCTTTAATTCGACCAAATTCGTATTCTGTCTAACTTACCATCCTAAAAGATGACAAGTATACCCAATCTGTGACAAATCTAGGAATGGAGAAGGCCAAGGAAGGGTTGAAATGTAGTGAAGGTAGTCATGTGAAACTCTTGTTGTGTGTGGCCAAGGCTGCTGAAAAAAGGCTCCTGCAAGCCCTGCTCAGAGTGGCAACACATACGGCTGAAAACTGTCACGATTGTACCTCTAGGCGTTCATGATTCCGTGGATCAATACTAGGTTTGACCGTATAATATATGTAATGGCGCCCCGTTCCACGACACCGTTAGTGGGAGTGGTTTCCGCTGACGGGAAAGGCAGTATAAAGACGTTCTCAGGGGACCTCCACACACGTACGTTTCTTTTCACTGCCCAAATTATATCTGCTTTCATCGCTAAAGAGCACCCAATTCCATTCTTTCGTAGTCCAATGCTTTTGATAGTGATACCACTGCAAACGGAGGCGATGGTGAATGAGTATCAATGACAATACACGTAATAGACGCCGCGATAGCAGCTTTCTTTTAGCCAGACGCCTTGCGGTGGTACAGACTGATACGGACACTTAGTGAAGGTGATGCCTGTATATAGATGGTGGACAATGATAATGGTGGCGCTATGCATGCAATGGTGGCGCTATGTCATATGATGTGATGGTCTTCTCGACTATTGGTATATCTAGGGTGTCCTGTTCTTGATTGTGGTGTGACAGACCTCTTTCTTGTTCACTGGCCCCAACATCTAATCTCAGTAAAGTCAGAATGACCTAGGTGCCGAACTGCTTGCCAATTTGACCACATGGTTTCCGTGTTCGCTATGATTCTTCCCCTCTCATATTCTGGCAACTGCTAATATTGTCACCAATGGTGGCGTAATGGTATCTTTTGTTAAAAAGCATCCCTCAGCAACAGATTAAATACATTCAAACAAGCTCTTCTTACCTGTTTTTTTATCCAAGGGTAATAAATTTCAATGTCCTCTGATTGTCTCATGCAATTTGCAGTCACTCTGCATTTCTAATTTTATACATATCTGCAGGAAGTGTGCCATCATGCCAAGTTTCTCTGCAGTCTTACTCTTACATCTTAAAGAGACAACTCGATGCCATTTGACGTCAACAACTTGGAGCTGCAGCAATCAAATTTTGATTTGGCAGCAAATGACTACCAAAAAAACTAACTTTTTAATCAATATAATACTTGTTTGGCTCCATTAAACAGATGACAGCACCCAATAGTAACTACAATTTACCTAACGATACCTATGCAACCTGCCTTCAAATATGCATACTTTTTGAAGCACACTTGCATATATATGCACACATACCACTAAAATTCAGGAGTAAATATTTGTAAAGAGAATGCTAAAAATATTTTACATTATTTACTTTTTGAAAGTTTTCTATAGAAAAATTCCATTTCAAGTTCATTGTGTGCAATTAAAATGATACTTTTGATTTAGTGAAGTAATTGGAAACTGTGCTTATCTAGAAAAATGGACTAAGAAATCGAACAATGAAAAAAATTGGAAATTTGTCTCTTTCAGTTTCTTAGAGCAGCCTGTGAATAACTGCTGAAGATCTTTGACATATTAATCCCTAGTATCTAGTGTAGTCCTTAATTCCATGTCATTCAATGACAGACTTTGAGAAGTGAATTACAGTTAATACGTACTGGTATGAGAGCCACCTCCTATTCATATTCCGATTTACTTGTCTTAAGTGGAATCAGTACTACAATTCAGCTTAAGCGTCGTTCATTAGAAAGCTCGAGAACATGAAAGTTCCATTACCTTTATCATAGAAATAAAGAGAGAATAAAGTGAGGTTTAAAAAAAATTGTGAATGGTTATAAGTAAAATCAACCACCGATCTGTAAAAAGTATATTATTGCATTTCTATTATCAAAAAAGAAATAGAGAGAGAGAGAGAGTGTGTGTTACTTTATATTATATTCCGTCGAAATATTTTTAACTTATATTAATATTTTTAATATTTTTAATTGATATTAATTATTACTCTAATACGCTAGTAGAAGTTTAGTAATAATCGCTATTAAACACCAATGGTGATCTACTGAAATACCAAAACACAAAAAAACACTCTTTACCCCGTATTTTTTTGTTATAACTGTTCAGTGTCGTTAAGCCGAAATAATCCTACAAGTAATAACAAAATTTGCTCAGTTAGCTGTGCTAGCAAAAAAGTTTATTTTACACTAATGGATGAAAGTTTACAATTCCAATGACGATTTATTTTATTCTTTTGAAGCTTATGAATAATGAGATAAATAGCATTTTTAATTAATTGACTATGTCAAATGATGTGATCATACAGCGAAGAAAAGAGACATCCATCATAAATGAGAATAGATAATTAGAAATAGAATAATGACAAAAATGAAAAAGCTATCGTTTGGTACCATCAGTTATTTATTGTATAAATATGTTAAACAATAGCATAAACATAACTAGAGGAAGATGGCATTACACACGTATGAGTTTTAATCGTGTGTATGACTTCATGGAATCAATGAAAAGGCTTGTGAGTAACTTGCGAGAGTTAACACATCGATCAATAACTCCCGAGTCTAAAATTGAAAACAACATTTTTTTTGCAAATTTTTTTTTTATTCATCAACATAACACCTTTTGTTAATCACCTTTTAGGGTGATACAATCGTTCCAACGCTTTTCCAAATCTTTTTTTTTTGTTTTTTTTTCGCAAGAAATCTTTTTTGTTGCGAGTAAATAGCGATAAACAGCTTTCTGAATCATCGACTCGTTGCTGTTTTTGTTCCATCGAAAGCAATCGCGGCACCCACTTGGAAAAAACCTTTTTCACTTCACTTCAAAAAACCTTTTTCCTGGTCCGATCGACTTAAAATTTTGACACGTTTCAAGCAAAGGTTAGTACTCTAGAAAGACCTGGTTACTGGTTTACTACGAGCGCCATCTCTGGGTTAGTCTCGGGAGTTATTGATCGATGTGTTACATGTCTGTGTGAATATGTCTATGTGAGAATATGCAAAATTCTTTGTGATCTTGTTTAAGTGTGAAGCCAAGATGGATGCAAAATAGCCGCAAAAAGAGTTAAAGTACTCTTTCCTCCTAAAAATGTGATTCCTACTTCTATATATGAAACATGCAATAATCCTTTAAAGGATTTTCGTGACAACTCGTAGGACTGTTCAAAATAAAAACTTCTTTGCTTCATGATCCCGAGAACTGTGTATTTCTAGCATGCCTTTGATAAGGAGAAGGTGTTGCGAGGTTAGATGTCGTTCTCTACGGTGTCTCGAATTCTTAAAACCATTCATCAAGAATGATCGTGTTCCTTTTCAAACATTGTTAATTCAAATAAACACTCATTTAAGAATATTTTAGGAAACTTATTTAATTATATATGCTTAAACTCTACAAGGACGTTCCATTTTTTAGGTTATATGGGGATAAATAAGGCAAGAAATTTATTAACTCAAGTGTCGTTCTTGTCATTTGACTCTGTTTCAAACTATGATTTACATTGAACGATAATGCTCATATGATACCACACTAACAGCAATTATAACCAAAATTAAAAAAATAAAATTAATACTTAACACTATATTATTTTCGATACAAAACATCCTCCAGTGTTATAGATATGAAATTACATTTTGAAAAAAATATTGGTTTTGGGATGTTATTATTTAGTTGATTATTATTTGATTGCTTAAGTAAGACGATACATTAGCATTTTTATATTTCAGGAGAAATACTGTACATAATGTTACAAAAATGCAATAACACATCCCTGGAACACTACTTTTATAAGTGAAATGAGAATTTATAGAGATTTTGTAGTATACCTTGAAAGAGTTACGCAACGACACCTGACCATGTCAATGAACTTTGAATACTTGGCGACATCTTATGCAACTTTGTGAATAATGATGGTTTTCGTAATGCTGGAATGTTCTCGATATCTGCATTAGGAGGTAGTTATGGAATTTTGCTGTATATTCCATTTGATGTCACATTTGGCCGGAACAACGTTTAGCACTGGAACATTTATAAGTGCAACTCCTACTACCATACTTCAATTTTTGTTCATATTGTGGATTTAACTTCAAGATGTTATTTTTGATTATCGGTATCAAAACATTTTTTTTCAAAAAAAATACATATATCAACAAAATTCAAGGTAATGTAGCAGTATTTATGGATGAAATTTGAAACAATTTTTTAAATTTGTGCGAGCAAACACTTTCAGAATGGCAAGAAATGTTTTCCAAATCACATTTTTTTCTCCAAATGGTTGATTTTATATTAAATTTATGTATGTACAAGCAATTTTCGGTCAATACTGTATATCTTTATATGGTTCACTTATTATTATGGTTAAGCCTTAAGTTAAAGTGTAAAAAATTTATTTTTGTTAATCATTTAAACCTAAGCACATATAGTTAAATGATATAACTATAAAGGCAATTTATTAAATAATAATTTCAATTTCTTAGCTCTAATACAAGTATTTAAAAATAGTATATTCGCAAGTATATCGTTAGCTTGATATATTTTCTTATAAATTAATGATAATAAACATATTTCTATAATACTTAAGAAAATTCAATCAAATCGGACGAATTAATTTAATTTGTTATTTACAATTATCCCATTAATATTTTTTTTCAAAAATACTTTGTCAATTTTTGAATACAATATTGACAAATATATTTAAAGACTGATTTCATATATAATAACAAAAAATACTGTGATTGCCTATTGCTAAATTAATTTGAATATAACTGAATCAATACACTGTTATAACTTACAAAATATTAATGAAATACCTTTGATATATTACCTTAAAATAATACCTAAATTTACACTCTTGACCAATTAGATATTAAATTAGAAAGCAATCAAACGTAAGACCTTAATTAAATCCTTCATCTACAATTCGTCTTTTACTTTTAACATGTAATTATATCTTCTTATTTATATGAAATAAAAGTATATAAACATAACAAAAATCTAGTCAGCTTGTATATGATAAAGGAGATTTTGTTTTTCTCAGGGTGACAAGGGATTTAATTTGGGTGTAACTTTCGGCTTAGTTGAATATTGTCGTGTAAAAGATAATGTTTACCAATAGCCTTTTTGATGAAAGTTTAATCACTAGCCTTTTATTTTAAATAAATATACTTTGTTACTCACTAAACCTTGGAAGAATCGCATGAACACTTATAGAAATCGAATTTCTAAGTCTTTAATCGTAATACTCTTGTTATTGTTATAGTCGCAGACATATTATGACAACCACTTCATTAACTGTTGTTTCCTCTATGTTACTCTGATAGTTTTCCCTTTTGACGTTTGACTTTGTTAAAGGTTATGTGGGAATTTAATTTATCAAATATTAACACAATTACTAAGACATCCCTTATTAATAAGCACTTTCCCATAATCTTTATACTATGCCTTCCACAGATTTCAAACAAGCATCATTCCAACAACGGTTTATTAACACTCCGTTCGTTTTAATATATTCTGATTAAATTTATAAGAATAGCTAATTTATTCATGCCGAAAATAAGTATTTGAATCTCTCCATCACGCTTCAGTTACAGCTTAAGTTGGGAGATTTTGGTTTCCCCCTTAGGAAATTTAGCTAATTTCAGTCAATTCTCCTAAAATGTAATCTAACAGAAGTTTTAATAAACGGAGAAATAATTATACATGCATATCACATAAGTATTTGAAAATATTGGTCTATTAAAACTTTGTAAGAAAATCTATGTAGAATTCTCCCTTTAACTCAGGAAAACCTGAAGATTCACAAATGGGCTGTGTTTATTAAGATAATTGTTAAAATATAAACTTGATTGCAATATTAATATATGATGCATAGTTTTATTTTCATCGACTAAAAAAAAGAATGCTACCAGAAATATTGTTTTAAAAAAAATAATTCATGATGTGGATATTTTTTTTGAGGGAGGGGACTCGTAATCCCTAAAAAAAATGAAATTATCTTGTTTGTAATTATCACATGTTAAGCGTGTATATATATATATGTGTACTGGAGTTCAAAATTAAAATAAAGTGCATATTTTGTATATTTTAATGAAAAGAATTGATTGCAATGTAAAAATACTGTTTCGAAACAAAGATGCTAGATTTATATTTCAAATACGTAAGTGTATACGTGTGGGGGGGGGGGGGGGGAACTAGGCGAAAAACATGATTTATAAGAGAACGTACCAAAATCCGCATTTCGTTCGCTAGCGCATTTCGCCGAATTTCTTGGTTTTTTTGTATTACAGCAATCGCTTAAATTAAAATTTAAACAGTAACAATGAGTAACGACCACCGTTTAGATGATGGAATGAGTTGGCGAATTGTGTGTAGGCTAGAAGCAGGCCAGTCTTTGCAGATAATTCGATTTAACGCCCAGCGCCGTGTCCAACTGAAGGAAAAAGCTTAAGGATACCGGATCTGTAGAGAGAAAGCCTGGGCAATATCGTCCTAGACCCTAACGGCTAGAGAAGATCACCATTTGACCATTCGAGTGAGGTGTAATAGGGATGCTACAGCTTCTCAGGTCTTTTATGAATTGTATGCAGCCAAGATAACTAGAGTTTCAAGGGTGACTGTTTCCAGAAGTCTTCGTGAGAGAGGACTGTTTACAAGCAGACCTGTTGATTGCGTCCCACTCAATTCTGCGAACAATAGAATCCGCTTAAAATGATACAGGTATCATACAAATTGGAGCATGAATCAATGGAGGACATCTATTTCTACTATTTTCTCGAAGAGATAAAAATTAATATTTTTTTTTATAAAATTTACCAAAAACAGTATTTTTTTTTCATTAAATTATGAAGATTTAATATACCTTTAAAACTGAGTGGAAAATGCAAGAGAAAATCTTCTTTCTTAACCTCTCATTAAAAGTTGCACTGAAATCCATGCCGAGAATGGCACAAGGATAAAAGTCTTGACAAAATCAATTTATGTTTCAATAAATTATATTTTTAATTCAAGTGGTGCAGAATTTTTTGAATCCAATATGGCAACCTTTATATAGCATATCTCATATTTTTCATATTGTGGCATTACGTTTTTTCTCAGCTGTTCATTTTATTTTGTAATGACGTGTGACTGAAAAAAATTTGTGAGGAAAATGTATTCGTATATATGAAAAATAAGTATATCAATATTTTATTGTTCATCTTAATTTCAGGTTATAACTTCTCCCTAAAATATTTAATTTTTTTCTTGGTTTGGTAAAAAAATATCTGAAAAATTTTGGTGATTATATTTTAATGATAGAATCATATCTCTATAAATAATAATAAAAATATTTGAATTTTTCAATCCAGAAGGTTACAAGAATATCTGTAACCCTTTCAGAGGTGGTGGTATAATTTTATCCACATCTTTAGCACCCTAAAAATCTCTTCAAAATACCTTTTTTCTCATACATTTATCTTCAAATGGTAGGTTATAGTGTTATTTACTTAAATTAGATGGTACAACTATGCAAAATGATTATAAAAATCAGTGCTTTGAATCTAATGAAAGCTCCCGACAAGTGGTTGTTTTATCCCTTACAGAAATATTTTTGATATGAATCGAAAATTTTAAATTCATCAGCTACCCAATCTACAAGTTAAAAGTTTGCGTAAATATTGGTAATTAGACGAAACAAAATTTATAAAATATGGGTTTCATACTTCAAACTAAGTGGTATAAAATTTAAATAATAGCCCAAATAGAGGGTTAGTGAGCAGGAGATAGCAGCACTGAAATTTATGATTCAGTTTAAAATACGATTTTCTTGGTTACAGTGAAAGATAGAGGAAACTAATATGTTTTTCGAGTACAAATGTGGCAAAAATCAGACTTATTCTCTGAAGAAAATAAATTAAAACAATAATAGAAATTTATCAAAGTGGGGCGTACCCACAAAAAGACATCAATAAAGCAGGGGAGAAAAAGATTTCTCAAAACCAAAACTATTGCAAAATTCGGACAAAGCAAAGACGAAGAGTCAGAGATAGAACTGGTTGGAGACAGTACATTGGAGATTTGGTGTCGTTAACGTGAGACTTGTTAACAATACTGAACATAAAATGTTAGCATGATGTAAAAATATTACTATAATATGTCAGAAATATAGGAGCGACAATAGGGGCTCTTTCCCACAAGTTCCAGATTTTATCAAAGGATCTGAGTTAATTGGTATGACAAATTGGCATATTTATATATATATATATATATATGTGTGTGTGTGTGTGTGTATATATATATATATTTCTAAAATCTGACTTTAAAATAATGCTTTCACGAGACTTTCGATTGAGCAAACAAAATATTATAGCAAACAAAATATTCGGGGATAATTTCATAATTTTTGGTTAAGAAGAAATCGAATAAAATATTTGAACATTTGCATTTCAAGACATTGAATATTAATATATTTTAAATACTTTTCAGGAATTGAAATATTTACATCCATTTTTCTATTTTTTTCCAGCTTCTCATCCGTTGGTATTTAATTTATGAAATATTAACCAAGTTTTAACGTCATCATTCTGTATAGGAGTGGATCTGATGCAGCATTACTCTAACTAAATGACATAGATTTTTCCATTCATTGAGATTTCTTCCATAAGAAATTACTATTTAATTTTAAGTTAGCTTAAAATCAGTAATTAATCAATAGCACTAATATATATTAAAAAGAGTATAACTCTTAATTACAGAATAATAGTGCCACCATTTAAAAGGAAACAAGTAAAGTCATATGAGCTATAAATTATTTCAATTTACTATTAGATTCTTATTTCTGATTCAAGTAATTGAGAAAATAGTGTACACCATACTTTGCATTTACTTATATTGCTGTTAAAAAATAACGTTTGCTTTGTTTATTTTTATATATTTTTAAAGGATTTTGAGATAATTTGTTAAATAGTTCGCTATAAAATGGTATTTTTAAATTGTAAGCAAACGAACTGAAATTGAACTTATGAACGAAAGAAAAAAAATTGCGCTTACATCAGAATAATTTTTTTTTTGAATTCCGATACACTTTTTTAAAACCCACAAACCCACACAGTGCTTACACTTTTTACACTATGGCATGAGGTTTTATTTTATACAATAAACTTAATTGTTTTTTGCAAAACATGCCCATTAAATGTATTTAGTATATAATATGTGTAAAATGTAAGGAAAACTAAAATCAAAGTTTTGAAAAAAGTTAATTTTTTTTTCAAATCAAACGTTCAAATTATGAATTATTTTGTAGTTTACAAAATATTGTGTTTTTATGTTTTTGTATATTTTTAATTCTATTAATCCATTATTTGTTATAATAGATGTATGTGAATGTGTAAAATCTTAACTAAAAACGTAAACACAGTAATTGATTATCGATTGCTCGTGTATAATTAATAATGTGAGCATGTGGTATTCCTTGAATAAGCAGTTACAAAAGTATACAGATATCCTAATATTATGATACAATTTCCTTTGCTTTAAATTTTAAAAAATGGGAATAATTTAAATTTGATATAAAATTAGGGCTCTTTTACTTTCGAAGGAGTTTCAGTTATCTAAAAAAGATCACTGGAGCATTTGAATAAATGAAATGATTGAAAATAGACGGATTTATGAAATTAGGCATACAATCTTTAAAAGTAGCTAGTAGTAAAATGCCCTAATTTTGGTGTATGAAAATTTCGAACGCTCTTCAATGTTACATTTATGTAATAAAGTGGTTTTTCCATGTATATTACACGAGACTGATTAATTAATTTCTAGTTTATGGTCCTCGGAAAGCTTACTTCAAAGACAAGGTAAGAAGCAATCTTCGTTGTACTTTTTTTGTCATTAGAATTTGTAAATTGAATTATATATTTATATTTATTTCAATTTAAATACATGGAAATCCTAATTGTTTCTTAAATCCTTTTAAGAAAATGTAGATTGAAGAAAACCTTTTTATATTTCGTAAATGACACAAAATAAAATTTCAGAAGAAAATACAATTTAAGCCTGTTAATAAGATTTAGAAGACTGAATTTCATCCATACAATTTATGTACAGCCGAATCTGTGAATTAAATTAAATTTTCTTTGAAAGTTTCCGTACTTGAAGAAATTAAAGAAAGAAAATAGATAAGTTTTCCCAATCAGTGTAGAAGTCACATTATGATTGATAATAGAAGAAATGCTAATATGATCTACATTAAAGTACTATAAATTTTCCTTTTTCAACAAAAACAGTGAATAATTACATATTCATTTCTTCATCCTATTTACTTCCAATGCTAAAAAATCATTTTGTTTGGGCAAACATGCATAATAATAATTAAAAGTAAAATAATATTCGAATGAAATAAACATTTAAATTATAAGTAACAAAACTAAATCATTAAAAATAAATTAGTTCTAAAAATGTTGAGCAATTCCAAATTATTCCTGATTTGTTTCGTTTCATGTTTGGAATGATTTTTCTTTCCGATAAATATTTTACGTCACTTAATAAAGCAAATTTGATATTTCTTGCATAAATACACCTTCGTTGATGTTTCCCATTCTTCTAAATGTAGAAACATCTAGCTTAAAACAGAAATGTATTGCTTTCAATCTCACAAATGCCTTACGCATTTAATAATGAACGAATTGTACAGATATTCCCCTTTGTCCCCTAACAAATACACTCATCATCGACCGCTTGCCAAAGTGAACCTCTTCTTAAATTAAGCAAATAACTACTCAATGGAGTTGTGGTTCACAAGTGAGTGATTGAGGTTCGAAGTAGGCACCTGATCTCTTAAGGAACTTTGCACAAAGTATTAGAAGACGAGCAAGACAAATGGCGTAGGTGAAGGAATTATCTATGGTTGTTACTGTCCCCTTATAAATTAAAATTTACTCCTCACTCTCTTAACTGAGATAAGTTTGTAGATAAATTTGTAAGGGCTTAGATAATTATTTATAAGCAATTGAGAAAAATTTTTCTTTTCGTCTGAGGAATTTAAATAAAGAAAATTTCTTCTTTCATTATATTTTAAACCTATACATACTAAAATGATAGTAGTAAAAGTATTTCTACTTCTCAAACTTCTTTAAATGTTTTATATTTCTTTGATAGAAAGTGCAAATCATTTTCTAACTGAAACATACACCTTTTTTAGTTATAATTTTATGAAAAGTATTTAAAAATCCTATTATTATAATGAAACAATATGATTGTATAAAATTTTTACTTAAATATTAAAAGTATACTAATCAAAATCTAAACCGTCATAATGTAAATTAATCTTGAATTTAAATAAGACCATATTATAAAGGTCCGCAAATAGTTAATGTATTACCAAGAATGATTTTGATAGCAAAATCACAAATAGTTTGACTGAAGGTAGAATAGAAATTTGTCCATCGATTTTTTATACATATGCAATAACTGCGTTTTTTAGTAAAACATAAAACACTATCTTTACGGAAAAATGGCGTACAACTGGATTTGAATATCTTAAAAGAAAGACACTTTAAAGTAAAATTGAACCGTCGCTTACTAAGCAATCATAAAAAAACTCGTCCGTTATCTCTTTCAAAATCAAGTTTATGATTTCCATTCTCTAAATGTAATATCACTCATTTTATTTGAATCCCAGATTCAAAATAAATAGATTTTATCAACAATAATAAGAAGTTAACAATCATTTATAACACAACAAACACAAAATATTTATTTTTTCATAGAATTACAATTTGTTGCCACTCTCAGTAAACTAAAGCGTTTCAAAATAAATGTAACGGTGTTGCCATTCACTTAAAATTCTGAAAGGAAAATGTAAATTTAACACTATCCCACCCTTAATTGCAAAGAATTCAAAAACAAATACTTAATTGAGAAATATAACTACTTTAGTTTACAGTCTGTGAAAGAATGTTTACAAGTTGCACCTTTCAGGAATTTTTACACGTGAACCAGATCTACTGATGTTAGGTACTCCAGTACCCTTAGTTTGAACTGTAGACAGTTTTTCTATTGATTTATTTCTTGAATCACCTGGTTTGAGGACATTGTCTCCTCGTTGTTGCTCCTCTAGACCTTTACAAGGATAACGGATATCTTTATTCGAATCGACTTCAAGAGGATACATCCTTTGAATAGGGCGTAAGAAAGTAGACTGTGATGTATTTACTTTTATCAATTTATCTTTTCTAGGTATAAGCTCCACTATTAATCCAAGAGGACGGTCAATTCTCTTACGATTATTAATTCCAATTAAAACTATCTGGCCTACCTTAATTGTGTTAGAAACTCTTCTTTTAGGTTTTTGAACAAAAACTCCAAGGTATTCCAATCTGGATCTATTTCAGAAATTTTTATGCAGTGTTTGCCTGTATCTTAATCTTCCATTTAAAATTCTTTGTTCGATATTATCGATATCTGGAGCGTGTTGTTAAAATATAGACGTAGAGAGTCATGTTAGGGACTCGTGTTATAAAATATATGTTAATGACCATGAATTCACAACTCTTTGACAGTCCACCAATACGGTAATCATCTCTTCATGAGAAAGGCAAACTTTTCCCAGTACTATTTTCAAGAGATCTTTGAAAATTCTAAAATGTCATTTCCACCATTCACCAATACAATTGGCAGTTGGTGGGTTAAACTTCCATTTTATTAAATTGGAAGCACTGTAGCTTTGAATGCTTTTCCAATACACACTCTTCAGAGAATTGATTGTATTAGTAAAGTTTTTACCACTGTCGCTATAGATGGTCATTGGCCTGCCTCTATGTGCCACAAATTTTCTTAACGACTTCAAAAATGCATCAGTTGCAGCAGATGTGAAGAGTTCAAAATGTACTGTCCGATAGATGGTACAGGTAAATAATAGGATCCAATATTTTTTTCCTTGCTTCTAGGTTTTAGGACTTATATTTTCGACACTAACAAAATGCTTCTAACAGATTTCTAGCTGTTCAAAATTCAATATTTTCTCGAATTAGATTCAATAGTATTTGAACTCCAGCATGAACTACGCATAACACAGCTGCTAAAAGTTCTGTTCTGGGTATTGTAACTCCCTTCAAAGGTGTTATGCGAGACCTTGAAATGATACGATAACGTTATTGCATTCACCATGAATCAAGAGATATACCATAGCTGTGTAAGTATCTTTTCCAGCATCGCAAAATACATGTAAACAGCAATTATCAATTGTTTCAGAAGTCACCTTGATCCATCTGGGAACATAAACTTGTTTAAAGGCTTTAAGATAGTTAAACCATTGTTAAAATTCTTCTAGTAAACTTCTTTTAATTTCCTAATCCCTGCCTAAGGACGTTTTTCGAACTTTTTTAGCAGCATTAGCTTAGGACATGGGATAACAGGAGGAGAAACACCAAAAGGATCTATAAGCTACAGACAATATTTTTTTTCTGTAATAGTTTCTAAACTTATATCATCTTAACCGTCAAAACAAAATTTAATAATATCTAAGTGTGTGTCCCACTGAAGCTCTACAAATCCGAAGTTTTCGAGCTATTTATTTCAGACGAGGTATATGTCCAATCTCACAGTTCAAAACTTCCTTTATTCAATACATAATTCACACATGTCATAAATTCCTTCAATTGTTTGTAATTGTCATCACCAGTGACAAGATTATTCACATGGAAAATGTTTGAAAGACCTAACAGTACGAAAGGTTTGCGATCCTCATATTGTGGTTAATATGATAGTCCAGAATATCTTCCAACAGAACAGGACTGCTCGTTACGCCAAAAACAGCCCTGATATGACGAAACTCTTTTACTTCTCTACAATCTTTTGTTTTCCACCAAACGAATTTCTTACGAATAGTTAAAGGGCTTTCTTATGAATAGTTATTTGTAGAAATACTTTTTTTTATATCAGCATTTACAACAGTTCTTTCTTCTCTAAATCGTAGTAAAATTTCTAGGGTAAGCTCAATAAAATTTGGACCACTATGTAAGCATTGATTCATTAACTTATTTCCTTTCATTCTAGCTGATGCATCGAAAAGGTGTTATAGGTACACTATGTGTTGGGTTACTGCTTTCCTTTATAACTGGTTTATGAGGTAGGTAATTTCCAAAAGCCTTTATTTCATTTGTTGGAATCTCTTCATTAACTCCTTCACCGAGCAATTGCATCACGATCTGCTCATAGTCCTTATACAGATTTTCAGAATGTAGCTTTGCAGAGGTGGAGTATAATCTTCTTGAAGCCAACTCGAAGTTATTTGTCAAAGGCACGCAATCGTCCCACCAATTGAGATGAGCCTCATAACGCCCTTCATTTGTGTACTTAAGGGTTTCAAAAACTATTTCGTTGATAGATTTCTCCTGCCTTTCTTCGCACATTTTTTCAATTAGATCTTTTTTCCGGATCAGTTCTAATTCAAAAAGATACTTTTATATATATTAAACTCTTTCACAAAAAGTTAGGTAACAAACATGGTTGAACTAGAATCGGGTTTTTTTTGTGGCTTTTTTTACCAAATAAAGTCCGCCCTAAATAGGTCTTTAAGGCTCTAAACCTGAAGATAAGACTTTCCAACGTGCAGTCATTAGTCGTCCTAAGACATCAGCTAGTATGAGTATATGAATTGGTTCAGGTTTCTCTCCCAAATCAGTCAAATTCATTTTCATTTCATAAAGCTATCCTAACTTCGATCATGTGCTACCTGGAATTATATTTTTGCAGATCACTGTATGATCCAAGGCTTCAGAATTGCACCTAAAACTTTCATTGAGATCAGCTAATCTTATCCTGTAACTCTGATGCTTGTACTTTTCCGATATAACACCAACAAATAACGAATAGTTCACAGTATCTTCTCGCATTGATATGAAGTCCATTTTTGTCGCAAGGTCTTTTAAAATACAAGATCCTTGTGATCCATAATATAGAACTCCTCGTGTTAAACCATTTTATTATCGGAAATTATTTTTATATTCAAAGTTTGTAAAAACTCTTTAGGGCTTCTATTACTATTAGCTAAAGTAACTTCCTTTTCTGACAAATTTATCTTATCTTTATTCGACTTTCTTTATTTTTTGGAGTCACTCGCTTCACACATTAAAGGCATATGCTTTGTCACACAAATAACTTCAAAAATATGCGACAAAATTGGGCCCTGTATCCGGAATAAAAGCATAAGAAGCAATATTTTTTTCCTAAAAAAATATTTTCTTTCAACTAAACTCATTTTCTGTGATGAAAAACATTCCGAGCTTGAGAGCTGCCTATCTCCATAGAATACGCAAGATTTCCTTTTTTCTTGTGTTGCCGTTGTTAGTGACCCAGCCGCAGTAGGTGTTCTGAGTTTGAAAATTTCTAAAACCTGTTTCTTCACTCTAAGTGCCATTTTATCAGCATCTTTTCTTCAAAACAAAAATTTTCATTGCTAGAGATATTCATTCCTCCCTTTCAACTTCAGTTGGTGAACCAGATGTATTATTTCTATTCCAGACATTCCGGAAATCTTCGGGAAAAAAGATTCTACCATGGTATATAATATTGAGCTGCATTTATTTGTAGTAACATTTAAGTCTTCGAGAGCACGCATTTTTGATTCAAGCTTGTCATATAATGATGTAAAAGAAAAGCTTCTTTTTGTTTGCACACAAATAATAAATTTAATTATTTATCTTACATAAACCTCAACCAAAGGATCATCCTTTCCGAAGCAAGATTTCTAGCTCTCTAAAGTATTTCTATAATTAACTGCGGTAGACAGGAAACTCTCTACTAAATCTCAGGCTCTTAAACCGACAATTGTTGCTTGTATTAAATACTGGAATTTATCTTCTGCTGCTATCTCTTCAAACTTCAGTTCAAAATGTTTGAACTGACTCCAAATAGGTAATCAGCCATTCAAATCATCTTTGAATAGTCCAAATTGTAACTTTAGTAAGGTGAACTTTCTTAAAAAAAGCGTGGTACTAAAATGATAAAATAATATAAATAAAATTAAATTTTCATCGAAAACTCTCATTTTCGGTATTGTATTTCCTTAATATCTCTATCTCTCGTAATTTTCTCCTAGTTGTATTTACACTTATACTTCCAAATACAAAATTTACTGGAGTTGCTAGCTTTAGTTGCATCAGAGGTAGTTTCTCTTTGTCTAATTCTCGTCAAATGTACTTCATTATCAATCCTCTTCTTTTCCAGCTGGATTGAATTTTTATCCAAATTCATCTCTTTTTTTTCTTTCTTCAACGGTTGTCGCCAATATTTCTTTAACAAACTCTCCATTATCCTGATACCCGGTACTATATTAATTAAATATTTACATCCCGATATCGTAATACTCAATGGCATGAATATATCAAGCTCTTCTGCTATAGTTTTTAAAATTTCCTCTTTATATCCTTTCACAGCATGAAATACACTCAAGGACAAAACAATTAGTGCACCAAGAAGAAGTCGTCAAAATGAAACGAAATTTTACATACGTAATGACTACTTTGATACAAGTACATTATTAGAAAATCAAAGAAAAATGATCATTTATTTCAGAGAAAAAGGCAAAAGAACAAAGAATTTAATACCCTGTTGAACCACCTGTAGCGCGAATGCACGATGCGATACGATCGGACATTGAGGCATACAAGTTATGTGTGATGTCATGAGACATTTCGTTCCATATTTGCTGTAAACTTGCCTCTAGTGCGTTCAAACTCGTGGGATGCCCAACTCGCCTTCCCAAATGATCCCAGATGTGCTCGATTGAAGACAAATCTGAAGATCGGGCAGGCCAAGGAAGGGTATTAATAGTGTGGAGACAGTCTTGTGACACCTTTGCCGTGTTAGGCCAATCATTGTTTTGATGAAAAAAGGCTTCTGGGAGCCGTTGCAAGAGTGACAACACATGTGGTTGCAGGATATCATGGACATACCGTTGGGCTGTCATGGTGCCACGGATCAATACTAAGGGTGACCGTGTAGTTATGGTAGGCAATGGCACACCATACCATCACACCAGCTGTGGGAGCGGTGTGTCGCTGTAAAGCAAAGACAGGATTGAGGCATTCACCACGGGGTCTCCACTCACGAACACGATTGTCATCACTACTGCGATTGAATCTGGATTCATCGCTAAAGACGACCTGGTTCTTTTCCGTTGCAGTCCAGTTTCCTCGTGCGTGGCACCACTCTAATTGGAGGCGTAGATGAGTGGGCTTCAAGGGCAACAAGCGTAATAGGCTCCACGATTCCAAATGTCCTTCAGCCAGGCGTCTTCGAATTTATCGAAAAGACACAGGGGGCCCTAGTGAAGGGGCTACCTGTGCCTGGATGGAGTTGATAAAAAAAAAGGCTGTTCGCGTGCATTTCTTACGATGTGGCAGTCTTCTCAACGACTGGTCTATCGAGGACGTCCTGAGCCTGGTCTTCGTGTAAATGACATCTCTAGGATCCACGGGTCCCATTACCTCCTCACAACACAATCAGAGCGGCCTAATTGACGAGCTACTCTCCTAGATGACCACCCAGCTTCCATCATGCCGATGATTCTCCCCTCTTAAACTTCGACAGCTGCACATTTTGTCTTTGAAAACGGCGTAATGGCATGTCTACTTTAGCTCTTCCTTCCTTCAGCACACTCAAACAAGCTTTGGTTATCTGTTTTATAATCTACAGAGAACGACGTTATATGCCCTCTACTGGCTACACGTAATGCGCAATCACGCTGCATTTCTAATCATTTGCATATCTCCCGACATGTACCTTCATGCCAAGTTTCGTTACGATCCCGAAATTATTTTTGGTGAGCTAATTTTTTTATCCATGAGTATATATTCGGGACATCCATTATGATCATGTGACGGACGCTATTATTTATTTAACGTATAATCAAAACGTCGCTAGCCAAGCAATCATACAAAACTCAAACGGTATATATATATCTTTCAAAATAAAGTTTTCTGATTCTCTATTCTCTGATTGATAATTATATATTATCTGATTGATAATTATCTATTATTTGATTGTTAATTCTCTATTATCTGATTATTAGTTCTCTATTATCTGATTGTTAATTCTCTGTTCTCTGATTGTTAATATCATTTACTTTATTTGAATACCAGATTCGCCGAAATAAAGTAGATTTTCTAAGCAATAATAAGAAGCTAATATTCATTTAAAACACAACAGAAACGACATATTTATTTTTTCGTAAATTTATAACACCGTCGCCTCTCTCGCTAAACTAAACAGTTTCAAAATAAATTTAACAATATCGCCATTCACTTAAAATTCAGAATTGAATTTGTAAATATAACAGAAACTCTCACTCTTTACTATAAGCATCAGGGTAATCACTGGATCAGAACGCTTATAACCATAAATCGTTATCTACTACGAAGGTTCCTGTTAGAATGGTGATAAACTGTTATCCGGCTTGTGGACAACTCTAGGATGAGATAATTCTATAATTTATTCTCTAAATATGATTTATTAACATTGAAAATTACCAAATCATAGATATTCAAACATATACATATTGTTATACACACCTTGAAAGTTTCCCAAGATTCATTATGTTTTGTTGACTTTAAAACTAGACACATGTTTTTGTATAAACACTACTTTAACTAAACCTTATTTTACTTATCCTAACCCGTATTGTTTCCATGTAACTGTGAAAGTTGTTTTGTAATTGAATTACTTCTATGAATTTTTTTCATGGTGAAAATCTATAATAGATTCTATTATCAGAATTTAAAATAAGAAAATTAGAAAAAAGAAATTAGGAATAAATGTTAAGGAAATCTGAAAGAGAATAAACATCAGCATTTTTCTCTAACTTACTATTAAACAATTATGAATAAATGTTGAATTAATGATTTGCATTGAGAGACTGCTATTCTAAATTAGGATATTGATAAATTAGTATTTTTTATTATATTTCTCTACAAATACTTTTAATGTTGTTTTCCTCTATTTTTGTGAAACAAAACTTTTCTGTAATTGGTCAATCAAACCGTAAGATATTAACTTCCTAACACTTCATTGATTTAAAATATATTATTATAAATTTCACTTAAAATATATAAACATATTTTATATATTTATTCTAGAAGTATTTATTTCTCAATAAATACTTCTGGAAATACTTTTTCCGAAATACTCTCGTTTTTTTTATTATTATTTTTTTTTTATAAAAAATGTATAATTGCTTATTGTATATTTCTAGATTGTTTTCTTTTCTTCCCCTAAATAACAGGCTCTGAGATACAGGCTGAGATATGATTTCATTTTGTTCAATCAATCTTCGGAAAAAAAACTGTTTTCAATTATTGCAAGTCAATTTTCATGGTTCGATCTGAAGTTTAAATTTGTTAAGTGTAGTAGCTTTATTTATTGCTTATGAACTCAGTAATTTAGGAGGATTATCTTATTAAATAAGAAAATATTATAATTGGAAAATATTCAAGACGTAGATTTCTTAATTAATAATTGCTTAACTTTTCTTATTTTCTTGGATTTCAAACGTTTTGTACATCTATTCTCCTATCTCTTGCGATTTTATAAAAATTCCTAATTTTACAGGAAATGTCTTTGATAAAATATATAGAATTTAGATCGGTTTTTGGATTCCTTCTATGTGCTTTTCAGAATTCGAAATGTCAGCTTTTTATCGATAATTTTTTGTTGCTGTTTTATTTTTCATTTTGCCCCGATGGAACATCTGGATTGAACAGGGACAAAAAAAGCGAAAATATTTTATAAATTTGAGCACCATACATAAATATTTTCCAAAAAATCTTTTATCAGCCAAAACATTCACGAAGGATAAAAAAGGGACTTTGTCAAAAAATGCTTATATTGTTTCATTTATTAATGAGAAAAATATTTTAATTTCTGAGTTAATTTTATCTCAAAAACCCATCTTAATACATTTTTATCCTGAAATACTTATGTTTATAATGTATGAAAGCGATATACTCTACATGAAATACTTAATAACATTCATGAATTTTAGTATTAATTTCATTAATATTTGAAGTGCATATGTTTCTGTATAAAAATGTTCTAATATTTTTTATACAATGGCATATATACTTTAAATAATAAGTATTTTATTGTAAAATTTAAAATATAAGATACATTACGAATGGACGAAATATTTAATTGCTAGATTTTGTGAATAAAATTAATTTTCTTACGAATTTTACATTTCTTTTAAAGTTTTTTTCAGATATGAGAGTGATTATATAATACCAGAAATTTCAATCTATAATGTGCTAAGGCGATTTGGTGACATCGCTGTACAGTTGAGTTGCCATCGATATTTTGCGTTAATATGTCTCTGTGAATAAGACTTGCATTATTTGTTCTATACCGGAGTCCAAGCAACAATAAAAACCACTGTCTTTTCAACCTCAACAAAGTGGTCTAATCAACCTGAAAAGTTATGAAGGTTTTTGTTTGAGATGGGAAAGGTTTCATACTCAAGAACTTCTTAAAAAGGAAAAAAAAAAGATCAATGGATGATATTGTATTGATACTCGTTTTCTCTGCTGCGGAGGTAAAATTAATTTTTATTTATATCCTGATTTTATTTATATCCTTTTTTTTAAGATTTATATATATATATATATATATATATATATATGATTTTCATAATTTTTAAGGGTTAAACTATATTATAAACTTAAGAAATCAAATTTAGTAGAAATGCATTTGCAATTTTATTTAAAATAAAGCATATATTTTATTGCATATTCTGTAAAGAGTTTTTCTTCCTCACTTGTTTCTGAAGGAAATTTCAATCCATCAGAAGGGAGTTCTTTAAACAAAACAAATTATTTTTTTTCAATGGAAAGTCCCCGTGTAGGCATTTTT